>LPNX010419827.1:20217-59878 GCA_001517045.1 Pseudotsuga menziesii | reverse complement strand
GAAAGTATAGAAATGCCACATGGGACACTATGGAATGGTTCGATGCACTTAACATTCAAAAGGTCCATAGGGAAATGAATGGGTTAGCAGATAAATTGGCAGCAGCAGCATCCACCCTCCAGCCATCGGATGAAATGATTAATGGGAATGGAAAGATGGAAATTAATTTCAGACCTTCAATACCAGATAATATAGACCATTGGCAGGTGTTCAAAGATGATGAGCAACTCTTGAGATTCATCCACAATCTACAAGAGTTCGAAGGTTGCAAGATCAATTATCAGCAAGAAGGTAAAGAGTATCAGGAGTGTGAGGATAATGAAAGGAATCACATCCCGAGTAGCCTTATAGCTTTCGAGAATCTTTTCGATCGATAGGATCATCATAAAAAACAAAAAGAAGAAATAAAAATTGGGAATTATATGGAAATAAACATAGGGACTGACAAGGATCCCAAGTTAATAAAAATTGGAAAGGGTACTTCGGAAAAGGAAAGGAACAATTTGATCAACCTAATCAAAGAGTATAGAGATGTGTTGGCCTTTAGTTATGATGAGCTTAAAGCCTATAGGGAGGATGTGTTTCAACACACTATTCCCCTCACAGAAGAAGCTAAGGAGGTCAAACCTTTCCGACAAAAACTTAGGCGAATAAATCTTAAGTTGGCCCCCATTGTGCAGAAGGAACTTCAGAAGATGTTAGCAGCAGGGATCATAGCACCTACAAGACATTCATCTTGGTGCTTCAACTTAGTTGTTGTCAGAAAGAAGAATGGGTCAATTAGAATATGTATAGATTTTAGAAATCTGAATACATCATGCCTCAAAAATAATTACCCATTACCCGACATGGAAACTTTGCTTCAAAGAGTAACAGGATCAGGAATGATGTCCATGTTGAATGGCTTTTCCGGTTATAACCAGGTGTTGGTAAATAAAGAGGATCAACATAAGACTACATTCACCACACCTTGGGGTACCTATAAATTTCTAAGAATGCCTTTTGGCTTATTGAATGCTAGTGCCACCTTCCAAAGAGCCATGTCTTTTGCCTTCAAAGAACTTATAGGCAAAATAATCGAAATATATCAGGATGACTTAACTGTTTTTTCAAAAGAAAGATCTGACCACATAAGTCATCTTAGGCAGGTTTTTATAAGATGTCGGAAATATGGTATTTCCTTGAATCCCGCCAAGTCAATCTTTGGAGTTGATGAAGGCAAGTTGTTGGGGCACATCATTTCTAAGGATGGTGTCAAGGTTGATCCTGAGATGCTAAGTTTGAGTGGACGGATGAAGGGAAAGTTGCATTCAAGTCCATCAAAAATGCCATATCCATGTCCCTGGTCTTGATTAGTCCAGATTATTCCAAAGAATTCCAGATATTTTCCTTTGCCTCAGAAGACACCATTGCCGGTGTTTTACTTCAAAAGAATAAGGAGGGACAAGAGCAACCGATAGCCTTTATGAGTAGAGCCTTACAAAATTTAGAATTGAAGTATACCACGATGGAGAAATAGGCCTATGCTCTTGTCAAGTCAACCGATAGCCTTTATGAGTAGAGCCTTACAAAATTCAGAATTGAAGTATACCACAATGGAGAAACAGGCCTATGCTCTTGTCAAGTCCCTTAAACATTTCAGAACTTATATAGGTTACTCCAAAATCATTGGATATGTACCCCATGCAGCTGTCAAGGATATCATGTCTCAACAGGATTGTCTAGGAATCAGGGGTAAGTGGGTTTCAAAGATTCAAGAATATGATTTGGAGATAAAACCTACTAAATTAATTAAGGGACAGGGTCTTGCAAAGATGTTGACCCAGGGAAATGAAAAGGCCTTAGGAATAATCTGCCAGAGCAGCAATTCAGAGCAAAGTGTATCAGACGAGCTTCAAAGATTAGAGCAGCACCCTTGGTACACGGACATCATATTTTTCCTCCGCAACCTTACATGCCCTGATCACTTACTTGGCCATAAAAGAAGAGCATTAAGGTTAAAGGCAACTAAGTATTGTTTGACAAAAGATGGTTTGGGTTGGAGAAACCCCGATGGTTTAATACTTAGATGTGTCGATGAACCTGAGTGCAAGAAACTCATGGTTGAGTTCCATTTAGGATTTTGTGGTGGACATTTTGCAGGAAAAACAACCGGCCACAAAATCCTTAGAGCAGGCTACTATTGGCCAAACCTATTTTTAGATGTGCACAAGCTTGTCAGAGTTTGCCCCCAGTGTCAGTTTTTCACCAGAAAGCAACAAATGAAAGCCTTGCCTCTAAATCCAATAGTAGTCCAAGCCCCTTTCCAGCAGTGGGGGCTTGACTTCATCGGTAAGTTCAAAGATAACTCGAGCAATGGTTACTCTTGGATTCTTACCGCCACTGATTATTTTACCAAGTGGGTAGAGGCGATACCCACCAAGAAGGCAACCGATGCTAAAGTCATGGATTTCTTAGAAGATAAGATTATCACAAGATTCGGTGTGCCAGCTAGAATCATCACGGATAATGGCCCATGCTTTGTTTCTTCCGAGATGTCATCTTTCTGTTTCAAGTACGGCATTATCCTATCTCACTCATCCAATTACTATCCCCAAGCAAATGGTCTAGCAGAATCAAGTAACAAGAACTTAATGACCATAATCAAAAAAATTGTGGGTGACAATAAGAAGGCTTGGGATAGCAAGATCAAATTAGCATTATGGGCCGACAGGATCACTAAGAAAAGTTCAACCGGGAGGAGCCCTTTTGAACTAGTCTATGGCCTTGATGTCACCTTACCAGTCCATCTAAAGCTTCCACTTTATCAGCTTCTCCAGACCTTCAACTCAGATCAAGAGGCCATCCAGAATAGAATAAACCAGCTGATCGAGCTAGATGAGAGCAGAAGAAACTCTCTTGACCATGGTATCGGAAATTCAGACAAGGTCAAGAGAGCCTTTGATAAGTCTACCTGGCCAGGGTCCTTCCAAGTAGGTGACACGGTTTTACGTTGGGGCAAACGACGGGAAAAACTTGGGAAACATGGAAAGCTCGACAGCTTGTGGTTGGGACCGTACATCATCGATGAAATAGTAGGAACTAACTCCTTCTATCGAAATGACTTAGAAGGAGAAAGATTGAGCTTACCAGTGAATGGTTTCCTCCTCAAGTTATTTTTCGTTGAGACAGTTTGATGCCTTTATTGGCATCGGTGGTTTCAGGGCCAATTTCTAAACCTTGTCCTGCATGTGTTTCTAAATTTTATATATCATATTGTTGTATCATAGTTATTGTTGTATTATAGTTATTTTGTACCATGTTGAAAATTTTCCTATGTATATTAGTTTTTGTAAAATATTCATTTTTACACATTATAGACTAATTATGTACATTAGTTTGCTTTTATAGTTAATTTTTTCTTCTATATACATGTTACTGACAAACTCTAATTGCCTTGCAGGACCCAGAGATTCCAGAGTTCTCACATCCTCTCCTTTGAACAGAAGATCAATAAGAGAATGTGTCCCTAGATGGAGCCAGAATGTTACCACCTAAGTTGTACTTAGTGGTTTTTTATCAAGTGACCCTGGTGAACCAGACAGGGTTAACTTGTTCAGACTTCAAAAGACCTTTGGAAGTACTTTTGGGAAGTGCTTGTTGTACTATATCACATGTTCATAGCCCATGGGGGAATTGTAATAAATGTTCTAGCATGATAGTGTCTGTAAAAGACTCGGTCTCTTAGACTTTATTTGTCAATCCGATCAGCCCAGGGTGTTTTTTCCCTTGGTTATTATTGGTTGTTGAATAAACGACTGATAATTTCTGAGTTTTTCACTCCATACCTCCAAAGTTGGGGTGGTCGGCTTGGCATTTAGGCCTATTGAGGTTATTAGAGTCTATGTGTCAATGTATAAACATGCTAGACATCATGGTCGAGTCATATGAACATGTCTAAGTCCCCCTAGGTTTTTTCAATTTTTCAATTTTTTTAATTTTTCAGTGTTTTTTTTATTAAAATTTAATTTTTTCAAAACTTAGGCAATTTTTAAATAGTTTAATTGGAAAAATTGATTTTGTAACAAAAGTGGGCCAAATAATCAGTTTCAGTCATGTAGGTGCTCATTTTCAAGCTAAGAGCACCATGTAAACCCATGGACCCACTATTTCCTAAGTTTTGAGTGATTTTCCATCACTCAGGTCAGAAAGCCCCAAAAATCAATTATTGATTATTTTAATTAATAAATTGATGAATAATGGAGCAAATCCAAAATCATAAATCAGTGGATTCCCAGCCGATTTGATTGAAATTAGTCAGATCTGAAGTAGATTGACTGGATCTGACAAATCCTTGACTGAAGGAGGTGATCAAATCAGATCCAGAGTTGATCTTCAGCTGTCTTCATGGGGAATTGCGCCCTCTCTCTCTCCTCCACACGTGTGGACTCTCCTGGATGCTCTGTGGACTGATGTGTCAGTGTATGGGTTGATGTGTCAGCTCAATCAAGCCCCCGGTTGACAAGTAGGCTCAGTTCAGCTTCAGATCTGCATTGATTGACTCTCCATCAACTGATTTCATCTGATTCCATGAGGAATTGCGCCCCCCCTGGGCTGGATGTCCCGTGTTTTGTATATATCCTGGCTGAGGCTCCCTCTTCCAAGCTAGTTAGAGCTGGATTGAAGGGCTTGCCATTGTAATTGTGTATTGATCATCATTTGTTGAAATAAAGAGAAGCTTTGGAGGCTCAATTGTGGAGTACCTTTCATGTGTGGATTGTCATTATCATGCTGCATTCGAGGTGAAACTGCTATTTTTCAATTTTTTGCACTTAACTGTTGTCTGCTTGAATGGTTATTGAAATCATAGGGATAGATCATTGTAAGTAAGCTTACTTCTATTTTGCTGCATATGTTTGAATGAGCTAATACCTGTATGCTAAATAAGATTATTTGCATGCTGTATCATCTACTTCTCATATGTATCTTCAGATTTAATGGGTCTGTTTGCAGGATTTGTTGTGTAGCTTACAGGTTTGCCGTGGCTGGAAGATCTATGGTTCAGGTTTGATTCCATTGGTTTCCAACAGAGATTGCTAAGATCGTGCCCCTTGGTGCTTCACTACCAAGTTTCCTTTGCAGATCTGCTTCAACAACAAGCACTTCTCTTCCCCTTTTCCTCCTTTAAAAATCTTAAATTTTCTTCAAACTGGTTACTAATAAGGTTTCTTATTGCTCAGATCTGTTTCATTAAGAAAATTACACATAGATCTAGTTAGTAAGATCCCTTCCTAAGTCTAGATCTTAGTTTTGTTTTGCATATAAAGTTACATTTTAAGAGATCTAGCTGAAATTACCATATTTTCGCAAGCATTTTAATGAAAATTCGTAGCTTGCTGTTAAGGTAGTTTCCTTTGCTGTACGTTAAAATTTCATATTGTGCAATAAAAGTGCACATCTTATTGGCTGCCCAAAAGGCAAGCCAAGATCCAAAGGAAAGCCTGCTTTCCTTGGTTCCTGTTTTACCCTTTTAACTAGTTTTCAGCTTACTTTTTTTGGTGAAAAGTGAGCTGACCCAAAGATGCTTTCAAAGTGCTTTTGGGCATATTTCAGTCTAATATGCTTGCTGGTTTTTAGCAGGTTTGACAGAAAAGAAAGGAAGCTGCTGTTCGGAAGTAGCCTCAGGAGCGTTCAAACCCCCCAGGGGTCTCCCATTTGACTAAAACCTTTAATTTTCGCACTTTGTAAGCTCTTGATTTCACTTCGTATAAGGATCAAGAGGAATTATATCAGTTCTCTGATATTGTAACCACTGTTAATAAAAATAATTTTTGAATAGGTTCTTTTGAGCCCCATTCCCCATCCCCCCTGGGGGGATTTGCGTCTGTGTCCTTTTTTTTTGTTTTGCTTTTTCGTTCTTCTTTCTTAAATCTAGCGTAGCTCTAATCTGCGGGGCAGTGTACTTTAATTCATTATCAGTTTCATATTCCATATTTGATATTTCAAAGTAATCTTAATACTTACCCCACGACTTCTCGATTGACCCGAAAGCGGAAAGAGATTCGTGGTAGGACTAATTAGAAAACCGGAATTGTGTATCTGTTTTCTTTCTGTCATTTGTTTTTCAGCTATTATAAAATTAACCCCTCCTTGATTCCCCGATTGAGATCCACTTGGATCGAAAGAGGTTCCTGGAGGGTTTTCTTTTAAACAAGAACACCCATTGTAAAATTTACTAAAATTGACAAGACTCCGGTGTGTATGCTCTGCACTTGGCTGCGGTTCGTCCGATCAGTCAAGCTGTAACAAAAGCACTTGAGTGACTAGTATAATTAGGACTCACTCTCCCAAATTAACAAACCAACAGGTGAAAATCCAACACCTAGATCAAACCATCATGGTGGCAAAATACCCAAAGGAAGCGGGAACTTTTGAAAAGTGACCTCGGGGCGCCAATCTCTGTCACACCCTAACGGGTGCGTTATGAACAATAGCCCCAGAGACTCCATTCAACCCACATATTCCTTGCGGATAGCCATGAAGATTTAGTTTTGGACATACTCCAAGTACTCTCAGGTATATCTGGAGTCCACCCCTTCCCCTAATTTTAATCGACTCACACCTCAAATTTAACTTAAAACGTACCAAGAGGCAATTGCAAAACATTCACTCCAAGCACATGCAAGTACATTGATTCTATTTTTTGACTCCATTCTAAGGCATTGGTTATTTTCTTGTTTTATATATATGTTGTGTCTCAGCATTGTGCTTTCATGTGTTCATTTTTGTATCTTGTCATCTTTGATTGTCTATAGTTAAATTTCAAACTCCTAAGTAACTCATTCAGTTTAATCACCATACTAAGTAACTATCCTTAGTAACTCAATAGGGTCTAACCCCCTTGGCTTCGTTAGGAGTTGAGCCTAAACGGAGGAGTCAAGAACAAGGTGACAGCCTTGACTCGAGACTTGCCCCCAAGGACACATTGAGTGGCTTGAAGATTTCTGCCATGTGACCCAGGTGTGTGAAAGGCGACAACAGGTGGAATGTTTCAAATGCTTTGCTATGAATCAGTTGAATGTGAACTATTTCGTTTTCAGCTTATGTCTGTTAACTGTGAGATCGTTCTAACTCATTGCATTTCTGTTTATGTTATGAATGTCTTATAGTTTATTCTGTGAAATTTCCACTGTGAGTAATGAAGGTTGTCATAAACAATAAGCTATCTTGTTGTTCATATTTTTATTAATGTTCATGTGTTCTGAAATAAGTAACAGTTGTCTGTAATTTTTCTTAATACATGCATAGAAATACATTACTCATGGATAACTGATAATTTTTGCTCCCTGGGGATAGGTTAGTTACTTGTAGTTATTTTCTGGTTGTTTGTGATTTAGATGCGAGAGAGGTAAGACAAGAGGTAAGAACTTGCGCATCACATTGTGACACTCCTCGTTATCTCTATCAATTTGGATGTTTTAGATAGGCACTTGCACATCATAACTTATACAGTGGACTGGGCCGTAACCGATAAAACCTTTTAATTTGTTACTTGACCTACGGTAGCCGGACCGTAAACCGGACGGATTCCCCATACCAAACAGTAACGGGCTAGTTGGGAACGTTTATTGGGGAGAATCCCTAACTGTTGTTACCTGCGATTTTCTAGGCCTCAACATGCCCACAGAAGAAGAAGAAGAAGCAGTAGCAGACAACAGCTTCTGCAAAGGTTGAGGAGTTTACAACTAGATTCGAGAGAGTTTTCTCTCTGTACTAGGCATGTTGATAGAGAGAGAGCATCCATAGTCACCAGTGCAGACATTGATATTGATAGGGAGTATTCCTTGTTGACTGGCCATTCTTTGAGTGCATCCACCATCAACACGTGGTATATTGATGGTGGAGCTTTGAGCCACATGACAGGTGCTCGAGAGATGTTCTTCGAGCTTTCACAGGTAGGGATTGATGTGGAGGTAGTGTTGGGGGATGACACAATTGTCAGAGCTGTTGGCTGTGGGACCATTACATTTCAGAGAGAGTCCATGAGTCCCATGATTTTGAGGGATGTATTGTTTGTACCTGGGCCGAAGAAGAACTTGATCTATGTTTCCATGATCAAGGATAGGGGTCTTGGGGTGTCCTTCCTGGATGGACATGTGCATGTTTTTCCCAAGACCGCAAGACCATCTGCTTCTTACACCATTGGAGTCAGATGTGGGAAATTGTACAAGCTCTTGTTTCAGCCTCAGCATGCTTTGACACATAGCAACGACAATGAGCTTTGTGAGCCGTGGCACAGGAGGATGGCTCATCTGCATCATCCAGGTTTGCGGATGTTGAGGTATATGGTTACAGGTTTTCCAGAGCAAAGTTACAAAAACCGAACCGGTGGATGAACCGGTTGACCCTCAGAACCGGAACCGGTTTAAAACCAGATCATAAAACCGGTTCACCAAAAATATATAAAATATTCAAAATTTAATTTTTTTTTAAATATTCATGTGCATCCATGTGAATTCAAACCATTATACACAAAATATGCAAAGTTTCTCATGTATATAGCATATAAGAGTTCAACATCATACTACATAGAACCAAAATAACACTTAACATTGAGTGCAATCCATGTCTGCATCAAAATACATCAACAAAAAGGCTCTAAATGGCCTATACAAAAGATTAGAGTCAAAGACTAAACAATCTAATCATCAGAATCATCTGAATCCTTAGGATCAGACTCATCAGAGGCCTCAGACTCAGACTCTGAGCCATCATCTATATCCTGATGCTCAATATGGGGTGCATGAGCTTGGGCCACCTGACTTGACTCCCCTGGTCCAGAAGGCACATGTCCAACATCAACTCCCACATCCTGCTGTTGTGGAAGTGGGTCCAAATCCAGCCACGAGAGGTCTTCATTGTCAAATGCTGCTTGCTAAGTCTCCACAACCCAATCTGTTGATGCATCACCATCATCTAAGAAAATGGAACACGATTCAGGGGTCTTGTTCTGCAATTGGTTGCGCTTCAACCTAAGGTTGTACTGAACAAATACCATATCATTCAACCGTTTTTGCTCTAAACGGTTGCGCTTCTTGGTGTGTATACGCTCAAAAACACTCCAATTGCGTTCACAACCAGAAGCATTGCATGTTTGGCTCAATATTTGAACTGCAAACTTTTGCAAATCAGCGCACTGACTGCCAAATTGTTGCCACCAATATGCTGCATGTAAGGACAAATTAAAATTGGCAAATGAATTTAAGCACAAACTTGAAAACAAATCCAATGAATTAAAATATACTTCATAATTAATTACCTGGAGGATCTTTTGATCTACCTCGTACGACTGTAGCCAAGTCGAAGATACCAAGACTCTCATTGAAATGCAAGAGCTTGTTGTGTATTTCATCTTGTTTATTGGGATTAGAGACCATGCGCTCAATGCATTTATATAATCCTTCTTTTACCTCCGCATTTGCTTCAAAATCTTTTGTGTAATGGTACCTTCAGAAGATCCAAGACAAAAAAGATGATCACATTAAAAAAAGGATAAACTTTTGCAACTAAAATTTAGTAATATAACTTAAAAACATTGAAATTAGTTACCTTGGATTCAAGTAATAGCCTGCAGGATGTAAAGGCCGATGAAGTTGTCTGTTCCATTGTTCATCAATGATTTTCCACGTAGGAAGATATTTTTGTCTTTTGCCCTCGTATGCTTCCTTTATTGCCTCCTTGGCTTGATCCATGGCCTCATAAATAAACCCCATTGCTGCTTTATCACCATCCACCATTCTCAAGACTTTCACAAGAGGCTGGCTAAAAAGTACGATCTCCTCTTCCTTTTTCCAAAATGCTTTCTCATAGACTTTATCAACAATGTCCTTTCCATCAGCCTTCTTGCTCCATTGAGATGCATTCCACTCATCACAAGAGAACATCTTCCTCAAGTTGGCCTTTTGCTCAATCAATGACTGCAATGTAAGGAAATTTGTTGCAAATTTTGTGATAGCTGGCTCTTTTCCACCAGTGCATTTTCTCCTAAGGGTCAAAACCCATGAGTGGTTGTAAATGTATCTTGTGATAGATTTTGCTTGTTCCACACACTTTCTCACCCACTCAATTTTCCCAATATCCTCAAGCATGAGGTCCAAATAATGGGCTGCACATGGAGTCCACCAAATGGTGGGATGTTTGTCCTCTAACAACGTTCCAGTTGCAACATAGTTGGAGGCATTCTCTGTGATAACCTGCACTACATTTTCAACCCCCACTTCCTCAACTACGTCATCCAAAAGATGAAATAGTCATTGTGCATCCTTCACTTGATCAGATGCATCGACTGATCTAAGGAACATAGTCCCTTTTGGGCAAGCAACTAGGAAGTTTAGAATGGTGCAACCTCTTGCATCAGTCCATCCATCAGACATGATTGTGCACCTTGTTTTACTCCATGAGTTTTTGAACTCTATGAGGTACTCTTGTACCCTTTCAACTTCATTTTTCAAAAGTGGCCCCATAATATCCTCATAGCCAGGGCCCTTGAAGCCTAGACCACATGAAGCTATAGCATCCAACATATGTTGATAATATATCGACCTTGAAGCATTGAAAGGTATGTCTGCATCATAACACCATCTAGCAATGCATTCCCAAGCAGCCTCCTTTTCCACCTTCTTCCATTTGGCATCAATGGTGGGCTGAGCACTAGGGGTAGTGCGGGGTTGAAAGAAAGACTCAAGGCTACCACGGGGTTTTTTAATAATAATAATAATAATAATCTATTTTTAAGGTCACCGCCAAGCGAGACACCAAATTGGTGTATGAGACCCCCTTGTTTGTGGGACAAGGGACCCCCCTCTGCGCAGCGATTTAACTGCTAAAGTCTATAGAGGTGTACATACACTACCCCCCTCTGGATTTGAACCCGTGACCTCCTAAGAGGAAACACATGCTCTTAACCATTAGGCCCACTCATGCTGTACCCATTAGGCCCACTCATGCTGTACCACTCAGCGATTTAAATTGGGATGTACTACTTCCAACACCACCAACTACAACACTTTCTTCCCGAGGAATGGTATAAGGATCATGGGTAGGTTTGGGAAAACTAGAGGATTCTTCAAAACTAGGGTTCCCCTCAAGAAAATCAGAGCTACAACTTCTCCCTATCTCTCTTTGCACCCTCTTGTTTTTGGATTTTTCAGCTTGGTAAGATTCAAGAAGACCAAGCATCTTAGCTCTCAAGTCATCAGGGACTTTGAGGCATGGTCTTACATTCCCCCTTGTACCAGCTAAGTGTTGTTTCAGCCTATTTATACCTCCCCCCCCGACCTCTTTCTGGCAATAGTTACACAAATTTTTCCTCAACTAATTGACAATGTACCCATGCAGCATCTTTTCTATCTTTCAGGGCCATGGCAAGCAATATAAATCTGCAAATTAAAACCCTATTTTTTTTTAATTCTATGAAAAAAAAACAACGCTATCAAAGTTTAAATAGACTATTCCATACAAAATTAAATGAATACAGACTACAGTGCACATTTAGAGCATTTTTACATACCTTGAAGAGTGCCTCCAAAATGCTCCAAATTTGATGCAAATGTCTCCAAAGAGATTCAGCCCACAAATTCTCCAAAATACTCCTTCAATCTCCTCTTCCAATTAGCCTAGGAACCAGCGCTAAGACCCTTAACAATCAGCACAATCAAACTTCAAAGATCCGAAGACACTTAAGCACATACTCGAAAACACTCGAATGAATAGTGTGAGTGAAAGAGAGGGGGTGGGAGTCTTTTTATAGGTTAATGATGTGTCTTCTGGGTGTCCAGATATATCCCCCCAACCAACATTCCAAAAATTAAAAAAAAATTAAAAACAAAAAACACTTTTCTGAGCCTCCATAGGGACCGGTATGGACCGACTGGTTTGATGAGAAAACCGGTTTTGAACCGGTTCGATACCGAACCGGGCGGTTCTGGGACCAACCTGGCTGGTTCAGTATCGAACCGACCCAAAACAACCAGATGTCCCGGTTCGAACCGGCCAGCTGCTGAAACCGGGTTGACCGGCCGGTTTCGGTCCGGTTTTGACAAGCTTGTGCCAGAGTTCAACACTAAGCACAGTGATGTATGTAGGGGGTTTGCTTTGGGAAAGTACACCAAGACTGTTTTTACGAGCAGTGATAGCATGTCAACAGGAGTTCTTGATTTGATACACTCCGACTTGTGTGGTCCTATGTCAGTTGTTTCTCTAAGAGGGTTCGAGTATTATGTGACATTCATCGATGACCATTCTAGGAAGACCTGGATCTACTTCCTGAAGAGCAATAAATCTTAGGAGGTCTTGCAAAGGTTCCAAGTGTTCAAAGCTCTTGTGGAGAACCAGACTGGGAGAAAGATTCGAGCACTCAGATCAGATAAAGGGGGTGAGTATACCTCCAAGGAGTTCGATGAGTATTGCAGACAGGAGGGCATTCGAAGATAGCTGACAGTACCATACACTCCTAAGCAGAATGGAGTGGCAGAGAGGAAGAACAAATCTATTGTTGGAGCTGCGAGAGCCATGTTACATGATCAGTCACTTCCTTTATTCCTTTGGGCAGAGGCATGTAGTACAGCTGTATACCTTCAGAACCGGAGTCCCCATCGTGTTGTGGGGAACGAGACACCTGAGAGGAGTTTCACAGGCAAGAAGCTTGAGGTGAGTCATTTTTGGATATTTGGTTGCCTGACTTTTTCACATGTCCCTTCTGAGAAGAGGACAAAGCTTGAGCCTGCAGCAGAGAGAGGCATCTTTGTGGGTTATGATGAGACTTCGAAGGCCTTCCACATTTATCTTCCTTCCCTGAGGAAGGTTGTTGTGAGGAGGGAAGTGAGATTTGAGGAGGAGCGGGCCTTCAAGAAGTCTATAAAGTTAGAGCAGGGAGAGCAGCAGGTTCCCACATCTTAGGTAGCTTCACAGGTTTTCGGGGTTACTGGACCATAGAGTATAGGCACAGGATCTCCAGTTTCAGTAGTTCAGCCAGCAGGGTCTTCGGGGACAGGTTTTGGTTCTCAGGTCACAGGTTCACCATATAAAGCTTTAGGATCACAGCTTTTGCCAGTTGTTGGTTCACCAACTCCTGGTACACAGGTTTTTGGGCCCTCTACCTTTGGGAGTTAATCAAACGAGGACAAACCAGTTTGGGAGCAACCTTTAGGGAAGAAGAAGCCTAAGTGGCTTTGGGAGACTTTGAAGGAATATAAGGAGTTTGGAACGCCCAAGGATCCAGTGAGGGCTATAGTGATGCCAAATAGGTCGTCTATGGCATTGGTTGCTAGTCTTCGTGATCCAGAGCCATCTACTTTTGAGGAGGCCTCTTAGCATCATGTTTGGAGAGATGCCATGATGGAAGAGTACCATTCCATCATGAAGAACGATGTTTGGGAGATTGTTCTGAGACTTGAGGGGAAGTCCGTGGTGACTTCTCGTTGGCTTTACAAGTTAAAGCATGCTGCAGATGGCAGTGTGGAGAAATACAAGGCTCGGTTTGTGGCGCGAGAGTTCTCACAGGTAGAGGGAGTTGATTATGATGAGACCTTTGCACTGGTTGCTCGTTATACTTCTATCATATCATTGATTTCCATTGCTGCGAAAATGGGTTGGAAGATCCATCAGATGGATGTGAAGACCTAGTTTCTCAATGGAATCATACAGGAGGAGGTTTATGTGGAGAAACCATAGGCCTTTGAGATTCATGGGAGAGAGTCTCATGTGTGCAGGCTAAAGAAAGCCTTGTATGGACTGAAGCAAGCTCCTCGAGCTTGGTATTCCAAGATTGGCTCTTACTTACTATCGATGGGTTTTCAAAAGAGTGAGTTTGATCCGAATCTCTATTTCATCATGGTTGGAGATGATCCGCTCATTCTTCTGTTGTATGTGGATGATTTGTTTATCACAGGGAAACAGAGACCTATTGCAGTGTGCAAGAGAGATCTTGCTTCAGAGTATGAGATGAAGGACATTGGGTTGATGCACTATTTTTTGGGATTGGAGGTTTGGCAGGAGCCTGGTCATATTTTCCTGGGACAAGGAAAGTATGCAGTTGATATTATGAGGAGATTTCAGATGGAGGATTGCAAGCCGATGTCTACGCCCATGGTCACCAATTGGAAGAAGCTTCATGCTTCTGAGGGAGAGTTGGTGGATCCTACTTTATATCGTCAGCTCATAGGTTCTGTATCTGGTCAACTCTAGGCCAGATTTGTGTTTTGCGGTAAACACTCTCAGTCAGTTCATGGTGGAGCCTAGGAGAGTGCATTGGGTTGCTGCAAAACATGTGTTGAGATACCTTGTAGGTACAGTGGATTATGGTCTGGATTATAGGAGATTGGATGGCATTAGATTGATTGGCTTCACGGATTCAGATTGGGTAGGCAGTGTGGTAGATCAGAAGAGCACTTTTGGATGTTGTTTCGGTTTGGGCTCGGTAGCAGTGTCGTGGTTCAGTCGGAAGCAAAAGTCTATTGCTTTGAGTTCTGCAGACGCCGAGTATATGGCAGCCAGTCAGGCTAGTTGCGAGGCGCTGTGCCTTTGTAAGTTATTGGTGGATTTATTTGATCAGGAACTGAGGCCTACAGTGATTTACTGTGGCAATTAGAGTTGCATCCAGATGTTTGAGAATCCTATATTTCACAACAGGTCAAAGCATATTGAGATTAGATACCATTTCATCCGTGATTATGTTCAGAGAGGAGTTGTGGCATTGCAGTACATTTCCACTAATGAGCAGGTTACAGATATCCTAACGAAGTCTCTTGGAAGAGGCAAGTTTATTCATTTCAGAGACAAGTTGAGTGTGGCGAAGAACAACTTCCTCGGTAAGAGGGAGTGTTGAATTTTTTAATACCTTGGAAGTTGTTCCCCTTTGTGACTTTTGCCTAAGTCACTAGAAAAGGGGTTTTGTCACTTGGACTTTATATGAATGACTTAAGATGATCATTAAATGCACTTTAGAGATTAAAGTGTACTTTAAGTAAAAATTTAAAAAGCGAGTGAATTAATTTTTTAATTTGTGGAGAAAAGTGATTTTATCATAGCCAGTCATCTGATCTAATCATGGCCCTTGGATTAGATGGCTTTAAACTCACCCTAATTGTTTTTACCTAAAAGGCAATTTTTCCAAGTGAAGAGGCACTTTTGCATTTTGAGAGAGAGCCAATTTTTGAGAAAGAGAGAAAAACGTTGGAGGGCATTTGTCTTTGGCACAAAAATCGAGGTGGAGAAAAACAACACGCAGGGGCATGAATTTCGAGGCAGCAGTGAACATTAATTGCTACCGTACCGTACTGTTCGTACATGTCACGAATCTCGAGGCAGAGTTTTTGGGCACAAAATTTGAGGCGGTGAGTTTAGGCACAAATTTCGAGGCAAGAACAATCGACACGTTTCTTGAGGTAGTACAATACAGTACAGGTCGTACATCCTATCCATACAACGACCGTACAGTTTTCTAGCAGCACGAAAATCGAGGAGGGTACAAACAGAAATTTTCTGAGTTTGCAAATTTCTGAGTTGGCACAAAATTCGAGGCAAAATTTGTCTTTCGGTTGAGATAAGTTGTGACTGATATTTTTGTCTACTGCTGTATTTTTCAAAGATAAATAAAGATTTTCTCTCTCATAGGTTTTCCCTGGAGGTTGGGGTTTTTCCTGGGTCATTGGACCAAAATTTCTGAGTCTGAATATTTATGTGTGAATGTGTTTTAATTGCTGCTCATAAAAGTTGTAGAAATTCTTCTTGTGTTTTAGTCTTATATTTTTTATGAGAAAAATCTAATTTATAGCAGAATGTTAAATTGGGTTGGGGATTAAACAATGTTTTAAAATGGAGTTGGAAACCAGGTTGAGAGAGTGCTGAAAATTCTACATGGGTGGCTAACCAGGGTATTCATACAGAGAAATTTGAGGGATTCATCGTAGCGGTAGCAGGTAATAATAGCATGGAATGCAACCATTTGATTCCCAAGCTGAATGTCACACTAGGGAACTACAATATGACCGACTCATTTTATGTGGTGAATGTAGCTGATACAAATGTAGTATGAGGGGTTTAATGGCTTTACTCAATAGGGAAATATTCTACGGATTACATGGCAATGGAAATGGAATTCCAGGGAGGATGGAAAACTACTTGTTTTGAGGGGCATGAACTCTTATCCCCCCAAACCAGTATCATCACAAAGAATGGAGGCCGTACTCAAACAGGGAGACATAGAATGGTCAGCTGAATGCTTTGTTACTTTTAGAAAATCTCCCGATAACAATACCCAACATCCAGCCGATATACAGGCACTAATACAAAAACATGAGAGGGTATTCGAAGATCTTTCGGTAGATCGAAAGCCAGACAGGGGGTTTGAGCACACTATTGAGTTAGAGGAGGGGACACAGGCAGTCATCACCACTCCATACAGACATCCCAAAAGGTACAAGGATGAGATCGAGAAAACAATCAAGGAATTGCTGGAACTAATATATATTCGGCTAAGTTCTAGTTCATTTGCATCATCGATGGTTTCGGTAAAAAAAAAAGATGGCACCTTACGAATGTGTATTGATTACAGAGCACTCAACAAGAAAACCATAAAAAACCGGTATCCCATCCACAGGATCGATGAATTAATGGATGAGTTACAGGGGGCAAAATACTTTTAAAAAACTGATATTCGATCTTGGTACTATTAGATCCGAGTAAGGGATCCGGATATTTCGAAAAAAACCTTCTGTTGTCACTATGGTCATTATGAGTTATTAGTCATGCCTTTTGGACTCACCAACGCCCCAACAACTTTCCAATCTTGCATGAACCACACCTTCAGGGCTCAGTTGCGGAAATATTTACTAGTGTTCTTTGATGATATTTTGATTTACAGTAAAACTTGGGAGGAGCATTTGAGACACTTGGATGAGGTACTAGAAATTCAAGAAGAACAGTCTCTTTACGCAAAAATGTCTAAATTTGAGTTTGGTATGAAGGAGAAGTTGTATCTAGGGCATATAAGAAGCGCTGATGGAGTACAGGTTCACATGGAAAAGATTAGAGCTATCTTGGATTGGCCTACACCAAAAAATGTAACAAAATTGAAGGGATTCTTAGGCCTTTCCACATATTACAGGAGATACATAAATGGGTTATCTCAATTTGCCGCACCACTCACCGATTTTACAAAGAAAGGGGCATTCATTTGGACAGAAGTGGCTCAACAAACCTTTGAAAAAATGAAAAAAATCATGAGTTCTTGTCAGTTTTGGCACTTCTAGATTTCTCACAGCCATTCATAGTTGAGTGTGATGCTTTAGGAGAGGGACTAGGGGCGGTATTGATGCAAAACCATCACCCAATTGCATTTGAAATCCGAAAACTTAAAGATTATGAATGCCACTACTCTCTATATGATAAGGAGATGCTAGCAATCCTACATGCATTAACAAAATTCAGACAGTATTTGGTGGGAAGCAGGTTTAAAATTAAGACAGATTACAACAACCTCAAATACTTCTTGGAGCAGAAAGAGTTGAATGAGCGTCAACAAAAATCGGTCAACAAGGTACAAGCATACAACTTTGAAATAGAATATGTTAAAGGAAAGAACAATGTTGTAGCGGATGCTTTATAAGGTGATCAACGTCGTTATCACTCATGAGTATATCTACTGAATGGAGATCTCTTCTCTTAGTAGAATATTCCAAAAATAAATTTGCTTGTGAATTGTTAGACGGACAGATACAGGATGACAGGTAGGGTAATCAATAACATGATCTACTACAAGAATTGGATATACCTCGTTCCAAGATCAACTTTAAAGAAAATGATTATACAGGCATTGCATGATTCACCACTATTAGGGCATCAGGGGTTCTTGAAAACTTACAGACAAATTAGAGAGAGGTTCTCATGGAAAGGCCTCAAGGAGGATGTAATACAACATGTCCGGGAATGCAGTATGTGTCAACAGAATAAAATCGAACACACTCATCTGGCATGATTACTTCAGCCATTACCTATACTGGAGCAGAAATGGGAGAGCATCTCGATGGATTTCATTATGGGTTTACCCAAAGTACAGGGGTGAGATTGCTTACACGTGGTAGTAGATCGATTGGCAAAATTTGCTCACTTATTTGCTATTTCTTCAGACTATTCAACATCATAGGCAACGGACTTGTTTTTCAGAGAAGTTTGTAGACTCCATGGATTACCAAAGGCCATTGTCAGTGACCATGACAATAAATTCACTAGTGCCTTCTGGCAAGAGTTGTTCAGATTAGTGGGGACCGAACTAGCTACTAGCACGAGTTATCATCCTCAGAGCAACGGGCAGGCAGAGATAGTTAACAAATGGATGGAGGGGTATTTGAGAGATTATGTAGCAGGGCAACAGAGAACATGGATTAAATGGCTACACCTGGGGGAGTATTGCTATAGTACTACTCACCATATGTCCATTAAGATGACTCTGTTCAAAGCTTTATACGACTATGAGACACTGAACTTTGCATATTTAGTCTTCGGGGGCAACAGAGCACCTAAGGCAAAAGATTGGGTACAGGACAGTCAAGATATTCTGAAGGTTCTAAAAGAAAACCTACAGGCAGCTCAGAACCAGTAAAAGCTATATGCAAACCGACCCAGAATTGAGCGTAGTTTTGAGGTAGGAGACCTGGTATATTTACGGGTACAACCTTACAGACAATCTTCACTCAAGAAAAAAGGGGCGAAAAAGCTAAAACCTTGCTTCTATGGTCCTTATAAGGTAGTCAGGAAGGTTGGAGAGGTGGCTTATGAACTAGAACTTCCAGAAGAAAGCAAAATTCACAATGTATTTCATGTATCAAACCTCAAGAAAACAATAGGGCAACACATTGCTCCATCTAGTGAACTACCCCCCTTAGATGATGAAGGGCTTCTGGTGTTGATTCCAGAGAGAATTCTACAGGTTCGAGAGAATAAACTCTGAAACAAAGTAATTCGAGAATACTTGGTAAAATGGAAAGAATTGCCTATGGAAGATGCCACATGGGAGGGAGAGCAGGTATTGCAACATCCTAGTTTGCAGTCGCTTGAGGACAAGCAATTTCAAGTGGGGAGGACTGTAATGTCATCTTCTACTTAAGTACCAAAACACCCGCTAACCTATTTAATTCCCATAAGTTCAAGCGGGTATCTCCCGAAAGGGGAATTAATTGAGGACATTTGATACTTAGAGCAGAATAGAGCATTCATTCAGTATCAAGTCATCAGTATGGTAAAGAAAGCCTTATTTCTTTAGGCTTAAAGTCAACATGAAATTAGAATTGCATGCATGCAAAAAGTGACGTGCAAACCCTAAAAGTGACTTGCAAACCCTAAAAGTACATGCTAAGCTATTTAAGAAGGGTCATTGAACCAAAGAAGGCATCCATGATTATTATTGTTGAGTTTGGTTTTTAGAGCAACAACAACAAGTGCAGCAACAACAATTGGGGTTGGAGACGAAGGTCTTCAGCTAACAAGGGGTTTCGGCAGTGAAATCTATCTGCCTTAATCACTTTAGGGTAGACCATCCAGTTCTATCATCAACATTCATCATATTCATTCATCTTCAGTGATCCAACACACAGGGAAGATTTATTTGTAGGTTCACGTTTTGCAACTGCGGGAATAACTGGAAATCCTCAGAAGGATTCGTTGGGACCCAACATCTCAGTTTTTCCTCCGCATGTCATCCTTATCCTTCTCAGTAGACTCACTACACCACATTGGGTGATTATCAGTTCCTTGTTTGCACATCCGAAGCAATTAGCAACAGAAACGTGAGAGAGGGTGACGTGAGCATCTGAGGTGCAGTTCAATTCGCTAGGTGCCGAGGAGGCAAAAACTCTGCATGTGACCTCCAATATCTCCAGTGGGTACAGACCATCATCCCGACAAAGTTCTAACAGCAACAAACTTCTCCTCCTTCAGAAATGTCAATATCATCAGAAGAGGAGTAGCTGGGCGTCAAATAGAGGAGAGGAGCACTATCTGTCTGGCAAACACTGCATGCATCTTAGTTGTGGAGGACTATTAGCTTCATTATCAGTGGTATGTATATATCTTCTTACTGCAAGTCTCTACCCTATAATCTCTCCAGACTGGCTATATTTTAGGGCCATTTGGCACGACATTTTTGCATGCACATTTTATTTAGCTTTTTGCACATCATTGAGTGTATGAACAAACAACATAGTAGTAAAGAACAGTTGAATATTAGTTTGGAATATTATAGAAAATTAAAATATCATTTGTGATTTGTTTTGCCACATGCCTTACCACTGAACAAACTTGTAAAATATTTTATATGATTAAACTGCTCTTAGTTGTTTGATACAATTTTTCTTGATTAAAATGCATTCAAAACTTTCTAACATTTCATATTTTGATTTTGGAATGCAAGGATTGTCATGAGTTTTAAGTTCTCTATTAATTAATATTCAATTATTAGGTGTTATCCATCACTATGGAGTCATGGACATGTTCTCTTTATGTAATAATTGTTAGGATATTTAGACACTTAGGAGTTAGTTAAGATCAACTTGTGTAATGCATCCGTTAGGTAAAGAGTGTTTCTTTAGTATGCATTTGTAAATATTCTAATCTGACGGTCACGATATGTTCTAGACATAGAGTGATTCGACGGTTCAACTTCTCTTTAGATCATAACTACCCTTGATCCGTGGCTTAACACTCGATTGGTCCATGATCTCTATTTAAAGAGCATGGAGGGTCCTTGGCTAGTTGATCGATTATGGGAAGCTCATTTGTAACTTTCTTTCTTTTGCATAATAAATTGTTCCAAGTAGCTATTTGGCTGGGGCCGTGGACTGTTTCCCTTTTGAGGGTTTTAACCATGTCAAAACATTGGTGTGTTGATCTGTGATCTGTTTTGTGTGAGTGGCTGCTCTTGGTGTTCGGTCTTTTGGGAGTACCTTGTGTACCCGAACATGGTATTAGAGCGTTTATGAAGAGTCGCTTCTGTTTGTGATCTATATCTTGAACCGGTGTTGCCGGAACTTTGAAAGGGTTTCTGGGTCTGGAGTTTATGTGCATTTGTGGCCCGTGGGAGCTATTCTATTGCGTCTGGAGTGCCGTTTCCATTGGGAAATAGTTTTTGTTTCATCGAAAACTGTTTCCGTTTGATCCAGAAACACCCATTTCGGCAAATCTGAAGGTATAATGTTACAGTGACGGATTTGTTTTATTTTTTTAAAAATCTCTCATATGTTTATCAGTTTTGTTATTTAGATCTTTATTGTTTTTAGTCTCGGATTGTTGCCTTCCCTGTCTGCGCATGCTCTTTACTGTGCACCTCGCGCGATCACGGCGAATCAGAAATAGAAAGGGAAAGGGTTTTCTCGGCTGCGTATGCTCTTTGCCGTGCACCTTGTGCGATCGTGGCGAATCAGAAACAGAGAGAAAACATAGACTTTCCAGGTAAGCTAACGAGATCTAACCCCACAAATGTGGAAATTTTTTTTTTTGTTTTTGTTTTTCGGTTTGTGGTGTGATTTGCAGGAAAAAGAAGCAAGCATAGAAACCGAGAGAGAAGAGTAAAAGAAAAAAGCCCCCTTCCTCATTCCCTTTTTTTACGTACCTTTTAAACTTAGCTCACTTGGTCCAAAGTTGCTTTATTTCTTAATAGGTCTTGAGTTCAAGTCTTATTAAGTTACTTTTTAATAGTGCATGCAATTTCTATTTTTAAGTTACTTTATTGTAAAAGTGAAGAATGTAACTCTTAGACTCTTATGTGAAGAATGCAAGATTAAGAAAGAAGACAAACAATGTATTAATCATATTCTTTCCAAACTTGGACCTGCATATTCTGTTTTTGTATCTACATTTTACTTTATGAAAGAATCCATGATTGCAGCTAGCTATCAAGAGTCTCGTCTTGAATCCTTTTGTGATTCCTTAATTAGAGAGCAAGAGAAGCTCATTCATCTTGGAATAATTAACAATGCAAAAACATCTGGGAAAGCCTTATTGTCCCAACAGAAAGAAAAGTCCATGCCTCCCAAGAAACAAAATTTTCGCAATAATAAGCCAAACAAGGGTCCCAAACCTTCTCAGTCAGCTCCTTCTTTAAAAAATGACAAAGGATCCAAGCCAAAAGGTAAGAAGATTGAGCGTCATTGCAATTTTTGTGGGAAAGATAATCATGATGAATCCAAGTGTTTCAAGAAGATGGCAGCCTTGGAAGCAACAATGAAGAAGCACTACATCAGCCTAGATTTGTCTTCAGAATCCACCTCTCATAGACATGCACTTTGTGCTTCTGGTTACTCTTATACTGCATTTTCTTCTTCTACTTCAAATGAATGGCTCATTGATTCTGGAGCATCTTATCATATGGCTAAGGATCAAGCCATCTTTTCTACTATGCATGAATGCATGAATGCATGAATGTAACACCAAACAAATATTTGTTGGTAATGATATTTCTCTAAGTGTTGTAGGATCTGGAACAGTTCCAGTAGAAAATGGTCATTTTAGTGATGTACTATGTGTTCCAAGAATTTTCTGCAATTTGTTGTCAGTCTATCAAATCATTCATTCTGGTGAAGGTAAAAGTGTAACATTTACACCTCACTAAGTTGTAATCAAGGATTTTAAAGATCCTCAACATGTCCTAGCTACCGAAATTGTTGATGATATTACCAGGTTGTACAAATTTAACAACTTTGGGTCATCACCTTTTCCTTCAGTTTTTGTTGCTCATAGTGATAACTTGAGCAAACTTTGGTATGAGCGATTTGGTCACTTAAATTTTCGCTCATTGCAACAACTATGTATAGACAATATGGTGACTGGTCTTCCGATGGTATCTTGCAAGGATGGTGTTTGTTTCGGTTGTGTACTTGGAAAACATCATCGGGATAGTTTTGACAAACGTGCCTCTTAGCATGCCTTGTTTCCCTTGGAGCTTGTGCATAGTGACTTGTGTGGCCCTCTTCCATATGCTTCTTTTTCTGGTTTCAAATATTTCTTAACTTTCATTGATTACTACTCCAGATGCACTTGGGTTTATTTCTTAAAACTTAAGAGCGAAGTATTTAACATGTTCTTGGCCTACAAGGCCCTTGTTGAAAAACAATCTGGTCATCAAATTATTAAGTTAAGATTTGACAATCGAGGAGAATATGTTAACAAAAAGTTCACTACTTTCTGCACTGAACAAGGAATCCAACAACAACACACTGTTCCATATACACCACAACAAAATGGTGTAGCTGAACGGAAGAACCACACTTTAAAAGAAATGGCTAATTGTATGATCCAACCTAAGGGACTAAGTCTTCAAAATTGGGCTGAGGCCATAAATTGTGCAAATTACATAGTTAATGGCACACCCACTAAAGTTTTACAAGGTATAACACCGGAAGAAGCATGGAGTAAAAATAAACCAGATGTAAGTCACTTCTGCGTGTTTGGTAGTGAAGCATGGTCTCACATTCCGGATGAAAAACGGAAAGCATTGCAGCCTAAAAGTGAAAAGTGCATATTTGTTGGATGTTCTGAAGATGTAAAAGGTTATAGACTTCTTCAGCCACATTCTCATGATATAATCATTAGAAGAGATGTTAAATTTGATGAAAATCTCTTGGCCTGTGAGCCTAACTTGGCGGATGTGCCATTTTTGGCCTACGAGCCTGATTCGGCGATTGTGCCTTCTTTTACTTTCAATTTCCTTGACAGGTTTCCAACTCCAGATTCTGATGATGACAGTGAAGATGAAAATCCACCTCCGCCTGCTCATGTTCCTCCAGTTGCACTAGCACAAGTGCTTCCTCGATGGGTTTGTTCAACATGTGAAGCAGTTGGTGATCTTGCCGATGATCCTAGGGATCAACGCCATACATGTTCTCAGTTTCAGCAAGCCTCTTCTCTTTTGGCTCAAGTTTTTGAGAATCATGATTCAGAAACTTTTGCAGAAACTTTTGCAGAAACTTTAGGAAATCCAGATTGGGATGCAGCTATGGATAAAGAATATTGTTCCTTAATGGCGAACGATACTTGGGATCTTGTTCCTCTTCCAAAAGGAAGAAAACTTGTCAGATGTAAATGGGTCTATAGAACTAAGTATGCATCAGATGGAAGTGTTGAAAGACTTAAGGCAAGGTTAGTTGCCAAAGGTTTTTCCCAAGTTGAAGGGATTGACGACAATGAAACCTTTGCTCCTGTCGCAAAAATGAACTCCATCCGCCTTTTTCTTTCCCTTGCAGCCTTACATAACTGGGAAGTTCATCAAATGGATGTCAAGTCTGCCTTCTTACATGGTGATTTACAGGAGGAAATTTACATGGAACAACCTCCTGGATATGTTCAGAATAACTCTAGCCTTGTCTGTCGCCTTAAGAAATCCTTATATGGCCTTAAGCAAGCTCCTAGAGCTTGGTATGCCAAAATGGATAGCTTTCTCCTTGACACTGGTTTTTCTAGATGCCATTCTGACCCCATTGTCTATACCAAGAAAGTAAGAAACCATTTCATCATACTTGTTCTTTATGTTGATGATCTTATCCTTACTGGTAGTGACCCTAAACTTTTAACCCATGTGAAATCCAGTCTTAAGCAAAATTTTGAAATGTCAGACTTAGGACATTTGCATTATTTTCTTGGTCTCCAAGTCTTGCAAACCAAAGAAGGAATTTTTCTTTCCTAGTCTAAGTATGCTTGTGACCTTCTTCGTCGCTTTCAGATGGAAGATTGTAATCTAGCCCCTTCTCCCTTCCAGTCTGGAGTCAAACTTTCTGCCACTTGTACTTCCCTTGAAGTAGATTCCACCTTGTATTGTCAGCTTGTTGGTAGTCTCTTATACGTGACTCATTTTCGTCCCGACCTTTCCTTTGTCGTTGGTCGTGTTGCCCGTTATATGCAAACACCTCATGAAAGTCACTGGAAAGCAACAAAAAGAATACTTCGATACATTCGAGGTACAATTCAGTTTGGGATTCATTATAGTACAGGGGGTAAACCTTTGTTGGTTGGTTTCACTGATTCAAATTGGGCAGGCGATCTTGATGATCGAAAGTCTATCGCAGGTTATGTTTTCAGTCTAGGATCTGGACCTGTCACTTGAGCTTGTAAGAAACAACAAGCTCTTGCTCTTTCTTTAGTAGAAGCAGAATATTGAGTCGCAATTAATGCCAGTTAGGAAGCTTTATGGCTTCGATAGATCCTTTCAGAGTTTGGATTCGAGCAGCAGCAACCTACTCCACTTTGGTGCGACAATCAAAGTGCCATCAAGCTTGCCAAAGATCTAGTTCTACATCAACGCAGCAAACACATTGAGCTACACATGCACTTCATTAGAAATCTTGTTCATGATCGTGTTCTTGAAGTGCTCTATTGCCCTACAGATGATCAAGTTGCAGGCATCTTCACCAAGTCTCTTACAGAAGGGAAGTTTTCTAAACTTCGATCTATGTTAGGAGTTCAGGAATGTGTCATTAAGGGGGGATAGGCTCTAATGCCTCCTTCTTTCTGCTAATAGTGTCACTTTTGTAAATCCTTCAATCCTATCCCAAGTTGTTCTTAAGGGGGGATGTTAGGATATTTGGACACTTAAAAGTTAGTTAAGATCAACTTGTGTAATATATTCGTTAGGTAAAGTTTGTTTCTTTAGTATGCATTTGTAAATATTTTAATCCGACGGTAACGATATGTTCTAGACATAGAGTGATCCGATGGTTCAACTTCTCTTAGATCATACCTACCTTTGATCCGTGGCTTAACACCCGATTGGTCCATGATCTCTATTTAAAGAGCATGGGGGGTCCTTGGCTAGTTGATCGATTATGAGAAGCTCATTTGTAACTTTCTTTCTTTTGCATAATAAATTGCTCCAAGTAGCTATTTGGCTGGGGCCGTGGACTGTTTCCCAATTGAGGGTTTTAATCACGTCAAAACATCGGTGTGTTGATCTGTGATCTGTTTTGTGTGAGTGGTTGCTCTTGGTGTTCGGTCTTTTGGGAGTACCTTGTGTACGCGAACAATAATGATAGTTATTAACATTCATTGAGACTAACTTTGGTCCATTGGACCTTAAAAAGGTAAGGAGTCACTTAGTTTACTTTAAAATTTCATTTCTGAGCTCGAAAACCTCTCGAAAACCTTTAAGAGAGCCATAATTGTGATAAGTTAAAATGTTAGGAAGACTAGTAATGTATCAAATATTTTGAAATTGCACTCTAATGAGAGTGTTCACAAGACATATTAATATTTTATGAGGAAGTGATTTTCATCTTCAACTCTCTTGGTGTCACAAAGATGACAAATTCTTTCATCCCATGATGCTTTAGAAATTCTCCAGCACCTTGTTTCACTATGGAGCTTGTGAAAGTTTGTTCTTATTTTAGTAAGATTGATTCTATTCATTACGCTAGTTAAAACATAGAAATATTTTTGATCTTCTAGATTAGGGTTGATCACCTTCTTATAGTATCTTAATTTTCTGTTATCCTAACTTTTTTTTTGCACCACATATTCTCCTTAAATTTAGATGTAATAATACTTCTAATATTATCGCTATTATGTAGAGTGACCTCTTCTCGACTCCCCAATTATATATCCAAGAATTTTCATTTTATGCCAACCTCGTTGAAGTCGTAGGTGGTTTTGACTAGATTATGAAGCAATCTTAGAAGACCTCGTCTCCCATGGTGTTTATCTTGTTCTTGTACATTAGGTGCCTAGTCACTGCCATGCTCTCAATCGGGGAGAGACTTGTTCCTATAAGGAGGATAGGATGGGGTGTGTTGCCTTTAATTTTGAGATTATATGTTATAAAACGCTTTTGGATTTGCTCTATCCTTCTCCATGATTCTCTGGAGATGCTGCAGCCCCGAACTTCACAAGGATATTAGATAACAAGGGTGATGAGAGTTTCAAAGAGAAGTTTCTTCCTATCCCAAAGCCAGAGGTCTGTTGATTGACAACTCTTTTCAGTTCAATAATAAGCTTTCCACCATCCTTAATCATTTTCTCAATGCTATAGTTCCAATTAAGCTTACGATGAAGATCGATTCCAGGATATTTGTATAAAGTCCCTTGCTGCAAGTTGTTGTTGTTATACATGAAATTATCATAGGTGATATTTTGGGATTTAATTATTATAACCTTTGTTTTGTTCATATTAATAGTCACCCATACTAGAGTAAAAATCCCTGAGAATTTTTAGCTTCTTGTCAATAACATAGAGACTCCTTGCCATAAGAACAATACTATTACACAGCCCAACAAGTGTTCCAGTCTGGATTCCCTTGGATCATTGCAAACCTAAATACCCAGGGTTTGTGGGTATAGGGCAAGTATGAGGACACCAGTTTTTGGAATTAAAGTACATCTCATATGTATCTATGTGAAAAAAAATCAGAAATTTTGAACAACAATTTTTTTAATGTAAACTAGTATAATTTGAAACATAAAATATTAAAACCAATGTTACACAGGGATGCACTCCCCGTGTCCCTAGGACAGTGAGATGCCCTACAAAAAGTTCTGTTGTTTCTTCCAAATTGCAAAATGTGCAAAGTGTTTCATCTAGAATTGGGGGTGTCGTGGGTGCTCCATGATTTCCTCCAAATTCAAAAAAAAAAAAGTAAAAATAAAAACCCCAAACCTAATACTATAGCAACCTAACCATCTTTTCCCTAAATCTATTTTTCATTTGACATTGATTCTATTGTGTTGAAAAAGAGAACGAAAGAAGATTTTGCTTGAGGAAGAGACCTTTAGAGTGTGAGGAGTGTGATTATAGAGTGCTGGTTGACTGCTGAGTGTGAAGAGGAGTCTGCTACAGAAAGGTTGTGCAAGGGTTAAAGGCTAAACTACAGCAAGGGGGAGTTTGAGTTTACAGCTGCTTTTTGGGTGAAAGTAGCCACAGCAATCTACAGCAAGCTGTTCACTTTTGGGTAAAGGTTGTTACAGCAAGAAGAAGTACTATTTATTGCTGCCAGGAGATAATTACAGCCAGGAGAAAGCTATTTTAGTTTTTTACTTCAGACACTGATGACCGATCGTTGATTCTTTATTATTTACTTTGTACTGTTTAAAATCTGAAACAATGTATTTCATTTTATTTTCATGTTTTATCATTTACAAATTCGAATTTATAATGGTGAATTGTGATTGACGAACTCCACTTAATCTTTAGTGCATCATTTATTATTTTGTGTTTTCTTAAAATAAGCTCTATGCCAGGGAAACTCCTTAAATTTGGGGTTGTCTCCACATGCTCCCAAATTGCCTTTTCCCATTTGTTCATCCCCATGCTCTAGAAACTTGGTGGAACATTGCATAAAAACCTTGTGAACTGATCTGTAAAGCGAAATTCTATAGCATTGAACAACTCGCTGCTATTGATACGGCTCTCCCAAAACTGAAAGGGTACCCAGTTGTGAAAAGTACAAATTTAAAGTAAAGTTAGTAGGCCTATCGTTATGAATCCCTGTAATCGATTACCATGGATTAGAAAGGTCCTTAGTTTTGTATGGCATACCCAGTTGTGAAAATTTCAAATTTAAAGTAAAGTTAGAGAAGGCCTATCGTTATGAATCCCTGTAATCGATTACCATGGAATAGAAAGGTCAAACCTTAGTTTTGTATTGCTTATAGTACCCAGCTTAAACCTCGTTACTCTGGGCATGAAATATGGAGGTCAGACTTGTGTAATATGGAGAGATTCGTGTAATAGATCATGGGACTCGTGTATAGTACCCAGCTTAAACCTCATTATTCTGGGCATGAAATATGGAGGTCAGACTTGTGTAATATGGAGGGACTCGTGTAATAGATTGTTGGGCATGGAGATCGTGGATGACACCCTTAAAAGTTAGGATATTGGGCACATGGTTAGACCTTACAAATTAGAATTTTCCAAAGCTTGTCAAGGGGTGCAGGATGCATCTCTCTGGTGGTCTGGGGACAACACGCCACTCCCAATTTCAGGAAAGTACCCCTGAAGCCATACCCAGAATGTGGAGCTAGTCCTTGGCAAGGGGCTGCCTCTCTCTGGAATGGGGATGTGTTCCTAGCAACATACTTGCAAACCAACTTAATATGACAAAGAGGCTCATTTTGGCCCATTGTGATAAGGCTCAAAGGGTAGGCAACCCTTGGGATAGAGGCTCACCTTGCTGGGATTCGGGACGTCTCGGCCCCTGCTGAGTTACAAGTTATTGGTATATCTGGCTTGCGGGCTGTTGGACATATTCTTGGGGTTATAGTGGCAGCTGCTGCATTTGAACCTAAGACTAGCCCAGGTAATCCAGAGGAGTTACCAATTTCCCACGGTTAAAAAATAATATTACAAACACAAATGAAGAGCAAGCTAATCTAGCTTTAGTTACCATGTACAGTCCATAATTAGTAGGCAGAGTCCAACTTTGTATCAGAGCTTGACTGTCAAAGGTAAGTAGTTTGTTGTTATCATTTTTTTCCAACATAAATAAGTTGTGATTTGTAATGCAATGGCTTTCTACGGCAAGTGTTTGCCTGTCTTGTTATTACCAATTCGATCTATGTCTATGAAGTTGTGAGTAGTAGTTTCTTCCTGAATTTCATTGGTTTTTCATATATGTTAATGTTTTTCTTGTCATATGAACTTTTAAGACGTACTTGTGCTCTTTTTGTTCTTATCTGCTTGTAAACTTTTTCTTTGTATGTACTTTCATGAATGCTTATCTGACAAATCTACCTAAAGAAAATTTATGAGAACAAATTCTTTGTATTTTCAGGTTCTGCACTATGACATAAAGTATGTGCCATGCTTTGTGTTGCTAGATACATATGGAACTGCTCTGGCCAAGACAGGCACACCTGCTAGTAGATCACATGTACTCACAGGGCTATCTTATCTTCTAGAAAGTATGCAGCCCATCAGGAAAGCAATAATGCATGTGCCCTCCCATGCTAACGGTAGCAAAGGTTAATGTAGATAAAGTAGACGAGATACTTGCTACAAAAGGAAAATGCTGTCTGCAAGAATGATTCTGGATTAGTAATACCCAGATAAATGTCAGAGCTTGAAAGTTTCTTCTAATATCAACAGGGTGAAATTAGCAGAGGCATATGACATGATTTAGAGAATTCATTGCAAGAACAAGAAACGTTAGTTATGATAATTTTAAGAATATGTAGCTAGTTGCAACTGTTTGTTCTTATTACTTAACAATACTCTCAGGAGTACAATATTCTCAGCAGTAGTGATTGAGGAAGGTCTATAGACAGTAGAGCCTAGTAATTTGTTATTGGATCATATTTATCTTGCCTACAAGCTTTCTGTTAAGATCATGCTGGATATAATGGTTATCGACATGTATTTTGTTTTTCTTTAGCTGCTCAGTTTATTTTTACTTTGAATATCTTATTGATTGTTGATTTGGCGAGTGTTCTATTAGCTTCTCTTTGTTACAAATTTTATTTTTATTTTCCTGTTCCCAAGTAAGGGCTTAAAGCTATTTAAAATTTTTGCTCTATTAACTAATGTAATAAAAAGGAGAAATAATAATTACGAGAGATACTAATTTAGAATATTCAAATATTGCAGTGCAAGGCTTAGTCTTGAAACCTTGGATCCATACAGAACTATCCATTTTGGAATAATATGAAAGATCTCTTCAAAGTTTAGTCAATCTAAGAAGCAATATCTCTCTACCTATGAATACAACGGAAGAGTGCAATTTGGGTGTTTGGTGTAATCTCCTCGTACAACATTGATTCTGTGGGTTCTAGAACTAAGGTTGACATGTTGGCCCTTTTCCCTTTGTTCTATTGGAAAACTATTTTACAAAAGAAGGAGATTGGCAATAACCAAGTGCTGCTCCAACTCATCAATGTGCAATCCAAAGAATATTGATGGAAGCATTCTTGGATTATTGGATGCAATACCAATAATCCCTGATGTCTCTTAGGACTCCCCAAGTGATGTATATTAGCTCCATCATAATGGTAATAATGATATCTAGAACTCTAGATTTGCTGAGCTTGTAAATACTAAATGTTTGGGGAACCATACCAAAGGCTTTCCTAAAATTTGCAACACAAAGACATAACCTGTTAGACTTCTGTCAATCTTCCTCGTCTCATAACACGCATATAAGTTTTAACCTATAACACTTTCTATCAAGCTTCCTTGTCTAAGAACAAGGATGTAATATAAGTTTTAACCTATTACACTTTCTATCAAGCTTCCTCGTCTCAGAACAAGGATGTAAGGATGTATTAGGCGGATTATCAACGTCCTCCCTATGCCTTTGAATTATCTTTGTGAGAATGAATGAGTTTTCGCCATATAGAAAGGAATCTACACTTTTTCAACATTGGCAAGGTGATGCTATGAATTAGAGAGAACACATCGAATGCAAGAAAACGACGTTGCTATGAATTAGAGAGAACACATCGAATGCAAGAAAATGTAGAGAGAAAAGAATCATCAAGCTCAAAAATACCTCTCTATCAAATGTTTGTCAAACTTGAGTTTAAGTGAACACTTAATGAAAATGCAATTAATCAGATTTGAGTTCTTGTGCAATTAATCATACAGGAGTACTTGAATTCAGCCCCAAGCCATTCTTAACACGGGGGACACAAGATTAGCAATGAAGATATAATATTATTGGAAATGTTAAGTAGTTATAAAATCTAACTCGTGTTGTAAAAGTAAACAACGATGGTTGAAACTGTGATTTTTTACTAGAAGCAATTTTATGTATATCTCAAATGATCTAAAAAAACTCATAGAAGTTGCAAGGAATATAGAGCAAATGCATATGAGCAAACTAAAACATAGAATTAAGGTAGTGTTAGATGGGGTATGGGACATGCTCCTCCATCTTTTTGTACATGTGGGTTGTGGACGCACCAAGGGGGAAGGGGAAGGGGGATGTTTTCCCTTGCCCTCTCTTTTGGGTATCTTTAGGGCATCCGATAGAGAACACTCTTATGAAAAAATGAGATGCTCCCATGCTTCCCTTTGACCAAAGGCTATCATTTTGAGGAGAAAAGTAAAACAAAAGTAGTAGATGAAGAGGGCCTTCATAAGGCACAACTTAGGTTGCTTGGTGATCTAGGAGGATCTCCAAGATCAATCAGAATAAAAGTCTTCAAAATGCGAACAAAAGCTTGCAGCTGCGTAGAGCTCGACGAGAGCTTTCCAGTGACTTTAGTTTTGCGCAAAACGACCTCTTGATGAGAAAGTTATTGAGTTATGAACTTTTCGCAAAACATATGAAAATTGGCAAAAGGGCGTGCCTTGTGGCACCACCATAAGGGTGACACGGGGCCTATAAGATGTTGATGTGGCACACTTAGAGTGTCAGGTGGCATGTATGTGGCATCCATTTGGAATCCAGGTGGACCAATACGAGGTTGCCATGTGGCGGTTCGATCGGCTACATTTCAGTTTTATTTATCAAAAAATATGGTGGTCAAGGGGGATTGAACCCGTGACCTCTACCTTTGTCAATGCTTCCACACTACCTGCCTAGCCTTGATCCCCCCATTTGGTTCTTAACCATATAGAATGCCGCTTCTATTTAAAGTTGCATTGTTTGTTATTTTGAAAAAGGGGCGGGCTAAGGGCTTAGCCCTCAAACCATTGTAACACCATGTGTTATATCCTTATAACATTATATTGTAACAACTACCGTGGGAACCGACACCGTGGAACCAAGACTCAACATATATTACATTGTATCCAATCCTTAAACAACAAGCCACCACAAATATATCATTTATGATATGTATTTCCAACACAAAAGGGAAAGGCGAGGCCTATGCGTTTGATCCCGGGACCTCCACCCTTCTACCACATCGTGGTACCAATGGGCTATCGCCCATTCCTTTGCATAGGATTGGCATAATATTCTTAAGTATTTGTTTGGATTTGGAAGCTCGAAAAGGGGCGTCTGGCCATTGTTTTAGGCCCCCCCAAAACACTATAAAACACCCTTTTCAAAGCCACAGAGCAGAGGAGTCCGACATCCAACCTATGCACAATTCCCAAGGTGGGAAGTAAGTACAACATGTACAGTCTATGTGATTCGTATAGGCGCAGGAGGAGTCTTTCTTGAAGTGCGTGCCAGAGGTGGTCTCAGGCAAAGGGGGCCAAGTTTATATTCGTTTTTCTCATAATTTCGAGAGTAATACAATGGTGCAGTCTGTTTTTGTGTTTGACTGACAAAACTCAGAAGTATCTCTAGAACTCATGTATGTAAGCTTTTGAAGACTTAATAAGATCGACCTTCTCATTGGAAGTGACCCGAAGATGTAGCTCAGGAGGGGTGAACTCCGTTATCATCTGTTGTCTGCAATTTTATGGTTTGCATACTTATTTATGTGCTTATGTGTTTTAATTAAGCATTTGAAATTGTCTTTTTAAAGTCTTTATATAAGGTTAAGCATTCAAATTTCACATGCAATTTAAAAGGCGAAAAAGATTCTTTAAAATTCAGATCAATTTTGGTATCATAGCAGCTTAACCATTGCATTGCGATTTTGTGAATGTTAACAAGATCAAGGATTCAACATGGTGAAGGAGAACTTGAAGAATTTGATCTAAAAATTGGTTCAAGAAGTAGAATGACTTCACCAAAAGGAGAAGATGGGGCTTCTTCAATCCCATCTGAAGGAGAATTTCTTAAGGCTTTTATGAGGATGCAAACAATGGTGGAAGAGCTTTATCAAGATTGGAAGAAGGGCGAACAAGGTGGCCCATTTCATATTGAAGGTAAAGGAGAAGGAGGTGATAAGGACCCTCCTAAAACCCCACCCATCTTTTCTCGATGGTTCTTTTTATTCCCCATTTGGAAAGCAAAATGTTGATTTTAATATGCCTCAATTAAAGCTTGATATTAAGTTTGAATTACCTATTTACAATGGAGAACTTAATGCTGAAAAATTGGATAATTGGATCCGTTAGATACGTTTATTGTACGATTCAAAAGTTCACTGAAGATAACATCAAATTCAGTTGGCTTCTCTCAGACTCGGAGGGATTGCTCTCATATGGTGGGAGAGTAGAACTCCAGAGGATCTTGCCACAAAATGTAACATTATTTCCTCTTGGTATGAGTTTACTTCAACATTAAAGAAGCAGTTCTATATGTTGGGCTATATGCAACAAGCTATGATGGACTGACAGAATTTGAGGCAAGGTAAATAACAAAGTGTGCAGGAGAACACGAGAATTCAAAAAGAGAGCTTTGATACTTGGTATACCTCTCTACACTCAAGAAACTCTTCTAAAGTATATATGAGGATTACAATGTTATTTGCGTCATATGATACTTATGTTTAATCTGACTAACCTTGATGAGGTATGCGTTTCAGCGACTCATATGGAGTCCAAGGGGAATAATACAAATGAAAACTTTTCCAAGAAACCTTTCAAACTGGATGTAAGCAAATTCAAAGGTAAAGAGAAAGGTAAGCATACAATTACAATGAAGAGAGGAGGAGAAAAACCTACTTGCTCACATTGCTAGTAAATTGGTCATGATGCATCCAAATGTTCGAAACTTCACCTAGAACTCAAGCCTGAGAAGTTTCAAAATAAGACAAGAAGACCATTGTTGCAATCATTTAGCATGATTTGGGATCTTTCTCTGGGGATGAAACCAAGATTGTTGCTACAAGCATTCAAGGTAAAAATCATTCTACTTTTATTTCAAATCATGAACCTGTTATTGATGAAAGAAAAATAAGTGAACTATTTCATATCAATGTAATTTCTAAACATACAAAGATTGATACTCTTTTTGATAGTGGATCACAAGCAAACCTTATTTCAAAAGAGATAGTTAAAAAACTTCATTTGGAAACTAAGTTACACCCTAAGCCATATCCATTTGGCTGGGTATGTGATGATGCACAACTGCAAGTTACAAAACAATGTAGACTTAGATTTGCTATTATTTTTGGATTTGTTGATGAAGTTGATATGGATGTGGTCCCGTTAGATATCTGTGGTATTGTGTTGGGTAATCCTTATCTTTATGATAGGAAGGATATATTTTACAGGGAAGATAGCATGTATGAACTCACTAAAGATGGTGTTGAATACATTGTTTGTGCACACTACATGAAAACTAATATTTCTTTGGTTTATGCAAGTCAAATGAAGAGGCTAGTGAATGCTAGTAAGAATTTTGTTCTTATGATAGTTAAAGCAAATGATGTTGGTCAAAATGAATATTTTAAGGGATGTGATCCAAAACATAAAAAATGACTTGGCTAAAGTTGTATCTCATTATGATATTCGAACCAAAAGGATTACCTCCTAAAAGAGAAATCCAACATGAGAGTCACTTACTGCAAGATGCACCTCTTCCTAAGATTGACATGTAAATGTCTTCAGTAATTGAAAATGCAAAGATAAAGAAGCAGGTTCATGATTTGCTTGAAAGAGGAGACATTTAACCAAGTTCCTCTCCGTGTGGATCACCGATTGTTTTGGTGCCAAAGAAGGATGACACGTGGTGCATGTGCGTGGATTACAAGGCACTGAACAGAATCACAATAAAGAATAGATATCCTCTTCCTCGAATTGACGATCTTTTGGATCAACTCAAGAATGCAACTTTCTTCACTAAGTTAGACTTACGAAGCGACTATCATTAAATTCAAATCCATGATAATGACATATGAAGATTGCTTTCAAAACTAACCAGGGATTGTATGAATGGATGGTAATGCCCTTTGGGCTTTCTAATGCACCCACAATATTTATGAGGGTGATGAATGATGTTTTTAAGCCCTTTATTAATGATCTCAGCACAGTCTACTTAGATGATATTTTGATTTTTAGTTGTACTTGGGAAAAAACATGTTAAACATGTAAAACAAGTCTTGGATGTACTTGTAAGGGAGAAACTGTATTTGAAGATGTCCAAATGTGAGTTTGGGAAGACATATTTAGTGTATTTGGGTTACATTGTAGGGGGTGGTGAACTTAGAATTGATCCCTCTAAAAGTGAGGTCATTGTGAATTGGCCCAAGCCAAATAATGTAATCGATGTAAGGAGCTTCTTGGGAGAAACTCAATATTGGAGGAAGTTCATTGCGAACTTCTCATTCATAGCTTCTCCATTACATGCTTTGACACGTGTGAAAAAGTCTTTCAATGGGAAGGCAATGCACATAAAACCTTTGACACTCTGAAAGAAAAAATCAGTACATCTCCAGTAGTTGCATTGTCGGATCTGCAACAACCATTTGAGATAGAGGCTGATGCTAGTGGCTATGCCATGGGGCCAGTCTTAATGCAACACAAAAAACCAATATGTTATCACTCTGAAACCTTTTGCAAAACAATAATTAACTATCCTACATACGATAAAGAATTGTATGCATTAGTACAAAGTGTAAAGAAGTCGAAACATTACCTAATGGGTAAAGAAACAATTATACATACTGATCATCAACCACTACAATATCTTCAATTATAAACTAAGCTACACCAATCAAGGCATTTCAGGTGGATAGGTTTTCTACAACAATTTCATTTAGTCATTAAGTGCAAGAAAGAGATTTAGAACAAAGTTGCAGATATGTTATCTAGAGCTCCAACAAATGCTTCTATTGTCATTCAACAAAGTCCTTTGGTACATTCAAGTTATGTTGAACAATATACTAAGGATGAAGACGTTAAAGAAGTATATGAATCACTAATGCATGGCTCTCAAAATGAAGAATTGAATTATTATGTTCATGATAAGTTTTTGTATCATCTTGGAAAAATCTGTATTCCACAAAGTGAAGGAGTGCATGTGATTAGAGAAGCTCGTACTTCTCTCATTTAAGGGCATTTTGGTGTAGGGAGAACTTTAGCACAATTGCAAAAGTTTTGTTATTGGCCTCGGATGAATGATACTGTGTCCAAGTATGTAAAATGATGTGTTATGTGTGCAACAAGTAAACCAAGTAATAGAAAGTTAGGCTTGCACACTCCACTTCCTGTTCCTTTCGTCCATGGGAAAGTGTGTCAATGGAATTTGTAGGAGGATTACTGATGTCTAGAAAGAGACATGATTACTTATATGTTGTTGTGGATAGGTTTAGCAAAATGTGCATTCTAATGCCTTGTAAAAAGCAGGTCACAACTGAGTTGACGGCTTATTTGTTCTTCCAACATGTATGGGTTCATTTTGGGTTACCTACTTCTATTGTATTTGATCGAGATTCCCGTTTTCTTGGGAAATTTTGGTCATCTCTATGGGAACTTATGGACACAAAGTTGAAGAAGAGCACAACATTCCATCCACAAATCGACGGACAAACTGAAGTGGTCAACCAGACCGTGGTACAGATTCTCCGAGGATATTGTGCCCAACATCCTAAACTTTGGGATGAGCAGTTGCATTATGTTCAACACGCCTACAACAGAGCCATACACTCTTCAGCACAAAGGTCTCCAATCGAGACATGTTTTGGATGTTTTACAAAGTCTACCTTAGACTTTGTTTATGGGAAAATTGAGTGGGATATGGTAAAGTTGTTGCAGATAAAGATTTGAAGTTTATTCAACAGATCCAGTTGATTCATCAAACAATGCAAGGGCAGTTGGAATCAAGTTAGGATAAGTATAAAGAAAGACATGACAAGCATTGGGTAGATCATCACTTTCAAGTTGGTGATCAAGTTTGGTTTCGTATCAGCAAAGATCGACTCCAAGGTGAAGGTAGAAAGTTGAAACCAATCAGGTATGGCCCTTTCACAATTTTGGATCAAGTTTGTAACAATGCTTTCCAGTTAGGTTTGCCTCCTTATATGCAATTGTATTCCATTGTTAATGTGGAAAACGTAAAATTGTATGAGCCTCCTATGATTATGGACCAAGATGTACAGGTTCAAGTACCTTTCGTTGATGAGTTTGCTCTTGAATACCTCAATGAGCTTTAGGAAGATGTCATACTTGATAAGAAGGTCAGATATTCACGAAGAGGTGATGTGGAAGATCTTCGTGTGGGGCTTAAAGGAATGCATCCAAGCAATGTATGATGTCTAGAGACCAAAAGAGTGAGGGAGATGTACCCTCACCTATTTTATGAATGATTCCATGCTTTTGGTGGCCCAAAAGATTCACAGTGGGAAGATTTGATCCAAGAGGATCTTCAATATTGATCAAAATAAAAGTATACAAAATGAAAACATAAGCTTCCAGCTGCATAGAGCTCGACGAGAGATTTTCGGTGACATTCGTTTCGCGCAAAACGACCTCTGGATGATAAAGTTACTGAGTTCTGAACTTTCAACAAAACATGTAAAATTGGCAAAAGGGGGTGCCACTTGGCACCACTGTAAGGGTGACATGTGGCCTATACATCCCTACCGTGGCACATTCATAGAGCGGCACATGGCATCTAGTTGACAGGTGGCATCCATTTGGCATCCATGTGGCATCCAGGTGGACCAATCGGAGGTCCCTACGTGGTGGTCCGATTGGCCACATTTCAGTTTTATTTATAAAAAAATATGCCGATCAAGGGGGATCGAACCCGCAACCTCTACCTCCGTCATTGCTTCCGCATCTCCTGCTTATCCATGATCCCCGCATTTGGTTCTTAACCATATAAACTGTTGCTTCTATTTATAGTTGCATTGTTTGTTATTTTGAAAAAGGGGCGGGGTCGAGGGCTAAGCCCACAACCCCATTGTAGCACCATGTGTTATATATTTATAACATTATATTGTAACGACTACCGTGAGAACCGATGACGTGGAACCAAGACCCAACACATATTACATTGTATCCAATCCTTATACAACAAGCCATCACAAATATATAAAATATGATATGTATTGCCAACACAAAAGGGGAAGGAAAGGCCTACGGGTTTGACCCCGAGACCTTCGCCATGCTACCACAACATGGTACCAATGGGGTATTGCTCATTCCCTTGCACATGATCAACATGATATTCATAAGTATTTGTTTGGATTTGGAAGCCCGAAAAGGGGTACATGGCCATGGTTTCAGGCCCCCAGAAACACTATAAAACACCCTTTTCAAAGCCATGGAGTAGAGGAGTCCAACACCATACCTATGCATAGTTCCCCAGGTGGGAAGCAAGTAAAACAGGTATAGTCTGTATGATTCGTATAGGTGCATGAGGAGTCTTTCTCAAAGTGCGTGCCAAAGGAGGCTTCATGCAAAGGGGGTTGAGTTTATACTCCTTTTTCTTAGAATTTTGAGAGGAATACAGTGGTGGAGTCTGTTTTTGTGTTTTATTGATAGAACTCAGAAGTGTCTACAAAACTCATGTATGTAAGCTTTTGAAGACTTGATAAGATCAAACTTCTCAGTGGAAGTGGCTCGAAGACGTAACCCAGGAGGGGTGAACTTTGTTATCATTTGTTGGCTGCAATTTTATGGTTTGCATACTTATTTATGTGCTTATCTGTTTCAATTAAGCATTTAAAATTGTCTTTTTAAAGTATTTTTATAAAGTTAGGCATTCAAATTTCACATGCAATTCAAACGGTGAAAAAGATCCTTTAAAATTCAGATCACTTGGCGTGTCATTGAGTGTTATAGAGAATGCAAATGATTGTAATTCAAATAGTGACATTCCCATGGTTGGTCCTTATTTCATGTAGTGGCTGGATGCAAAGA
>LPNX010419827.1:0-19994 GCA_001517045.1 Pseudotsuga menziesii | reverse complement strand
TATATAACATTTCAAAGGTTTATGATTTAGTTTTTAGATAGTTTATTTTTAATCTTTTTGTATTTCAATAGGGTCCCCTATGTTGGAGACATTGATGTTCCCTTTTATCTTTGCTAAAATTTGGGGGTTGCATTCGAATTTTTTTGCATTCCCAACCCGGTTTCGAGTTTGCTTTTTCATGTGAAGTTTAATTCCCAAACCCCATACATGTAAATCACATTATATACATGAAAAATGATTTTTTCTTGAAACACATCGAAAGTTTTCAACTTTTTAACAACTCAGAAATTTATGATAGCCACACACATAGAATTTACTTAGTGATTTTTGACCAAATTGATCCAAGATAAAACCTCAAATGGAAAACCTGTTTAGAGAGATAGTTTTATTATCTTAAAAGACAATACAATTCAGAACAACGATATTTATGTTAGCTTCTCATCTTGAGAAGCGTTTCAGACATCCCGATTCTAAATTTCTTTGACAACAGTATGACCCACATGTATTAGCACATTTTTCCAGTTGTACGGCCTTGAGAATCATGCCTAGAAAATACAATAGTACGATAGCCTGAATTTTGTACGACCTTCTCGATTTTTGTGCCACAAACAACCTGTATGGCCTCCTCAAAATTCCTACTATCTTGAAATCCTTGTCAAACTTGTTGTATGATCAACAATTTCTGTTGTACGACTCCTGCAAATTTTGTAAACTTTCCTTTGAAATCCAACTATGGATAAACAATATATTTAATTTTTTACTGGATACCACACATCAAATTCATTTACTAGTATTGCAGCGGAAATAAAATACTGAGAAACATTCACAACATCACATAAAATATGGACACAATATTTTGGGTATGGAAACCCCCAAATAAAACCCAAGATGGGAAAACCGGTGCAACAGCCAGATACATAATTTATATTATGTAGATATGGAACTTTTACAACCAACATACAAATACACTTAACCTAGCAAATAGTAACCTTTGCAAAATCACTGAACAACCCAGCGATAAGGTACTGTTAGATTTTTAACATTAAGCTAGCATAACATTAGGATCTTTAACTGAGAGAACAACAAGCACAACAATCAAACACAAGAGAACACAGTGTTTTTCCTCGGGGAAACCATAAATGGAGAAAACCCCGCAACTTCCTCAGAGATAGAATCAGCACCAAAGTAAAACCCAAAACAGTAAGTGATCTCCCAATAGCAGTAACCTTCTTTCTATCTAGCCCCAGTGTCTTCTCCTTCCTCAACTATGCACTACACTTGAGTGTGTGTGAGATGTGTCCTAAATAGAGAGTCCAACTCTCTATTTATACTAATCCCGACATGACTAAAACCCTACTAGGGTCGACCTCTCTATGAGAGTCTAATAACCCTAGGGCCTCGGAACTGCGGGGACTTTAACCCTTAGACAATATGAGGGTTACCCACAATGACTTGACATGACTTGTTTACAATATAGATCCTCCCGATAGGAGCATCGAGGCATGACATGACACAAGTACATCCCGGAATAAACATTGGGTTACAATAGATAAGAAATACAAGTGAATACATTCCGAAGTTACAATTACATCAACACTCCCTCTTAACTAGGAAGCTATTCTCTCGACACAATTTTCATCACTGGTCTTCTTCTCTGGATCATCTCGTCATTTGTATCTTCAAGTCATCTTTGTCTTCAAGTCATCTTCATCTTCGGATCTGGATCATCACTGGTCATCATCACTGGATCTGCATCATCAGTTGATCTGGATCATCATCACTGGATCTGGATCATCACTGGATTTGGATCATCATTCGATCTGGATCATCACTGGTCATCATCACTCGATCTGGATCATCACTGCTGGATCATCATCACTGGATCATCACGGGTGCTATCTCATGATTCTTCTCATCATAGGAAGTTCTACAGAGCCAACCCTTTTTCATGCTGGTTGTAGGCCTAGCCTCCATGTAGGTATTTCTTCAACGCTTATATCTGACACCAAGTCAGAATGACCTGTCCAACACTTGCATCTGACCTATTCTTCAGAAAGGCACGCCCAACACTCACATCTGATCATGTAGGAACCAATCCTATAATCACATCAGAAAGGCCCAACACTCACATTTAGCCATGTGGGAACACATCCTGCAACCATGCTAAAAAGGCTCTGCTCTTTCACCCATGCGGGAACACATCCTGCAACCATGATGAAAGGGCTCTGCACTTACATCCACCCATGCGGGAACACATCCTGCAACCATGATGGAAGGGCTCTCCACTTACATCCACCTATGCGGGAACACATCCTGCAACCATGATGAAAAGGCTCTGCACTTACATCCACCCATGCGGGAACACATCTTGCAACCATGATGGAAAGGCTCTCAACCCCAGGTTGGGGGTTCTTGGTACCTCACCAGGTAGCTCCATTTCAAGAATGGCAACAACCCTTATATCTGATCAAGTGGGAACACATCCCTCAATCACATCAGAATGGCCATGTGCTCACATTTGATCACGTTAAAATATTGTAACTTCGAAGAATATTATATATGTATCTTTTTGTGGTCCTCGATGGTCCTACCGGGAGAACCACTTGTATTATCTTGTACCCCGATGCTTCTAATTGGAAGAACTAATAAGAGTCATGAGGTTATCCCCTCTAATTGTAAAGGTGGGTCATTAGCACCCCAATGTGGTTACTTGAACCTACATGTGTAACTCGAGCCTACATGATTAACTTGAGCCTACATGTCGGGTGAGTTAATTGAAGTGAACGGATGAATATAAATAGAGGTGTAGCGCTCCTCATTTGAAGCACACATTCTCACTTGTGTAGTGCATTAGTGGAGAAGAGAAGTAGCTGGAGAAGGAGGAGGATCAGGCTTTGATCTCCTTGCTGGTTTTATCTTTTATCTTTTTGGGGCATCTATATTGAGGAAGCTTTTGCTGGGTTTTTCCTTTTAGGGTTTTCCCAGGATAAATCTTTGTGTTCCTTTTGTATGGTTGTGCTTGTCTATCTTTCAGTGATCGTGTTTATATGCTTTTGTTATGAAAATGTAATGAAATACTGATGTCTTAGTTAAGCATATGAAAAATTTAACATGGAATCAGAGCCACCCTGAAAGAAGGCATTGTGCAGCTACATAATCTAGGGCTTCTTACTTTTTGGTTCTCTCTCCACAATCAATAAGCAAAAGAAGGCTAGACTGACTCTCCATTGAAGGGCGCATCTTTTTGTCGAAGCGGAATTTGATTCCGAGCATTTTCAGTTTTGGTGCGGAAAATTAGGTCTTTCTACAGAAGAAGAATTTTTGAGTGAGCCTAGCATAGGATTGTTCTCCTCATCAAAATTGAAGTTTAGAGACCTGGATCAAGAAATTTGGTTGGGTGAAACTTCGGGAAAGTCAAACCCTAGTTTGACCCCGATCTGGAAAAACCCTAAACACTAAAACTACTAAGTTTTGGTACATTCGCTATATCCTGATATTGGCGAAGGCTCAGGAGTTGAAAATTGTAGAGGCCGAAGATAAAATCTTGATTTACACTGTGTCCAAAATTCAGCCTCAGATTCGCTATATTCTAGGAGATATGATCCCTCCAAGTTAGGGTTCTAGCCTCTTCCAGAATTCATCCCTAAACAGGACACCTGGGGAGAATTGATGTAGCGTGGGTTACAGAGGTCCAAATGGAATTCCTGAAGATTTTCCAGAAAGAGCATGGACTGTACTTTCTTTGGTCCGAATTTCCGAACCTGAAGATGAACCAGTGACATGTGGCATGCCGTACAACTTCACTATTTTGAACAGTCCTGTAACAGGTCACCTTGGGAAAATGATCATAAATCCCAATTGGTGAAACCAATTCTGATGAAACCTATGGTGTTGGATAAGGGATAAGCGAGGTTACCTTAGTACGAAATTTCAGACACAAAGGAGTAGTAATTTCAGAGATATCACAGAAATAGTAACAGGAATTTCTGCAGAAGAAATTGGAAAACTAGGGCTTCCTGTTCCGGGAGCTTCCCTCCATTGTTTTCAGAAAAGGAGTACATTGGACAGCTCCATTTGAAGAAATATATCTTTCTATCCAATCAAATCTGAAAGATTCAAAGTTTTGAAAATTAGATTTTCTCTGACAAACCCTAGATCAGCCAACTCCAGAAGCAGGACGGACACCTCAAATCGGTAAGATCTAATCTTTTGCTATTTGCATTTGAGGTTCTCATTTCAAAGTGATCTATCACATCATCTTGATGATAAGCTTGGTGAAGTTGAAAACTTTCAAGCATGGAAGTATTTTATCTCTCTGAAGAAAATGAATTGGACACCTACATGAGTAGAGAGGTTCCAGTTCTAGAGGGAGATGAGCTTCAAATCCTTACACAAGAAGAACTTGATCAAGGCCAAGAATATCATTGTTGATTCAATCACGGATAAACTTGTACCACAAGTGTCTTCCCTAAAGACACCGAAGATGTTTGATTCCTTGATCAAGCTATTTGAAGATAAGAACATAATTCAGAAGATGGATTTGAGAAAACAGTTGAAGAATGTGAAGATCCAGAATGCATAACATCTTGAAGCGGTAAAAGAAGAAGCAGAGAATGGCCTCCCATGATCATGGGATTTATTCATGTGAGGAATGTGTGTCAAAAGGAAGTGATTAATTTCAGTTGACTCTGGGAAGAAGAAGAAGCTCGTCTCATAAGAAGAGAAGAAGAAAGATGGGAGCAAATTGAAGATCAAGCTCTCACCATTCAAAGAAGATCCCTCAAGCGATGAGGAATATGAAGAACTCAATTCTTGACGAACCTCTTATCCATCTTATCATTTGGATAAGAAATGATGATTTCATGGATGAAGAAGATGATGAAGTAGAATGATCAAGAAGGAGTCTACCCACGAAACAAACAAAAGATAAGTATTCAATTGTCATTTAATGATATTGTTTTGTTATGCATTTGATTATATTTAGTTGATGTATTATGCATGATAGATTGTTTGCATTAATGATTGTATACTACTAATATGCTTGTGATGGGTAAGTAGATCATGGTGCCATACAACTCTCCATTGCTACTTATCAAACCTCTTTGCTGACATATTGGATTAGTGCACAATCTCAATGATGTCATGGTAAAGATGGAAGACATCTAGAAAGTTTCCGTGAGACATGGATGAATGTTGTATTGGCTAAACAATTGTATCATGCATAATAATTTGTCGTTATGCATATGTTTTATAGTTCTAACCATGTAACTGGTGCATTTGAATTGTAGGAAAGGTCTTGTACAACCTCTTACAAGAAAAGAAGGATGAGACTTGTTTTGAAGAACAAGTGATGAAAATTCAAGATTCACTCCAATGAACATGAATCTGAAGCTCCCAGGGTCAGAGACACCATGACGGAAGAAAGAGCTTCAGAGAGTGGTAGATCCACCTCGAAGGATGAATACCACCATGGGTATGAGAGATAACTCAAGATGAAGAAAAGAATGCTATGAAAGAAGCTATGATCAAAGAATAATAGTTGATTATGGGGAATGATGTATACGATATGATTTCGAGACATAAAGGGAAGTACGTAGTATCTGCCATATGGATCTACAAGAAAAAGTGTACAAAACAAAGTTCGTGAGTTGCCTTTGAAAGAATAGACTATGACATGACATACTCTATCGACAAGTATATGTCAAGCATAGAACCACCTATACATAATGAAGAGGGAAGATGATACTCACTTCAGGGGGAGTGACTACAGAATATATCTGAGTTCAACATGGTACGGCATGATGGACAGCTTCCTGATGGATCGAGACTTTACCAAGAGTAAAGTGGGTTCCAACCTTCAAGATTGAATGCGAAAGACTAGGATATGTTGATGACCTGACAAGATGAACTCATGAAAGATGTTATGATGAAAGACTACTAGAATGATGTTTGGGATATAATACTCAAACCAGAAAGAAAGAATGTGGTATCTTCCAAATGGATCAGTAAGATAAAATATGCTACTGATAGAAGTAAGGAAAGACTTGTGGCTTCTCTCAGAAAGAGGGAATTAATTCTGAAGAGACACTTACTCCAAGAAGCAAGGTATACTTTCTTCAGAACTATCATGGTAGTTTCTTCCATGATGAAGTAAAGACAAGCATTCCTTAATGGTATGATTGAGGAAGAGTTTTATATCGAATAGTCACAAGGATTTGAAGTTGAAGACAGATGGACTCACATATGCAAGTTGAAGAAGGCCCTCTATGGCCTGAAGCAAGCTCCCAGAGCTTGGTATGGAAGAATAGATAGTTTCCTGATGAGCATGGGATTTTCCAAGAGTAAAGTCGATCCTAACCTTTATCTCAAGGTTGTAGAAGATGAAACTGTCATCCTGTTATTATATGTGGATGACCTATTTCTGATAGGGAATGAGAAACAAATTGTAGAATGCAAGAAGAAGTCCGCTGAAGAATTTATACCTTGGTCTAATACTTTATTTCCTAAGTTCGGAAATATGAAGGAATATTTCTCAATCAAGGAAAGTATGCAGTGCAAAGTTTGAAAAGATTTGATATGTTGGAATGCAAAGTCATGGCCACACCCATGGACTCCAACCTGAAGCTGTTAGCTGATGACTCATCAGAGTTAGTGGATGTGACTCATTACAGATAGATCATTGGGTCATTAATGTACTTAACAAATTCCAGACCAGACATTTGTTTTGCTATGAACACCTTAAGTCAATATCTTGTTCAACCAAGACGGGTTCACATAGTAAGCGCAAAACATGTGATGAGATATCTGCAAGGGACTATAGACTTTGGTCTATACTATGATGGTAGCCATGGGTATAGATTGTATGGCTACACAGATGCATATTGGGTTGGAATTATCTCAGATAGGAAAAGCACATTAGGTAGATGCTTTTGTTTGGGGTCTGCTATGAGTTCATGGTTTAGCATGAAACAGTCTAGTGTTTCTCGTAGCACGGCTGAAGCAAAATACATAGCAGATTGCTCTGCTAAGTTGTGAAGTCATATGGCTTCGGAAGTTGATATCAGGTCTCTTTGACCTGAAGATGGATACTACAATGATTCTATGTGATAACCAGATTTGTGATGACAGAGAACCCTGTGTTCCGATTGTAACACATAAAAATTCGGTATTTCTACATACGAGATAAGATATAGATGATGTTTCAGTATTTACATACTGGAGATGCAGATGATGGTGATTCCGTATTTATATACTGAAGATATAGATGATGATGCTTTTAGTATTCACATACTAGAGATACATATGGTGATAGTTCAGTATTCACATACTGAAGATGTAGATGATGATGGTTTGAATGATGATGTACTGATGAAGCCTCTATCTTGGGTAAAGTTCGAACACTTTCGAGACAAGCTTGGTGTTGTTCGAAAAGACCTTCCTCGAAAGGGGGAGTAGTGATGTTGCAGTGGGATTGTATCATCCCTGGGCACTTGCCCTAAAGTGATCTGGAGACCTCGGTCCTCGAGAATGAAGAGGGATTGTATCAACCCGAGAAATCTGTCCAAAAGTGATCCAGTGACCTCGGTCCTCGAGAATGAAGAGGGATTGTATCATCCTGGGACATCTGTCCAAAATAGATCCGGTGACTTCGGTCTTCGTGAATGTGGTGGGATTATATCATCCCTGAACTTCGGTTCAAAATGTATCCGGAGGCCTCGGCCCCCATGAATGTGGTGGGATTGCATCATCCATGAACTTCGGTTCAAAATGCATCCAGAGGTCTCCACCCCCGTGAATGTGGTAAGATTGCATCATCCCTGAACTTCGGTTCAAAATGTATCCAGAGGTCTCGGCCCCCGTGAAAGTGGTGGATTGCATGATCCCTGAACCTCGGTTCAAAATGTATTCGGAGGTCTCGGCCCCCGTGAAAGTGGTAGGATTGCTTCATCCCTAAACTTTGGTTCAAAATGTATCCGGAGGTCTCGGCCCCCATGAAAGTGGTGGATTGCATCATTCCTGAACCTCGGTTCAAAATGTATCCGGAGGTCTCGACCCCCGTGAAAGTGGTGGATTGCATCATCCCTGAACCTCGGTTCAAAATGTATCCGGAGATCTCGGTCCCCGTGAATGTGGTAGGATTGTATCATCCTTGAACTTCAGTTTAGAACGGATTCGATGACTTCGGTACTTGAGAACGCGTGTTGATCCCGTAATTCCTAGAGGAAGGATTGTCTGAGTTCCACAACTGTGTTGATCCCGTAATTCCGAAAGGAAGGATCGTTAGTAACTCTGTAATGACCTAAATCCCGTAATTCCGAAAGGAAGGATCATTGAATTGATCCCGTAATTCCAATAGGAAGGATTGTCTGAGTTCCACAAATGTGTTGATCCCGTAATTCCGAAAGGAAGGATCATTGAATTGATCCCGTAATTCCAATAGGAAGGATTGTCTGAGTTCCACAAATGTGTTGATCCCGTAATTCCAATAGGAAGGATTGTCTGAGTTCCACATCTGTGTTTATCCCATAATTCTGAAAGGAAGGATCGTTAGTAACTCCGTAAAGACCTAAATCCCGTAATTCCGAAAGGAAGGATCATTGATTTGATCCCGTAATTCCAATAGGAAGGATTGTCTAAGTTCCACAGATGTGTTGATCCCGTAATTCCAATAGGAAGGATTGTTTGAGTTCCACAAATGTGTTGATCCCGTAATTCTGAAAGGAAGGATCGTTAGTAACTCCGTAAAGACCTGAATCTCGTAATTCCAAAAGGAAGGATCGTTAGTAGCTCCGTAAAGGCCTAAATCCCGTAATTCCGAAAGGAAGGATCATTGGTAACTCCATAAAGACCTAAATCCCGTAATTTCGAAAGGAAGGATCATGTTGATGTTTTGATGATGTTGATGTTTTGATGATAATGATGTTTTCATGATGATGATGTTTTTATGATGATGATGACGTACTGATCGAAAGATCAGTGTATGATGATGATGTACTGATCAAAAGATCAGAGTATGATGATGATTACGATGTATTGATTGAAACATCAGAGTGTGATGATGATGATGATGTACTGATCGAAAGATCAGAGTATGATGATGATCAGAGTATGACGATGATGATGTACTGATCGAAAGATCAGAGTATGATGATGATAACGTACTGATCAAATGATCAGTATGTGATGATAATGACGTACCGATCAAAAGATCAGAATATCATGATGATGATGCTGTTCGAGAATTGAAGTATGATTATGGTGCTGATCACGATGTTACCGATCAGGTTGCTGATCGAAAGAACAAAATGCTGAAGAAGTTGTTGCTGATCGAAAGATCAAAGTACTGAAGATGTTGCTGATCGAAATGTTGAAGATGTTGTTGCTGATCGAAAGATCAAAGTGCTGAAGATATTGCTGATCAAAATGCTGAAGATATTGTTGCTGATCGAAAGGTCAAAACGCTGAAGATGTTGTTGATCGAAAGGTCAAAGTGCTGAAGATGTTATTCCTGATTGAAAGGTCTAAGTGCTGAAGATGTTGCTGTTCGAAAGGTCAAAGTGCTGAAGATGTTGCTGAAGGTGTTGTTGATCAAAAGGTCAAAGTGTTAAAGATGTTGCTGATCAAAAGGTCAAAAGATGCTGATGCTGATCAAAGAGTTGCTGTCATTGAAAATTGAAGATGAAGACTATATGATGTTGAAAAGATTCCAATGATTTATAGATGTGTTACCCTGATGATGTTGATGATGTCCTCTCCTACTATTGTTGTTGTTGATGTTGTTGTAGAATAACCTTCTCGTTAAGGGGGAGTGTTGAAATATTGTAACTTCAAAGAATATTCTATATGTATCTTTTTGTGGTCCCTGATGGTCCTACCGGGAGAACCACTTGTATTATGTTGTACCCTGATGCTTCTAATCGGAAGAACTAATAAGAGTCATGAGGTTATCCCCTCTAATTGTAAAGGTGGGTCATTAGCAACCCAATGTGGTTACTTGAACCTACATGTGTAACTCGAGCCTACATGATTAACTCGAGCCTACATGTCGGGTGAGTTAATTGAAGTGAACAGATGAATATAAATAGAGGTGTAGCGCTCCTCATTTGAAGCACACATTCTCACTTGTGTAGCACATTAGTGGAGAAGAGAAGTAGCTGGAGAAGGAGGAGGATCAGGCTTTGATCTCCTTGCTGGTTTTATCTTTTATCTTTTTGGGGCATCTATATTGAGGAAGCTTTTGCTGGGTTTTTTCCTTTAGGGTTTTTCCAGGATAAATCTTTGTGTTCCTTTTGTATGGTTGTGCTTGTCTATCTTTCAGTGATCCTGTTTATAAGCTTTTGTTATGAAAATGTAATGAAATACTGATGTCTTAGCTAAGCATATGAAAAATTTAAGAGATCATGTAGGAACACATCCTACAGTCATATTAGAATGGCCCTCAGTCCTAGACCAAGTATTCCTGGTATCTCACCAAGCAGCTCCATTCCAAGAATGGCAATAGCCCTTATTATATCTGATCATGTAGGAACCAATCCTACAGTCATATCAGAATGGCTCAACACTCATATCTGACATGGAAGGAACCAATCCTCTCACCATGATAGAATGGCTTAGCCCTTACATCTGACCTACTCGTCAGAATGGCTTACAGATTCAACACTCATATCTGACATGGAAGGAACCAATTTTCTCACCATGACAGAATGGCTCAGCCCTTACATCTGACCATGGAAGGAACCAATCCTCTCACCATGTCAGAATGGCTATGGGTCTCATCATTTTCCCTTGGAGGAAACCTCGATATGGAGAACACCAAGCTTCTCCCTGAAGTACTCAAACTTCACCCTAGCCAATGGCTTTGTCAACACATCATCTATCTGTTCCTTTGTCACAACATACTGGAGCTTTACTGCTCCCCTCTGCACCATATCCCTGATATAGTGATACTTGATCTCGATATGCTTCGACTTGTCATGGAACACTGGATTCTCTGACAACTTCACGCAGCTCTGGTTGTCACAATGTATACAAGTAGCATCCAACTGGAGATCAAATAAATCAGACAGTAGCTTCCATAGCCATACTCCCTCACAACTGGCTGAACAAGCTGCGACATACTCTACTTCAGCTGTACTAAGTTCCACACAGGATTGCTTCCTGCTAAACCAGGAGATCACACCGAATCTCATACTGAAGCAACACCCTGAAGTGCTCTTCCTATAAATGGCACTGCCTGCCCAATCTGAATCAACATAACCCTCCAAGTTAATCTTCTGATTCGACTCATACTTGATACCATAATCAACTGTACCCCTCAGGTACCTCAGAATATGCTTTGCAGCAATCAAGTGAACATGTCTCGGATCTGTCAGGAACTGGCTCAAGGTGTTCATAGCAAAGCAAATATACAGTCTTGTGTTCGTCAGGTACATCAAGGACCCAATCATCTGACGATACATCATAGCATCAACCGTCTCTGATGAAGCATCACTCAATAGCTTCAGGTTCGATGCCATAGGTGTGGCCATAGCCTTGCAGTCCATCATCCCAAACCTCTTCAGGATCTCTATTGTATATTTCCCTTGTCCCAGGGAAATCCCATCTACATTCTGCCACACCTCCATCCCTAGAAAATAATGCATCATACCCAAGTCCTTCATTTCGAACTCGGTAGCAAGCTTCCTTTTCGTATAAGCAATCAACCCATCCATACCTGTTACAAACAGATCATCTACATATAGTAGGAGCATCACTGGGTTGCCATCTTCAACCTTGTAGTAAAAGTTGGAATCTACTTTACTCTTATTAAAGCCTAAACTGGATAGAAAGCTATCAATTCTGTCGTGCCAAGTCCTGGGTGCCTGTTTCAAACCATACATGGCTTTCTTCAATCTGCATACATGAGACTCTCTGTGATGTGTCTCAAAACCGAGTGGTTGCTCCATGTACACTTCCTCTTCCACTACACCATTCAAGAAAGCAGTCTTGACATCCATTTGGTGTATCTTCCATTTCATCACTGCAGCCAGAGCAAGTACCAATCTGATGGAAGTGTATTTGGCTACAGATGCAAAGGTTTCTTCATACCTTCTTTCTGGGAGAAACCACGAGCAACAAATCTTGCCTTATATTTCTCTATGCTGCCATCTGCAGCATGCTTGATCTTGTAGATCCATTTAGAAGTTACAACTGACTTCCCTTCCGGTCTTGGGACAACATCCCAAACATCATTCTTCATGATCGACTCATACTCTTCGATCATAGCATCCTTCCATTCTTTCCATTCTATCGCTTCTTCATAATTGGAAGGTTCTTTATTAATGAAATCACATAGTAATGCTACATATTCGGAGCATGATCTGGTCCTCTTTCTTTCTCTGTGATTCTCTTCTGGAGCCCCATATCTTTCCGCACCTTGGATAACTTCTCATACCCAAGCAGGTTTCCTCTTGTGAGGATTCTTTTCCTGAGGTGGATCTACAGGTCTTTGTGGTTCTTCAAATTCTCGATCTTCTTCTTGAGCTTCTTCATTCGTGGTTGTATCATGAATCTTGGGTGCTTTTGCTTCTTCAGATTCTTCAATAGGTTTCTTTCTGGATTTGTTGTAAGCTGTGTCTTCATCAAATGTCACATCCCTACTGATGTCAATCTTCTTGAATCCTGGGAAGTATATTCTGTAAGCCTTTGAGTTTTCAGAATATCCCACAAATATACCCTTCTTACCTGAAGGATCTAATTTTGTTCTCTTCTCTCTTGGAATGTGTATATACACAGGACAACTGAATATTCTGAGATGGCTGACTTCTGGTCTCTTACTGGAGAATACTTCTTCAGGAGTCTTGTTCTCGAGTACTCTATGTGGAGTACGGTTTTATACATACACCTCTGTTCTGGAAGCTTCCGCCCAGAGATGCATAGGAAGATCTTGATCATGAAGCATTGCTCTTGCAGCTTCCATGATAGTTCTATTCTCCCTTTTTGAAACCCCATTTTGTTGTGGATTGTAAGGAGTGGACAACTCCCTCTTAATCCCTAAGTCTGTGCATAGCTCTTTGAATTCATTTGAAGTGAATTCTCCGCCATTGTCTGATCGAAAGGTCTTGATCTTCTTTTCAGTGTGATTCTCGATCAAGGCTTTGAATTCCTTGAAATTGCTGAATACTTCGTCTTTATTCTTCATGAAGTAAAACCATGTCTTCCTAGAAAAGTCATCAATAAAAGAAACATAATATGCATACCTGCTTAGTGATCTTGATGACATAGTACCGCATACATTGGAGTGGATGATTTCCAAGATTCCTTTTGCTTTGCTTTCGCTGCTTGGAAATGTCTTCTTTGTATTCTTTCCTTTCGCACATCCTTTGCAGACCCCATCATGTTTTGCTTGGATTTCTGGAAGACCTTCAACAGCTTTGCTTGCAATAGGTAGTGCTCTGTAATTCACATGTGCAAGTATTCTATGCCAAAGTTCATTTGGCTCTAAGTGTCATGGACCAATGCTTGTTCTAGATGGCCCTTTAATTTGTACAAACCTCCTTCTTGTTCTCGAATCACTACTACATCATCGATGGTCTTTCCTTTTGGCCACATGATGACTTGATCATCTATGAATGCAACCCTCATTCCTTTTTCATCTAATTTAGATATGGAGAGAAGGTTCTTCTTGAGTCCTGGCACAAACAATACTTCCTTCATTGTCATAGAATTTCCAGAGTCTAGTTTATAGGAGGATTCCCCACTACCTTTTATTTGATACTGGTAGTCATCTCCTAGCTTCACCTTGTGAGGTGATTCATGTTCTGATAGTTTCACAAAGGATTCGTTGAATCCTGTCATATGCTTGGAAGCCCCACTGTCTATAAGCCAATCAGTGCTTCCATGAGTAATGTTTCCCGTAAGAGCGGAAATCAAAACATATTCCACTTCACTGGAAGAATCTTCACTTTCATATCTGGTTTTCTTCTTGGAAGGTTCATCATCCTCTGCAGCATGAGCATGATGTCTTCTCTTGTTTCCCTTCTTCTTATGAGAGTTAATCTTGTTTCTAGGACAGTCTTTTGCAAATTGTCCTGTTTCATCACATGTATAACATCTCAATCTAGATAGGTCCTTTCTAATGTTATCTTTATGGTGAAAGTTCTTACCTTTGGAGTGATGAGAGTTTCTTCCACCTTTCTTGGAGTGCACTGCGAGGGCTTGATATTCACTTCCCATCTTCTCTTCTCGAGCCGCTATCCGAGCTTCTTCTTGAGAGCATTCTTCCCATAGTCTGCTGAACTTGACTAACTTTTTTTTGGCACAGATTCCTTGGATGAATGAATCCCATGACCTAGGGAGGCCATTCAGTGTTGTCATCACAATTTCTGCATTCTCCACTTCTTCATCTAGAGCTTCTAGTTGTTCTTTGATCTAAGAGACCCTTGTAAAGTAAGACTGGATGGTCTCAGCATTCTGGATCTTTACATTGTTCAACTGATTCCTTAGAGTAATCTTTCGATTGATGTTCTTCCCTTCAAACAGTTTGGTTAGGGCATCAAACATAGCTTTAGGTGTCTTGAGAGAGGACACTTGTGGGATGAGGTGATGCTTGATAGAATCAACAATGATTTTCCTTGCCATAACCAACTTCTTCTTATGTAAGGCCTTTGCCTCATCTCCCTCTGGAACTGGAACGTCCTCACTGATATAGGAGTCCAACTCATTTTCTTCCAGGACCAGGGAGATCCTATACTTCCAAGCTCGGAAGTTATCAGCTCCCTCAAGCTTTTCATCAAGCTTGGTATGATGAGACATCTTAACTAAGAACTTCAAATGGAAATACAAAAGATTTAGATCTTACCAGGTCAAGATGTCGGATCTGGATTTGGAGCTAAAATCCTGTAGAGCTGGTTGAGGAGCAAATTAGGGTTTTTCTTTTCCGGAGTTCTGTCCAACCAATTGCTTTGAATTTTATCCCTAACTTTGATTTTAGGGAGGAGATCAATCCAGTCCTAGGCTCATTGAAAAATTCCTCTTCTGTGAAAAGCCCTAATTTTCGGCAGTAGTGTCGGGTCCAAAACTGAAAAACCTCAGAATTGGGTTTTGCTTCGACATAAAGATGCGCCCTAGGGAGGAGAGTTATTCCAACCTTTTTTTGCTAAAAGTCTGTGGAGAGAGATCCACAAAGTAGGAAGCCCTAGTTCCCACATCTACACAGTGTCTTCTTCTCAGGTTAGCTCTGATACCATGTTAGTTTTTTAACGTTAAGCTAGCATAACATTAGGATCTTTAAATGAGAGAACAACAAGCACAACAATAAAACACAAGAGACAATGAACACATTGTTTTTCCTTGGGGAAACGATAAATGGAGAAAACCCCGCAACTTCCTCAGAGATAGAATCAACACCAAAGTAAAACCCAAAATAGTAAGTGATCTCCTGACAGTAGTAACCTTCTTTCTATCTAGCCCTAGTGTCTTCTCCTTCCTCAACTACGCTATACACTTGAGTGTGTGTGAGATGTGTCCTAAATAGAGAGTCCAACTCTCTATTTATACTAATCCCGACATGACTAAAACCCTACTAGGGCCGACCTCTCTAGGAGAGTCTAATAACCCTATGGCCTTAGAACTGTGGGGATTTTAACCCTTAGACAATAGGAGGGTTACCCACAATGACTTGACATGACTTGTTTACAATATAGATCCTTTCGATAGGAGTATCAGGGCATGACATGACACAAGTACATCCCGGAATAAACATCAAGTTACAATAGATAAGAAATACAAGTGGATACATTCTGAAGTTACAATTACATCAACAGGTACGACCACCCTGCGTAGCTGTACAACCCCTGCGTCAGCAATGCGACCCAGCTACACAGAATCCATATGGTGTTGACGTCAACAGTTCGAAATCCGTACGAGAGCTGTATGACCCTGTTGCTGTGTACGGTGTTGCTCCTTTGCATGATCTGTACAGTCTCTACTCAACCTAGTACTTCGACGAATCTTTCAGTTAGGTGCTCCTCTGTCTTTTATGTAAAATCCTCTGTTTAACTTTTCCCTATTTGTATCTTACCTATGTATGTGTCCTCCCCAACAAATCTCCTTGTAACTCAATGGTTAAGTGAAAATCATAACCCTCACTATGGATCAATGGATGTGATCCTTTGGTGAGATCAATGGCCAATATTAGATTAGCCATCACTTAAATATTTTACTTTTCACTTTATAAAAGTGATTCCATTAAGTCAAAATAAATTAGAATAATTATAGTATTTTCCTAAGTACAAACTTAGGAAAATCACTTTAATACATTTGGCTTCCCGTTTAATGTCTTTCTAGCATGCAATGACACATACAATGCTAGAAGACCTTCCTTGTTTCCACTTTCTAACACTCCCTCTCAACGAGGAAGGGATTCAGTAGCAACCCCAACTTATCTCTGAACTTCACAAAACTGTGTCTACAATGTGCCTTGGTGAAAATGTCTAGAACCTACTCATCTATGTGTAAGTACTCTAACCGAATGGTTCATCTCTGTACACAATCTCTCAGGAAGTGGTACATAATGTCTATGTGTTTGCTCTGGTCATGGAACACTAGATTTTCAGATAGCCTGATGCTACTTTGATTGTCACAATGAACTACTGTAGCCTCTAGCTCACACTCGAACAAACCTAAAAAAAACTTCCTCAGCCACATTCCCTCACATGCAACGAAACTGGGTGCCATGTACTCGACCTCTGTTGAGCTCAATGCAACTGACTTCTTCTTTTTTCTGAACCACAAGACAACCCCTGATCCAATGTTGAAGCAAGAACCTGAAATTCTCTTCCGGTCCTCTACACATCCTGCCCAATCATCATCTATGAAGCCTGCTAACTGTACACCCCCCCTACGCTCATAAAGCAACCCATACTCCACTGTACCACTAATTTAGCGAAGTATGTGCTTCGCAACCGTCCAATGCACTCTCTGAGGGTCCACCATGAACTAGCTCAAAGAGTTGACTGCAAAGCTAATGTCTAGCCGTGTGTTGACCAGAAACATGAGCGATCTAATAAGCTGGCGATACAAGATATGATCAAATTTGTCTGATCCTGATACATCAATCTTTCTCTAGTTGGAAACTAGAGGTATGGCCATAGGCTTGCAATCCACCATCCTGAATCTCTTCAAGATCTCCATTGCATACTTTCCTTATCCATTGAAGAAGCATTCATCTCTCTGCCAAACCTCCAAACCTAGGAAGTAATGCATCAACCCAAGGTGTTTCATCTCAAACTCAACTCCAAGGTTGGACTTGTAGTCTCCAATCAACCTCTCATCTCCTGCAAGAAAGAGATCACCTACATATAAGACTAGTATGAGAGGAACCTCACCTTTAAAGAAGTATAGGTTGTGTTTCACCTCACTCCAGTGAAATCCCATCTCCCGTAGATAGATGTCTATCCTTGAGTACCATGCTCTAGGTTCCTGCTTGATCCCATAAAGAGCTCTCTACAACCTGCATACATGCGTCTCCCGATCCTTCGCATCAAAACCCTCTAGATGCTCAATGAATACCTCCTCCTTTGTGACTCCATTGAGAAAGATAGTCTTGGCGTCCATTTGATGGACATGCCAAACCATCTCTGTTGCTAATGAGATAATGATCCGAATGGAAGAATATCTGGCAACAGGGGCGAATTTCTCCTCATAGTCAATACCCTCCTTCTGTGAAAACTGTTTTCCACGAAGTGCACCTTGTACTTTTCCACGCTTTGGTATGCTGCATTCTTCACCTTGTAGATCCATCTAGATCCCACCACATTTTTTACCTTGTGGCCTCATCACAACCTCCCATACCTGATTCTTCATGATTGAGTCATACTCCTCAACCATGGCTTCTTGCCACACATCATGTTGTGAAACCTCCTCAAAACTAGAAGGTTTAGAGTTAATTAAATCTGTCATCAATTCTATATAGCTCAGTATCTATGGTGGTTTGCTTCGTCTCGTTGAGCTCTGTGGAGGATTCACATGTTTGGAATATTGAACTATAGACCTAAACCACTTAAGCCTTGGCCTAGTGTCTACCTGCTGCAGCTCATCCTCCAAGTCAATGACTGAAGGATCTTGTCCACCTGATTCCCTCCGACTATCAGAACTTGTGCCTTGTGTATGTACCTGTACCTGTACCTATGGCTCCTCCAACTTGGCCCCCAAATCCTGTGTTGGTTGCTCCTCTACTCGTAAGTCCATAGATATTTGCAAGGATTTGTCCTCATCAAACTGGACATCCCTGCTCACAATGATCCTCTTGCGAGCAGGAATATAAACTTTGTGACCTTCGAAGTCTCGTTGTAACCAACAAGTAACCCCTTCTCTCCAGAATGTTCCAGCTTCTTCCTAGTGTCAACATGAATGTGACAATAACAAACACTTCCAAATATGCGCAAGTGGATCACATATGGTCTAGTTCCTGTGAATACCTCGGGTAGTCCTATATGCCTTAACCCAAAGGAATAGTGGTAATCCCTGATCAAATAGCATGGACTTGGCTGCTCCTACCATAGTCCTTTTCTTTCTCTCCGCCACTCCATTCTGGTGCGGGGTATGAGGCACTGTGTGCTCCTTCTTGATCCCCTTTGCTGAACAATACTCCAAGAAATCATTGGAGGTGTACTCTCCCCCATTGTCCGTTCTCAAAACATAGATCTTCCTCCCTGTCCGGTTTTCCACGAGAGTCTTGAACTCTCGAAACCGATTAAAGACCTCTGACTTGGCCTTCAGAAAATAGATCCAGGTATTCCTTGAATAATCATCAATGAAAGTGACACAATAGCTGTAACTACTGAAATATTGGGCACTCGTAGGTCTGCAAACATCCGAATGCACTAAGTCCAAGGTCTCCTTAGACTTGTGCTCACTCTATGGGAAAGGTCTCCTAATGTTCTTCCCCAACGCACAGCCATTGCAGTGGTTATGCTTTTGTTCTTGTACCTGAGGAACTCCAATGAAAACTTGTCTCAAGTGCCTCAGTTCTCCATGGTGTAAGTGTGCCATCCTCACCTTGACTACTGCTGTTGCTGAGTAGAGCCTTTGCAGACTCAAAGTGTAGTCTATACACCTTCCCACTCTGGATCCCAATCACCCAATCCAAACTCTTATTTGAACCATTGGTCCTGATGTACATCCTATGGTCTCAAAACTTCACCTAAAATCCCTTGTCTTCCAAGGTGGAAACAAATATGAGGTTCTTAGTCAAGCTTAGAACATACAATAAGTCAACAAAACTGAGGGTTTTTTCAAACGCCCTTTGAAATGAAACGGTTCCAACTCCCTGTGCCTGATACTGTGCATCATCACCCAACTCTATGTGAAGGTTTAATCCATCCTCATGCAAGTCCTTGATGAACCTCTTTTTTCCTGTCATATGACAAGATGCTCCACTATCCACATACCAAACGGTGTTTCCCGTGGTGCTTTCCATGCAAGCAATCAACCAAAAATATTCATCGAAGTTCTTGCTAAATTCCTCCACCTATGCATATCCTGCCATCTAGGTATTGTTCTTCTTCTTCTTGTCTGGGCACTGGGAGGCAAAGTGTCCCTGCTTGTGGTAGATAAAACACTTGACCTTTGACATGTTAAGGTTCTTCTTACCACCCTTTTTTTTAAATTTTCCTTATTGTAGCTAGGGTTTTCGCCCTAGCTTGTACGAATGAGTACCTACTAAGGACAATGGATTCCTTAGTAGCAGTTCAATGATATTTGAATTAAAAGCTATAAGTGAAGTAAAAACTAAATTTAAACATTCATGAAGCAAAATAGTAGAAAGTAAATAACATGAAACAAAAACAGTAAATAGTAAATAATGATCTTTATTAATGTTACCTCCGATGTGGAGGTTGGTGAATTCCGTTGCGCTGGTCCGATGTCGGTGGCTCCGAGCTTCAAGCTGCTTCTTCTCTTTCTCCAATGGTGGAAATGGGCCAAAAGGGGCTCTCACGATGAAAGTAGCTTCA
>LPNX010419823.1:2218-53150 GCA_001517045.1 Pseudotsuga menziesii | reverse complement strand
AGTGGCTATCTGCCTCAATAAGGAGCTATCTGCGTTAAAAGAAAGGCTAGCCTAAATAGAAGGGCTATCTGCGGGTTATCTATGCCTCAATCTAGGCCATATTTATAAATAGAACCGTCTGACTAAATATAAGAGCTACCCGCATTAATAAAAGGGACGATGCATAATTAATTACATTATGAAAAAAGCCTCAACTTTATATTTGTCTCTGTCATCATGTGGGAGCAAGAAAGGGCAGTTCCAGCGTTGAGAAATCATGTGGGGCGCCCTTGAGGAAGAGGTATCAGCAAGGATGGAATTTGATGGGTAAATGCCCGTTATGGGTCAATTTACTCGTCAAATACAGCAAAAATTTTTCCTGGACCGTCAAAATCTGGCTTGGAATACAGAAAACGTTTAACATTTTGTTTGTTACCGGCAGTTTTGACGGGTGTCTGTCATTTGAAATTCCAACTTTATATTTGTCTCTGTCATCACGTGGGAGCAAGAAAGGGCAGTTCCAGCGTTGAGAAATCATGTGGGGCGCCCTTGAGAAAGAGGTATCAGCAGGGATGGAATTTGACGGGTAAATGCCCGTCATGGCTCAATTTACTCGTCAAATACAGCAAAAATTTTTCCTAGACCATCAAAATCTGGCTTGGAATACAGAAAACGTTTAACATTTTGTTTGTTACCAGCAGTTTTGACGGGTGTCCGTCATTTGAAATTCCAACGCTAGGTATCAGATTAGATTTGCAGCTGAGTCATTATTGTGATCATTGGGAAGAAAACGAGTTGCTACAGGAGTATTGGGTATTTTTATTTAATGCTGTGCAGTTTTCTACATTTCTCCTCAATCTACACGCCCAGTGAATCAAGAGCAACATGTAATGTGACCAGATCTGAAATTCTTCAAAATCAGAAATGCACAAACCACAGGGTCAGAGCAAACCACACTCAGATAATGGATAATAAAGACTCTTAGGAACAAAATTGTTACATAAAAGAGGAGATACCAAATTTTACTTCTCTTTTGCCCAAATTTTTAACATAAGATCATTGAGTATTGAATTTACCTAAGAAAGATATCTATCCAGTAGACTAATGAATAGAAGGACCAAACTTCACTGGATGTTCACAGATGGCTTGCTGGGTTGTTTTGATAATGCTCCCTTAATGCTGCTTTTGCTCTGGTTGAGCTGTATTTCAGATCTGGCTCTCTATCATTTCCAGTAGATGCTCATCCCATGCCGCCCATGCAATCCCAGCCCCATTACTCCATAGAATGCGCTCAGCTTTTAATCCAGCATGAAGATATTTCTCAATGGGTGAGGTAAAATGTTCCAGTGATATCAGTAATGAAGATGTTTGAACAAGAGCATTCACTGGCGTCTTTGATGTGCACAGCATTGGCGCGCTTCTATTGTAAAAAACTTTTACTGAAATTAAAAATTTTCCACCTAGGTATATGTATTTAATAAAAATATAAATAAACAACTTAATGAACTTAATGTTAACCATTAGAGTAGTTAAAAAACAAGTAAGTTGTAGGGTTTACTTAAATATAGATTTATATAAATTTATATATTTTTTAATATGTTAATAGTAATTTTTTTATATAGTTAAGTATATATATAAAATATTGGTCATGTTTATCTTTGGCTTAAAAAACATATATATATAATTGTAGGTGCAGTTGATATTGTGGTAGGTAATAAATCCATTTTCAAATAATTTTTTATTTATATTCTATATATTTCAATATTTATAAAAAAATGTTGGTGCCTGAATATTGTGGTAGGTAATAAACCCACAAATTTATGTATAAAAAAAACCTCTATCTAGTTAAAAAAAATAATAATGTAATTAATGTGGTCAACATGTTTTGATCCATTAATAACTCTCCAATATGTGGAGAAGGAGTGCATATTGGATTTCGCTTTCCAAGACAATTTGGGGCACCTTGGGCAGATATTATTTCACTCTCCAAGAAAATTATAATATTAAAATATTCCATTATTATGAGATTGTGTAATAAAATATTGTTTAAGACCTATACGGTGTTTGACTTTTAAAGCAATTTGATTGGCTAATGCCTAATGACATGGAATTTGGGTGAAAAGTTAAAAGGCCCATTTTGGGTTGAAATTTCCTCTAATGTAAAATTATGTATTATTGGTAACTACATGAACCCTAATACTGCATCAATATTCATTATCATATGCAAACTCCACCGGATATAGGTAGTCTTCCCATTTTTTTGGTTTATCCATCACATACATCCTTAACATATCTTCAATAACCCGGTTGAATCTCTTAGTATTCTCATCACTTTGTGGATGATATGTTGTGCATAAGTTCATAATTGTTCCAAATCTCTTACATAATCCCTTCCAAAAGTATGAAGTAAACTTTGGATCTCTATCTAAAACTATTTCCCTTAGTATCCCATGTTACCTGAAAATCTCTCTCATATAATTAAATGTTATATTTTTTGTCTTCTGAGTTGTCTTGACTGGTATAAAGTGAGCATCTTTCGTTAACTTATCCACTACCACCATTATGGAATCATTTTGTTTTCTTGTCCTTAGCAATTTAGTGATGAAGTCAATGGTCACCACATCCCATTTTCACTTAGGTATTAACAATGGTTGAATTAATCATGTTGGATGTCTATGGTCAACCTTTACTCTTTGACATTCAATGCACGTTGATATATAATCAGCAACATCTTTATTCATTCCTAGCCAAAAGTATTGGTTTCTTACTACTGCAATTGTATTTTGGTATCCATGATTCCCTTCATATGGTACATTATGCATCTTATTCATTACCAATTTACTTAATTCCCTTTAATCATGAAGATAAATTCTGCTTGTGTATGTAAGAATTCCATTACCTTCCAACCTTAAACCTTCATATTTTTGTTTTACAGTTTCCTTTTGTAATTGTTGTTTCAAATGAAGGCAATGTTCATATAATATGACAACTTCAAGAATTCTAGTTTTAAATCTGATTTAAATATAATAATGGTTGAAGCATGCTTAACATGAATTCTTCCACTGAGTTCATCAACAACTTTTTTTTTCCTTTCCTTTATTATGTTTGATATTTAAATCAAACTCACATAGAAATCCCAACCATCTTGATTGTATTGCATTCAAATTTTGCTTCTCAAATAAATATCCCATCCCACTATGATATGTTCTTAACTCAAATTTTCTACCCATGAGATAATGGCTCCACATATTTAATGCATCCACAATAGAAACAAGTTCCAAATCATGTGTGACATACCTTTTCTCATGCTCTTTAATATTTCTTAATTCATAACAAATCACATGTCCATTTTTCATAATGACTCCATAAATTCCTTCTTGGAAAGCATTTGTACATACAACAAAATATTCATTTGCATAAGCAATCTTGAGAACTGGTGTACTAGTCACCAATATCTTTAACTGCTAGAAAATTTCTTCACACCATGGTTCCTAATAAAACTTGACTCCTTTCTTCTATAATTATGCAATTGGATATGCCTTCAAAGAATCCTTCGATAAATATTCGGTAGTCTCCATATAATCCCATGAATGGTCTTACTTATGATATAGATCTTGGGTGAAGGCCTTATCATAATAGATTCTATCTTCTCAGGATCCACCACTATTCCTTATTCAAATATAATATGTCCCAATTAATATATTTTCATCTGATAAAAAGAACATTTACTCAACTTGGCATCAAGATGATTTTTTCTTAACACTTGTAGTACCAATCTCAAGATTCCTCATGTTATTTTTATGACTTTGAATAAATACGAATTTCATCCAAGAATACAATGAAAAACTTATCTAAAAAATTCATGAATATACCATTCATCAAGAACTTAAATGTAGATGGTGCATTTTTTATTCCAAATGGCACCACCACAAACTCATAGTGACCATATCTAGTCCCGAAGGATATCTTTATTGGAATATTGGACAATACTGAGAGGGGGGGTGAATTGATATTGATAACTTTGTAACAATTAAAACCACTATTAATTAATTTATTAACACACGTGATCAACAATATACACATAACACAAAATTATCGTGGAATCCCAATTGGGAAAACCACCAATACTACCTATTAATGTAAAATTATATTTACAAATAGTTTTTCTAGCTACTAAACAAAAGGATGGTACTAAACCTTATTTACCAGCAACTACTTGAAGGAGGATTCGACCCCCTTTTATTATCAGCTGCTACTGAAAGGATGTTATGACACCATATTTACCAGCAACCACTGGAGGAGGCTATGACCCCCTTGTAGGCCCGCAGCCTGCCCTAGCACCACCTTGCCACCCTAATATGCTTTTATTAAATTTCCAGATCTTATTATGTCTTCAATTTTGTCACTTGTTACTCATCACTTTACTTGGTATCTGCTGCTACTGCTACATAGATATGGATCACAGAGACATATTTCCTAAACTTGAAATCCTACATATAAAAGCCTTTAACATCACGAATATATCTTTACAAATGGATTTATTTATTCTAGGTTGTGCCCTATTGATATGGATTCATCCTTGTTTATCAAACACATCGTGCATCTTCATCAAACATGTTTCCTTGCTTCTCTGTTTAATTAATTATTCTTTTGTTTTAGATAATACAATCACATCCCTTCTTATAACTCTTTTTATGATTAAGGAAACCTGCTTAATATTCTTCATCTAACAATCACATATCTTCATCATGGTTCTTCATAAAAATCCTTTCGCAATTTCCTTTCCACGGCTATCTTTCTGCAAAAACAAATCCTTCCACAATTTCCTTTCTGCAACTATCTTTCTGCAAGAAAAATCCTTCCGCAACTATCTTTTGGCAATAGTATTTCCGCTTCCGCAATTACCTTTCTGTAATTACCTTTCCATTATTACCTTTCCATAAAATCCTTCCGCAATTATGGGTTGCAGGTTGTGGGAATTCCTTTCAACTTTTTTGAAAACAGGATTCTGTAGTTAACCCTCCATAATGGTATTTCCGCAATTAACTTTCCAAAATTGTGGATTGCGGATGTGCATTTCCCAAATTTCAAAACTAGTATCCACTATTTTGCAGCCACGATGTTGTTTTTGCAGTTGGGATGCGGATTGCATACTGTGGATTGCGGATTATGGATCTTCTTTTCATCATTTCTCAAAAATTACTTCCACAACAGTATTCCTATAGCTTTAACAAGCTTACATCTTGGCATTTTAGAAATTATTCTAGACCATTGATATTTCTCTCTCTTATGATATAGTTCGTCCAAATCTTCACTTCATAGAAACTTAGCACTATAATTCTTCTGACTCTGGTTAGCCAGCTATGTTATTTTGGCTCAATCCTTTTCGATTATTTCATCAATGTTTCCTTATGATCTTAGATTGATAACATTGCCAAATTAATCAATAATGCCATTTTTTTCTGACTTTGAATAAATAAGAATTTCATCGAAGAATACAATGACAAACTTATCTAAATACTTCCTAAATATACCATTCATCGAGCACTTAAATGTAGATGGTTCATTTGTTAACCCAAATGACACCACCACAAACTCATAGTGACCATATCTAGTCCTGAAGGATATCTTGCTAATGACCCTATTTTATTCTCACTTGATGGTAACCATATCTCAAATCTATCTTTAAGAAAATATTTGATCCTCTAAGTTGATCAAACAAGTCATCAATTCTAGGAAGAAGATATTTATTCCTCATAGTGACCTTATTTAACTTCCTGAAGTCAATACATAACCTCAAAGTATTGGTACTCTTGAAGGAGACATACTTGGGATTATAAGTGTACTCATTATGTACGGAATTCTGGATAATGGGGAATCTCCAGGCATCAAATCAATAGAGAAATCAATATCTATTTTTTGTGGAAATCCTGGTATTTCTTCAAATACATCTGCAAAATATTGCAATGTTGGAAAATCTTCTAAACTTGGGATTTTACACTTATTTGATTCTTTTAGATGAGTTTCATAAAACTACCATCCTTTTCTGAACCACTTCTTTAATTGCAAAGATGAAATTTCTCTTATGGAAATAGGCCTTGGAATTCCTTTCACTATCCTTTGTTACTCTTCTTCATCAAGACAAGCAAATGATTTTTTATGATAATCCAACATCACATGGCGTGCATATAACCAATCCATCCCAATAAGTACATCATATGAACCAAGTAGAATTATATTCAAATATACAAAAGTGTTCATTCCATTCATATCCAATGGATAACTCTTTTATAATTCATTAATATTCATTTTTGTTCCAATATACAATTGAACCATCCATGATCTATCATGCTTAGTTTTCTTTAGCTGAAATATTTCAACTAAACTAGGAGAAATATAACTCTGACTTGCTCCATAATCAATAAGAATAGTAATAGGTTGATTGGAAATTTTAGCTTCAAGCTCAATCATATTGGACCGGTGATCTTCTTGTCTATTGTCCAACCGTTCTGTATATTATGGGAATGTTTTTTCCTACATCCTCCATAGTACCTGCTTCTTGTAAATTGTGCACATTCCTCATTCTACATCCCCTTTGCGGAAAATATTTATACATATGGTTTCCTTCACATCCCCAAAATTTTACTTGTTGTCTATTTCCTTTTCCAATAGAATCTATCATCTTGGGCCCATTTTGACTTGGGTTAATTTTTTGATATGGATTGTGTTGGTTCCTAGAGAAAGATGGTTTGAATCCTTTCTTTCTTTCATCCTACTTATACTTTAACTTGTCTGTCCAACATTTATGAAAAATTGGCATTCCTTTGTTCTAATCATACATGTAAATGGATTTTCGAATTACTTCTTCAAGATTCTTAGGTTTATCATATTGAATTTTGTCTTTGTAAAATTAAGGAAACCCACTAAGAAACCTTTATATTTTTACCTTATCGTCCTTCACAAACCCAATATATCTTAGCAATTCAATAAACTTGTTTTCATACTCATCCATACTCATGCTACCCAATTTGAGTTCGAAGAAATCTCCCATCTTCTTATCATAATAATGTTCTGATAAGTAATTTTTCTAGAAGTACTTATTGAATTGACACCATGATATCCTCATTTTCATGATATGTTTTACATGAACGAATTGGTCCCACCAAATGGAATCCTTTCATTGCAAGTTGTACATCACAATCCTAGATTCCATGTTAGAGGCGTGATTATGCAGTTGAATATATTTAGTCATTCCTAGAAAAAAAGCTTCAACATATTCTCCCTTCTTGTTCTCACCATCAAATGTGGGAGGTTTAATTTTTCTAAGTTCCCCTTACAGAAAATATTTCATAGGCCTTCTTTTATAATTTCTAACTATGGACATTTCTAGGATGATGCTTGAACTTTCATATATATATGGTATTCTTCCTACATAGTGAGGTGACTATTGCTTCTTATAACTCGTGGAAACACTTTTAGAGTGTTCAACATTCTCATTTTATCTCTTCCTTGAGTCTTCTCTTCCATTTTTCTCCTTAATTGAGGACGATCCCAATTTCATTTTTCTTTGTAGCATTTTCAGACTCTGCACTAGCCGATTATTCATTTCTTTTTGTTGTTCTTTATCCCTCAACATCCTTTCATTATTTTCCATATAAATCTATACCTCCATCCTCATACTTCTCATGGTTTCTACAAATTCCTTTGGATTTATATCTTCTCTATGTCCTTTTTTTGTTTCAATTTTTCCCCACTGGTATCTTCACCTCTTACATTATCTTCATGGATTTATAGAATCCCTCCTGCTTCCATTTTATTGTTCTATATTTTTCTGAATTTTATCCTGCAACCATGTTTAAATCAACACTGTATATGCAACAAAAATGAATCTTCAATGTGTTCATGTTCTTGCAATTATTAGACAAAATTTGATTCTCAGAATTCAATAAAAACTTCAATGTGTGTGTGTGTGTGTGTGTGTGTGTGTATGTGTGTGTGTATGTATGTATAATTTTGGAAAGCAATATTTGTTATCAAATAGACCTGTAGGTCCCTTTCTATTTAACTTATGGAAAATATGTAATTCCCCTTTCTTATCAACGTGTTCATGTTTACTATCAAACTGATAAATTTTCTAACAATTGTAGCCATACTTAATTATGATATGGGAGCTAAAAATTAATATTATTTCCAAAATTATGCCCAATTTTTATACTACTTTGTAGTTGTGCCCAAACTCACAATCTAACTTTGTTTATTTATTAAAAATAAAAATAGGGGTCAAGGCGGATTTCCCCCTTATATCTACAAAGTGGGTCAAGGGAAGCACCCTCGTTTTTTATATTTATATAAATCCTATGATTTCATGCGATATGGTGTGTAAGTTCAATTGTATTTTTCAACTTCTAGCACCTAAGATTGAATTCTAAATTCACTGCCAAATTTTGTTAATTCCTATACATTCACAATGTTATTTTGTTTTACCATTTTTTGACTGCTTTGTGCCTACCAAAATTCCTTCCGTGGATGGCAACGATATTATCTCTGTATATTCTAGGTTATATCTCAACTGTTGTCAATGGATTAGCTTTAATATATAACAGGAACTTTTATTCCCCGCTAACAGTCAATATTATAGGATGGGACTTGTGCGATCATCATCATCATCATAATCATGTTTTTTCAGGTATTTCTTATTTTTAGGGTAGAGGGGTCCATCAAAAGTATGCAGTGTGGGTACTCGTTGGATGTGGAATTAAATTTCTCATCCAACGAGCTCTCCCGCTCGTAATTTGAGTAAAAACACAGGGAGATATGTCAAAAATACGAACAAAAAAAGTAGTTTTTTTCGTTCTTCCTCCAAAATTAATAACTATTATTTTTTTATTTTCCTTAGGAGGCCCATTTTAGATCTCAAATTTCCTCTAATTGGCATAGCCTAGAAATACAAGTTTAATGGATTAATGTTAGTCTAATTAACATACAGTTAATAAAAAACCAAACCTAAAACATAAACTTAAGAGTTAATACCCTTGGTTAACTAAAAACTAAAATGCTACAGCTTACTAACTTATAAATGCATAACACTAACAATATTCAATCTGTATTGATATTCAGTCTTGTAAGTTCATGAGTTAAACTTATTGAATTTAGTTCCATTGTTTATTTTCAAGAACACGTAATATTTATGATGGCTGTTTTCTTTTTTTTACTGAAGGGGCTTGAGATTAGCCCGAGGCTTACTTATCTTTTTCAAAGCTAATGTAGATTCGATACTTGTACAAGATTCACAGGTAATACTTTCTTCCAGGTTACGAAGTAAGATAATAAAGCACTGAAGATTAAAGAGTACGTTACAAAGAAATCCTTTTACTCTTTTTATTGTTTAGATTATCAAAATGGTAGGTTTTCCAAACCTAAAGCAATAACTACTTTGAAGAGGATTTGGTAGTGATGTCCATTGTTATGATGGAATTAGATTATGATATGAAGTCATATAGCATGTTTTTCATTGTATGCAGTAAAATGAGTCTATAAAACTTCTCCAAATTTTATTACTAGGCACTAAGCCATCTTAACCTAAAACTTTCTAAGTCTTTAATATAGCATTATTAAAATTCTGTTTACACTAGAACTTAATGCAAAGAATATATAAATAATCTAAGCACGTATATTCTATGCTTACTATATGAATTGACCTAGATATAACCTTTACTATTAAATAAATGGTTTATACATTAAACTATCTATACATAAACCAACCTAGGTATATAAATGATGTAAAATAATTACATCAGCTTAACATCTGCATAGAATAGTATTATAACCTAATTTAAAACCTCACAATGCATACAAAGAACTATCATCGAGCTTAAGCTTTATCCTACCAAACACTAACTTATTTAAAACTAAACAAGGTAGTACTAATTCTTTACATATAACAATTTGTTTATTTTTAAGCCAAAAGTAATCATATTACTGTGTATGTGATGCAAGGTTAGCAATTATATAAATGATGCATACATATCCAAATATAACCTAGCTAACTCCACCATGCATAAAAAGGGATGGTTTTAATAAAAAAAATAACATAAAATATATATATATATGACACTAAACCTAGTTAAACCCTAACATGCATTCAAAAGAATGTTTAATATAAACAAAATGAAATGCATATAGACTAAATCTTAGTTACATCACCTTTTAAACAAATATTGAAACATTGACTTAAGTTTTAACCACGTGAAATGTTGTTATTTCACAAATGGCAGGGTTAAAGAGTAGTTTCCAAACCATATTAAGAAATAAAGTATTTCGAACTTAGTGGAAACCACGTGGAGGTTTATCGCTTAAAGAAGGGTTTGGAATTAAACCCTAAGCTCGTAAAGTTTGCCCTTAGACTATTCGACTTCTTTTATTGTTTTCAGTTGGAAGGGGAGAGCGGCCAACAGGCCTCGGCCTTCTCGGATTTCCTGCAATGCATGTCATTCCTTGACTTGGCCCTGTTAAGTAGTGAGTTGGTCTCTCCAATTCGTCACCATTATCGTGGTCTCCAAGATCATTGTTTAAACACAGTGCTTACTCTCATTTCCCTGGCCTTAGCAGGTCGGAGCTTGGGTTCTTTTGTCATTCAACGTTTACTCTGGAAGTTGAACTAGAAATCCTCCAGCATTTATATTGTCTTTTAATTATTAAACTGAGATAGAATATTCTAACAGCATTTATTGTTTGCTTTACTGCTAGTAGGTGAAGACTTACTGTCAAAGGATGAGGGCGTAGCCTGGAAGCTACAAGGTTTAAGCGTAGAAAAAGTTCCGGTAAGCCTCGGTCCCGACCCTGAGGTGCCCTTCATCGAAAATGTGTGTAGCAATGATGTCGATGGTGCTTATACTTATTGGTGCGATATTGGAAAACTTAAGGCAAAACCTGTAGTTTTAGTTTGAAAATGTATTAGAGGCCGTATGGCCCATCGTAAAAAAAAATAATATAACCCCTATGGTTTTTAGAAAAGAGATTCAGCTCTTGTAATGTTGAAAAAGAATATTATTATCATTATTTCATGTTTTTTTCATATAGTAGTTTTTATACTGTAAAATATTATGTGAAGCTCGCTTGGCTCTTTTGTTTAGCTCTGTAGCTTATTTCTGTAGCAAGACTTTTGTGGTGGTTAATTGTAGCAGGATTTGAGTTCGAAAAAACCACAGTATTCAACATTGTATATCCAGTTTCGAATCCAAAATAGGATCCATCATCAAGAGAGTTTGTTGAATATCATGAAGAGGGAAAGAACTGAATAAATAGTGATGGGATGTGGTGACAAGAGGATGAATAAATAGTGATGGGATGTGGTGACAAGAGGATGTAGAGACAAGAGGATGTAGGTTTGGAGATTTCAAAGGTAAAAGAGACGACTAAAAACCTTAAAATGTTTTAAGGTAGCATATGTTAATTATAAATTATTCAAAATTACTAATGTTCAAATTTTTTTTTAATTAAAATTAATTATTGCTTTTTTGATTTACACTAAAATGTAATATGAATTAGGTCAATAAAGTAATGTTTGCAAATATTTAATTATTTTTTAAGTTTTAAAGCATTATTTCATGTTTTTTCAAAAAGATTTGAAATATTAACCACTGATTTTTTTTAATTATATAAAACTTTATTAAATTTTTCAATTTATTTTTTTAACCATAGTTTTTAATTTTTTATAAAACTTTAATATTAGTTATTATCAATAATATTAGTTATTATCAATACTTTTTATTGGTATTCAATTCATACCTATATGTGTTTATATAATACTAGGTTATACTCCAATAATAAACTTATAATTATAATTAATTTTGGTTAAGATTTAAAAACAATTTAAAATTATTTTTTGTGAGAATAACTTTCTATTAGTTAAAATTTTTAATTTTTATTTTGTTAAGTAGGGTTTTTATGTTTCTATTTCTATTAGTTAGCTTTCTATGAGAATAACTTTCTAACAGTTAAAATGTTTCTCTTTTAAAATTAATTTTTATGAGGTTAATTGATTTTTTATTTAAAAAAATTTTAAGTAGGGTTTGAGATTTTCAACACTTTGCGATCAAAGTTTAAACTTAGAATTTGAAGTTATGTTTATGTAGCTCATTTTTGGCTACACTTATGTCAAGGTATTTTGTGTTCTACCAAAATAAAAACTAGTGTAAAAGTTGATTAAAAAGACCTTCTTTGTTCTAGTTTTGTTTCCACTCTGCAAAGCTTAGGACCCTTAAGTAATTATATATCATTTGTTTACCTTGTTGTAATTTGATTTAAGGCTATTGGAATGATTAGATCCTTTGCTAATTTTAATGGTTTGGAGATCAATTTATAAAGGTTGTAATGTGAGTTTTATCCTATGGTTTTAGTTTTTTTAGAATAAACAATTTATATATTTTAGGTTATCTCATACTTCAATTTTTTTGTTTAAAAGTAGTTAAGTTATATAAAAAAAATGGAGAAACTAGAATCTATCCTAATTCATAGTAGATTCTAGAAAGTATATGAAATTTACATTTAGATAGTAGATTCTAGAAAGTATATGAAATTTACATATAGAGTTTAGGGTTTGGAAAACAAAACAGTTAATCTAAATAAAAATAGAGTTGTTTTGATTATTTACGGTTTGGTTACTAGGTATTTTAATTTATTTAGTGTAATACAATAAGTATTATTATCTTAAGCATTTTCACTCTATTCACTCTTGAGCATGGACTTTATGTGGTAGATTTTTTATTTAAAAGAACTAGTAGTAGGTTTATCTATGTTGCAATTATTTCTTTGGATAAAAACTCGGGTAAAGCCATTAATAAAATGGTTACGATTTTTGTTTTGTGTAAATTATTTCTTAAATATTAATTAAGGGTTTTTGTATTAAGTTGGTTGGTTAACTCCTTTTGTTATACTTTGGGATTTAAAGAGATAGGTTACCATTAAATAATGGTGTTAAATGAATTGTTTGATTTACTAGGATTTAAATACCTATGTTACATTATGTGAAAAGTATTTATTTATTATTGAGGTTTTTAAATAAAGAAAACAGATAGTTTATCTTTACTAAAGTAAATAACTAGATTATATTACAATATTTACAAATGAATTTAACCCTATACAATTCAGTGAATAAATGATAAACAACTCATTAGGATGGATTCTAAATAAAAATATTGAGAGTTATTTCTACATAAATGATTAGGACCTAAAGAAAAAGAATTAATAGGATAAATAGTTGAAGTAACAGTAAAATCTTTCTATGTTAATACAATTTCCAATTCCTTTTATCCATGGATAAATCTTTCTTATCTATAACTAATTATTCCTTATGTACTAGAGTACTTCATCAAATGATGAGTGGAAAAATATAGAAAGGAAATTGTATTCATAAATATTTCTTTTCTAATTAAAGACTCACTTAAGCTCATAAATAGACATTCCTAAATAATTTACAAATTTGAACATGATTACCTAAGTAAATAAAATTAAACATAAATGCATACACCTAAGTAACTTGCTTGGACGAAAGTAAATAAATTAACACAGTAGAACCTGGTAACTTGTAGAAGAAATAAACATCCCAACGATCTCATTCCACCCAACCTATTCCTGAAGATAGCTCCAAACAACTTGTCTTAGGACCTCCGAGCCTTTCCACTGGTCCACTAGTATGAAAGCATTGTGTGAAAGGGTGGGATTAAATACCCATGCAACTCCACAGAAGTACTTAACAACAGTACTTGTTCAATCTGAAGTAAAGAACTTAGCTAACAAGCTACACTAGATTTGAAAAATACTCTTAACACTCAACCACGTCTGCCTTTCCCCTCATCGAATCTCTTGCGCATATTTCCCAATTTCAAAAATTTCACAAGGAAATGATTGAACAACCTCCTGCTAAATTCAATGGGTAAAGATATGCATTGCTATGTATTTTGGTCAGTTTTTCACTTAATGACCTACCTACTCCTGTTCCACTTTCTTGGGGAACATGACCACAAAATTAGGGAAGTTTCCCCTTACAACAGCTATAAGTGGTTTAGGATGCTTCCATGTGTCAGTTTTCTCTCACCCTAATCTATTCCTTATAGTGGGCTAGTGGACACTCATTCAACAACCTCCTTAGGTTGTTTGTCTCATCTTTTATATATTAACTAATAAAATATTTATCATAATTAATTACAATCATTCTTGACCCCACTTGGCCAATAGTCATAAACATTACAATAAAAATAATATATAATGTCTTCTTAAACATAAAATGTTATTACAATTTGGGGTACGTGACATACACCCCCCCCCCCCTTAATTCTAACATCATCCTCAATGTTGCTTTATTCATCATCCTCAGAGATTCCCTAGAACAGAATTGGATATGTTTCCCGCATATGACTCTCCAATTCTCATGTTGCTTCTTCGGGACTAAGGTGCTTCCATTGCACCTTCACCTACCCAATGCTACGATTCTGAAGCAAGATCCCCCTCCTATCGAGGATACAATCCGGTTCCACTAGAAAATATCCTTTGGGTTTCACTTGTACATCATTTCAATTTATAACATGAGTAGCATCATGTACATATTTTTTTTTAAACAGAAATATGGAAAACATTATGAACTTTAAGATTCGTTGGTAAGGCCAATTGGTATGACACCAGTCCAACTCTGGACAATATTTCGAAAGGCCCACAATACATGGGTTCTATCTTAGCACTGCTCCATAACTTTAAAGAACTCTTTTTAGGTTTTACCCTAATGAAAACATGTTCGCCCACCTGGAACTCTTTCTAAGTTCATTTAAGATCCGCTTGACTCTTTTATCTGTCTTGTGCAACCTTCAAATTACCTTGTACTTGCTTCATGGTTAATTCCATCTCCTTTAATAATTCATATCCTAGTATTAACTTCTCTACTAAGTTACTCCATGAGATGGGAGTATTTCATTTTCTGCCATACAGAATTTCAAATGGGTTGAATTTTGTTGAAGCTTAGTAGTGGTTGTTGTATGCAAACTCAACCAAGTGTAAGTAGTCCTCCCATTTACTTGGTTGTTCTCTAACGTACATCCTTAACATATCTTCTAATTTTAGCTCGTCTTCTTTATTAAGGTGTTCTTCATTAGTTATAGTTACAGCAAAAGCGTTACATCCATTCCAAACAACTCTTTTTAGTTGTAAGGCAGAAATCTGTCTGATTGTTGTTTTCCTAGGGATTCCTCTTATGGTTACTGTTTCTTCTTCATTATTTAAAACAGGTAAGAGTTTTATCAAAACAATTTAACACTACTCGATGTTGTTCCAACCAATCCATTCCAATTAATACATCATAGGAGCCTAACGAAAGTACATTAAAAATAGAATCAGTTACCTTCACAAAATCAGTTACCTTCCTTTTTTCTCATGTAGCTAATTAAACCAGCTATGATTTTGCAAATTTCTCTACTGGTAGTTTACTTTTCTCTACTAAACTGGAGAGACATAACTCAGGCTAGCCCCTGGGGTAATTAAAAATAGAAATAGGTTTATGGTTCAACATACCTTCTACTTCCACCATGGAAGTCTAATATTCATCCTGTCTGTTTTCCAGTGCTATATTGATTCTGGGAATCCATCTTTCTAAGTCATCAACCATTGTTTCTTCCTGCGCAGCATGAATGTTGTTGACATCCTTCTTTCTATTAAGACAGACTGATGCGTAGTGAGGTCCCTGTCATTCCCAACATTTTATCTGTTCCTTACGTTCGTTATTTTTAATATAGTTATTGTGATTATTTGTAAATTCTTTATTTCTTGTGACAGTAAGGTTTTGTTGTAGGTTACTTTTTGAATTATTCCCTTGAAAATTTTTGTTAGGAAGATTAAATGAGTCATTATGCCCAAAATTTTGATTAGATACGTGCTTCAAAATTATTAGGCCTTTTTGTTTTCCAGTTTGGCATGTTCTCCCTTTTTCGATTATGCTCATAGAAGAAATTTTCCTTTCACATGGCTTCTTCAAGGGTTTTGGTATTATCATATTCAATTTTTTCCTTATTATGAAAAGGAAAACAGCTCAGAAACCGGTGCACCTTGGGTTTTTTATCAACAATATAAGGCACATACCGCAGCAAGCTTAAAATTTTACTATTTAACTCTTTCATATTCATGGTTCCCAACTTTAGGTCATAAAATTCTTTAGCTCTCTCCTCATAATATTGCTTCGATAAAAACTTCTTTTTAAAGTACTTTTTAAAGTACTTTTTAAAAGTGTTCATGTTTGTATTCTTCTCTTTTATGCCTTTAACGCGTTTATGTCCCACCACCAGATGTCAGCTTTTCCAATTAAGTTATATATTACCATTCTTGCTTTTAACTGATTTGAGTAATTATATATTTGAAATTAATTTTTCATTACAGACAACCATGTTTCGGCTTCCTCTCCTTTTTTGGTTTTGCCATTAAAAGTTGGTGGTTTAATATTTTTAAACTCTCCATAAATCTATTCGTAGGTCTTGTATTTCTTCTTTTAAAATGATAATTACTCCCTCTACTATCACTAGAATACTGGTGTTTATTTTTGTGCAAGTTATCATAAATTTCAGAAGAAGAACTTCTTTCAATTTTAGAGTGTTTTGACATTTTACTCTTATTTTGATAGGACATATTGTCAGATTCTATCTGTTTATCCTTTTCTTCATTATGAAACTTTTCCAGCAATATTTGATTCATCTCCTCTTGAGCTCTTAGGATTCTCTCATTTTTTTTAACGCTCTCCATTTCAATTTTTAAATCCTTAACTATTTGCAGTAATTTAGATGAGTTATTAGTTATATCTTCTTTAACACGTTCTTTTCAAGAATTATGTTGTTCATTTAACGGGGACCTCTCTTCAGCATACTCTTCGAGACCTTCCATACCTGCAATCTAGTTTAGAAAATATTTTGATATAACAACATTAAAATCATAAATCAGTATTCATACTTTGTTTTACTTTTTTTTGTCTACGTGCGCTGAGCCACTTCTGGCCTAATGTCTGAATGTGTTCTCTAATATCAATTGTAACATCCCAAAATTCACAAAAATTTAAAATTTTCAAAGTGACATTTAATGTTTAAGTCATAGCCTACAAATACAGGTTTAATGACTTAACGTTAGTCCAAACATAAAACATAAACTTACAACCACTTATACTATGAAACGAGAACTATATACTATGAACGAGAACTCTACCCATAAAAACGATGATTTTTGCAAAAAAAACACCAAAAACACCCCCCAAATAGAAAAGTGTTGATACCAGTATACACGGTTTTTTTTTTAGGGTAAAAAATAGAGCCATGGACTAAACATCCCATATTATTGTTTAACAAAACTTTAAAATCAACCTTAAATTGGAAAAAAAGAAAAATTCTTGAAGAGATAAATTACAACTTTCTGGAAAATTGCATATTAAAGAAAAAACAAATTTCTGTAATAATTTCACCATTATAACCATATAGAAACAAAGAAATTATGATGTGATTCATAATGAGATAATATATTAGACCATACAAGAACAAATGGTTCATATAAATATTCAAAAACTCCTCCAGAGTTTCAATTACAAAAATCATACTAAAAGACATAGAAGATCCAACAGATGTTGGTGCAAACAAAACCCTAAATAAAGCCATGGATTGAAAAAGTGCTCCTTGAGGATCACCTTCATTTTTTTTCGAAGTTAAAATTTCATAATGTTTAAAACATTAACCTTTACATCCAAAATAATTACAACAAAAATGTCAAAATTAACTCTTAAACCAAAAATATTTCTAGAGAAGACACTTCTTTCTTTGATAGGGTTACAATGGCAAGCATTTCGAAAACATGCATGGCCGAAAAAAATTATTACTTTTTAATTTTTTTAATTTTAGTATAACTTCAAAATCAAATTAAAAAACTCAATTTCAATTAGAAACAAATAATTTTAGAAAAAATAAAATAGAAAAAACTTATAATAAAAACATTAAAAATGAATTAAAAAAACACATTACAAAGAATTTTAAAAATATTAAAAGAAATTAAAAAACAAAAAATAACAATAAACAAAAACAAAAACAAAATATTAAAAAAACACAAAAATAAAAACTATAATTATAAAGAATAAAAAAAAAAAAATTTAAAAACGTTTAAAAAACAACATTAAAAACCAAAACACATTTTAAAATAATTTAAAAACAAAAAATATAAAAAATTGTTACGAAACAATGTATAAAAAGAAACCTATTACAAGATATATTAAAAAAGCATGAATAAAAACATCACTCCCTTGGTGTGGTCGATGCTGAGCATCGAGCAACCACCAGCCTTTGCTCCAAACTAGCGGCGCCTTGGTGGCCGCTCGATGTTCAGCATGGAGCCCACCAAGGGAAATGCTTTTATATATGTTTTTTTTTATATCATGTCATATGATTTTTATTATGTTTTTTTTGACATCGTTTTTTAATGTTTTTTTTTTACATACTTTTCTTATTTGTTTTTTTTTAACATGGTTATTTTATATGTTATTTTTAGAATAATATTTTTTTTTTTGTTATTATTGATTTCTTTTCACAAGAATGGTTATGTTTTTTATTAATCAAACAATAGTATAATTACTGAGAAAGTTTCTACAAAGTTTAGTGATTGTTAATTATAGGCAAAAACCACAAAACAAGAAAAGTTGATATTACTGTTGATTACACATAGAAGTCTATTGTCTTTGCACAAAGAGAACATAGATAATAGACTTAGCTTACTACGGCTCGAAACAAAATTTTGAATAGATCTTGCAGACATAGAAGACCCAATGGAAGAGGACATTGATGTCCCTGAGGAAATTCAAGCTCCAGAAAATTCCAATGTCGATGAAGAATTTGGCATGCATGATATTGTTGAATAGTTTCATGTTTTGAAGAAAATGTTAATTTTGACAATTTTTTGATCAGATATATTAGTAATGTTTTGACTTTCAGACTTTATTTTAGAAATAAAATTTCTAAATATAATGTTTTTAATATGTTTTTTACAAATAATTTGTATATTTTTTCTAGACTTTATGTGAGTCGTCACTTTTCGATAACTAATATGAAATATGATCATTTTTAGAGAAAAATTCTCTGAAAATTTATTGAAAATGGTTTTAAATGTCTTTATTTTCTGGAATTATTTACAAATTTGTCAATAAAAATGCCTTATTTTGTACATAGAAATGTCTTATTTTATTGAAAAAATCGTAAAATGTATATGTTTTTCATTATAAATTGCTTAAAAATGTATGTTATTTTGTTAAATTTCAAAAAACACACTTGAAAATAGAAATTAAAAATATTTTACAACAAAGATAATTCAAAGGCCCCAAAAAATGTCTGAAAATGAAAATGTGTGATACTGGCATCAACCATTTTTGAAACGGGGGTAAAAATAGCTACTAAAATTAGGAGAGAGAAAAACGAGAACTGTGTCGAGTTCTCGTTTCATAGTATAAGTGGTTTTACGAGTTAATACCCTTGATTAACTAGAAACTAAAATGCTACAACTTAACTTACTAATTTATAAACTCATAACACTAACAATATTCAATCTGTATTGATATTCAGTCTTGTAAGTTCATGAGTTAAACTTATTGAATTCAATTCCATTGTTTATTGTCAAGAACACGTAATATTTCTTATGGTTGTTTTCTTTTTTTTACTAAAGGAGCTTGAGGTTAGACCGAAGCTTACTTATCTTTTTCAAAGCTAATGCAAATTCAATACTTTTACAAGATGCACAGGTAATACTTTCTCCTAGGTTACGAAGTAAGATAATAAAGCACTCAAGACTAAAGAGTACGTTAGAAAGAAATCCTTAAACTCTTTTTATTGATTAGATTATCAAAATGGTAGGTTTTCCAATCCTAAAGCAATGACTGCTCTGAAGAGGAATTGGTAGTGAAGTTCATTGTTCTGATGGAATTAGATTCTAATAAGAAGTCATACAACATGTTTTTCGTTGTATGTAGTAAAATGAGTCTATAAAACTTCTCCAAATTTTATTACTAGGCACTAAGCATCTTAACCTAAAACTTTCTAATTCTTTAATATAGCATTATTAAAATTAGTTTTGCACTAAAACTTAATGCAAATAAATATATAAATAATCTAGGCATTTATATTCTATGCTTACTATATGAATTGACCTAGGTATAACTTTTACTATTAAATAAATGGTTTATACATTAAACTATCTAAACATAAACCAACCTAGGTATATATAAATGATGTAAAATAATTACATCAGTGTAACATCTACATAGAAATAGTATTATAACCTAATTTAAAACCTCACAATGCATACAAAGAACTATCATCCAGCTCAAGCTTTATCCTACCAAACACTAACTTATTTAAAACTAAAAGGTAGTAGTAATTCTTTGCATATAATAATTTGTTTATTTATATGCCAAAGTAATGATATTACTTTGTATGTGATGCAGGGTTAACAATTATATAAATGATGCATACATATCCAAATATAACCTCGCTAACTCCACCATGCATAAAAAAGGATGGTTTTAAAAAAAATAGCATAATGTATAAATATATGTGTGTGTGACACTAAACCTCGTTAAACCCTGACATGCATTCAAAAGAACATTTAATATAAACAAAAGTAAATGCATATGGACTAAATCTTCATTACATCACATTTTAAACAAGTATTGAAACATTGACTTAAGTTTTAACCACGTGAAATGTTGTTATTTCACAAATGGTAGGGTTAAAGAGCAGTAGTTTCCAAACTATATTAAGTAGTAAAGTATTTCGAACTTAGTGGAAACCACGTTGAGGTTTATCTCTTAAAGAAGGGTTTGGAATTAAACCATAAGCTCATAAAGTTTTTTTTAGACTATTCAGCTTCTTTTATTGTTTTCAGTTGGAAGGGGAGAGCGGTGGACAAGCCTCGTATTGGGTATATATGTTATATTCTTTGCATGTGCATATGGAGGGGAGGTGCGCATGTCAGCACTATAACTAGGCGATCCCAAAGGCACCTATTTATATATTTTATGGCTATTTTTAGAATTTGTCTAAAAATATGTAACTTAATCCCAGTTAAGGGATTGGAGTCTTTTTCTAATCCGGGTTAATGGATTAGGGTATTTGGATGTTGCGGAATACCTATATTTTGTATTGTGAGAATCTCATAATGTAATGAAGAGAAAATAGGAGATGTGGCTCCAAGGTTTTCTGATTTTCCCGATTAAGGGTTTCCAAGGTAAATATATGTGTTTATGTGTGAATGATGTGTTGTGATCTCTATTTTTGCTTAAAAGAATATGTATGCTTTATTCTCTACACAGGTTTAAAACTTACACCTCGGCCTTTTCGGATTTCCTGCAATGCATGTCATTCCTTGACTTGGCCATGTTAAGTAGTGAGTTGGTCTCTCCAGTTCGTCGCCATTATCATGGTCTCTAGGCTCGTTGTTTAAACATAGTTCTTACTCTCATTGTCGTGGCTTTAGCAGGTCGAAACTCGAGTTCTTTGTCATTCATGTTCTTCTTGAGCTCAACGTTTACTCTGGTAAGTTGAACTAGAAATTCTCCAGCATTTATATTTTCTTTTAATTATTAAACCAAGATAGAAAATTCTAACAACGTTTATTGTTTTCTTTACTACTGGTAGGTGAAGACTTATGGTTAAAGGATGAGGGTGTAGCCTGGAAGCTAAAAGTTTTTAGCATAAAAAGGTTTGGGTAAGCCTCAGTCCCAACCCTAAGGTACCCTTCATCGAAGATGTGTGTAGCAGTGATGTCAACGATGCTTATAATTATTGCTGTGGTATTGGAAAACTTAAGGCAAAACCTGTAGTTTTTGTTTTGAAAATGTAATAGAGGTTGTATGGCCCATCGTAAACAAAAATATAACCCCTATGGCTCTTATGAAAGAGTTACAGCTCTTGTAATGTTGAAAAATAATAATATTATTCCATGTTTTTTTTATATAGTAGTTCTTATACTGTAAAACATTATGCGAAGCTCGCTCGGCTCTTTTGCTTATTTATGTAACTCATTCTTGGCTACGGTTATGTTAAGGTATTTTGGATTTTACGAAAATAAAAACGACTATAAAATTTGATTAAAAAGACACTGTTTATACTGGTTTTGTTTCCACTATGCAGAGCTTACAGCCTTTAAGTAATTATATATCATTTGTTTACCCTTTTGTAAAAATTCTGGGTGCACTGTTTATTTAAGTTATAAAGAAATTTTACAATACCTTCTTGTAATTTGATTTAATGCTATTGGAATGATTAGAGCCTTTGCTAATTTTAATTGTTTGGAGATCAATTTATAAAGGTTGTAGTGTGAGTTTTATCCTAGGCTTTTAGTTTTTTTAGAATAACCAGTTTATATATTTTAGGTTATCTCATACTTCGATTTTCTTGTTTAAAAGTAGTTAAATTATATAAAAAAATGGAGAAACTAGAATCTATCATAATTCATAGTAGATTCTAGAAAGTATGTGAAATTTACATTTAGAGTTTAGGATTTGGAAAACAAAACATTTAAAGTAAATAAAAATAGAGTTGTTTTGATTATTTAAGGTTTGGTTACTAGGTATTTTAATTTATTTAGTGTAATACAATAAGTATTATTATCTTAAGCACTTTTAGTTTATTCACTGTTCAACATGGACTTTCTGTGTTCGATGTTTTATTTAAAAGAACCAGTAGTAGGTTTATCTATGTTGCAATTATTTCTTTGGATAAAAACTGGGGTACAACCATATATAAAATGGTTACGATTGTTGTTTTGTGTTAACCGTTTCTTAAACATTAACTTAGGTTTTTTGAGATTTATTTCTATATAAATGATTAGGACCTAAAGAAAAAGAATTAATAGGATAAATAGTTGAAGTAACAGTAAAATGTTTCTATGTTAATACAATTTCTGTTAGATTTTAAACATTAAGCTAGCATTTCATTAGGATCTTTAACTGAGAGAACAACAAGCACAGCAATCAAACACAAGAGACAATGAACATAGTGTTTTTCCTCGGGCAAACCATAAATGGAGAAAAACCTGCAACTTCCTCAAAGATAGAATCAGCACCAAAGTGAAACCCAAAAACAGTAAGATAATCTCCCGACAGCAGTAACCTCTTTCTTTCTTGCCCCAGTGTCTTTCTCTTCCTCAACTATGCGCTACAACTGAGTGTGGATGAGTGTGTGATAAATAGAGAGGCCAACTCTTTATTTATACTAATTCTTGACATGATTAAAACCCTACTAGGGCCAAACTCTCTAGGAGAGTCTAATAACCCTAGTGCCCCGAAACTGTGGGGACTTTAACCCTTAGACAATAGGAGGGTTACCCACAATGACTTGACATGACTTGTTTACATTATAGATCCTCCCAATAGAAACATTGGGGCATGACATGACACAAGTACATCCCAGAATAAACACCGGGTTACTATAGATAAGAAATACAAGTGAATACATTCCGAAGTTACAATTACATCAACACTCCCTCTTAACTAGGAAGGTATTATCTCGACCCAATTTTCATCACTGGTCTTCTTCTCTGGATCATCTCGTCGTCTGCATCTTCAAGTCATCTTCGTATTCAATTCATCTTCACATAAATCTGGATCATCACTTGATCTGGATCATCATCACTAGATCATCATCTCTGGATCTGGATCATCACTCGATCTGGATCATCTTTGTTGGATCATCACCACTGAAGCATCACAGGTGCTATCTCATGATTCTTCTCATCACAGGAAGTTCTACAGAGATAGCCCTTTTTCATGCTGGATGTAGGTCTAGCCACCATGTAGGTCTTCTTCAGTGCTTATATTTGACACTTAAGTCAAAATGGCCCGCCCAGCACTTACATCTGATCATGTAGGAACCAATCTTATAATCATATCAGAAAGGAAACGCCCAGCACTCACATTTGACCATGTGGTAACATAGCCCACAACCCTGTCAAAAAGGCCCAACACTCACATCCGTTCAACCAATGATCGAAAATGCCCAACACTTACACTTGGCCATGTGAGGAACCAATACTGCATGCCAAAAGGCTCTACACTTACATCTAACAACCAATGTCAGAAATGCTCAGCAATTACATCTGTTCAACCAATGATCAGGAAAGGCCCAGCACTTACATCCATTCAACCAATGATCAGGAAAGGCTCAACACTTATATTTGACCATGCAAGGAACCAATCCTTCATGTCGAAAGGGCTCTGCACTTACATCTGACACATGTGAGGAACCAATCCAACATGCATATTTGAAAAGGCATGCACTCACATCTGATCTTGTAGGAACCAATCCTACAATCATATCAGAATGGCCCCCAGTCCCAGACTGAGCTACCTGGTAACTGACTAAGTGCCTCCATTCCCAGAATGGCATTCAGTGCTTACTTCTGATCATGTTGGAACCAATCCTACAGTCACATCAGAATGGCTCAGCACTCACATCTGGCATGGAAGGAACCAATCCTCTCACCATGACAGAATGGCTCAGCCCTTACATCTGACCATGGAAGGAACCAATCCGCTCACCATGTCAGAATGGCTATTGGTCTCATCATTTTCCCTTGGACGAAACATCGATATGGAGAACACCAAGCTTCTCCCTAAAGTACTCAAACTTCACCCTAGCCAATGGCTTCGTCAATACATCAGCTATTTGTTCCTCCATCGCAACATACTGGAGCTTCATCGCTCCTCTCTGCACCATATCCTTGATATAATGATACTTGATCTTGATATGCTTTTACTTATCATGGAACACTGGATTCTCTGACAACTTCACACAACTCTGGTTGTCACAATGTATACAAGTAGCATCCATCTGGAGATCAAATAAATCAGACAATAGCTTCCATAGCCATACTTCTCACAACTAGTTGAACAAGCTATGACATACTATGCTTCAGCTATACTCGGTGCCACACAGGATTGCTTTCTACTAAACCAAGAGATCACACCTGATCCCATACTGAAGCAACACCCTGAAGTGCTCTTCCTATCGATGGCACTACCTACCCATTCTGAATCAACATAACCCTCTAGGCTAATATTCTGATTCGCCTCGTACTTTAGCCCATAATCAATTATACCCCTCAGGTACCTTAGAATATGATTTGAAGCAATCAAGTGAACATGTCTTGGATCTGTTAAGAACTGGCTCAAGGTGTTCACAGCAAAGCAAATGTCTAGTCTCATGTTCGTCAGGTACATCAAGGATCCAATCATTTGACGATACATCGTAGCATCAACCTCTTCTGATGAAGCATCATTCAATAGCTTTAGGTTCGATGCCATAGGTGTGGTCATGGCCTTGCAATCCATCATCCCAAACCCCTTCAAGATCTCTACTGCATACTTCCCTTGTCCAAGGGAGGTCCCGTCCGCATTCTTCCACACCTCCATGCCTAGAAAATAATGCATCATACCTAAGTCCTTCATTTTGAACTCGGCAGTAAGCTTTCTCTTCATATCAGCAATCAACCCATCCATACCTATTACAAACAGATCATCTACATATAGTAGAAGCATCACTAGGTTGCCATATTCAACCTTGTAGTAAAGGTTGGAATCTGCTTTACTCTTGGTAAAGCCCAAACTGGATAGAAAGCTGTCAATTCTGTCATAACATGTCATGGGTGCCTGTTTCAAACCATACAGGGCTTTCTTCAATCTGCACACATGAGACTCCCTGTCATGTGTCTCAAAACCGAGTGGCTGTTCTACATACACTTCCTCTTCCACTACACCATTCAGGAAAGCAATCTTGACATTCATTTGGTGTATCTTCCATTTCATTACTACAGCCAAAGAAAGTACTGATCTAATGGAAGTGTATCTAGCTACAGTTGCAAAGGTTTATTCATAGTCTATTCCTTCTTTTTGTGAGAAACCATGAGCCACGAATCTTGCCTTATATTTCTCTATGATGTAACCATCTACAGCATGCTTGATCTTGTAGATCCATTTGGAAGTTACAACCAACTTCCCTTCGGGTCTTGGGAAAACATCCCAAACATCGTTCTTCATGATTGATTGACACTCTTCAATCATAGAATCCTTCCATTCTTTCCATTTTTCCACTTCTTCATAACTAGAAGGTTCTTCATTGATAAAGTCACATAGTAAATCTAAATATCCAGAGCAAGATCTGGTTCTCTTCCTTTCTCTATGATTCTCTTCTAGAGCCCCATATCTTTTTGTACCTTGGATAATTTCTCGTACCCAAACAGGTTTCCTCTTGTGAGGATTCTTCTCTTGAGGTGGATCTACAGGTCTTTGTGGTTCTTCAAATTCTTGATCTTCTTCTTGAATTTCTTCATTCATGGTTGTATCATGAATTCTGGGAGATTCTACTTCTTTAGTATCTTCAGCAGGTCTCTTTCTGGATTTGCTATAAGCTGTGTCTTCATCAAATGTTACATCCATGTTGATGTCGATCTTCTTGTATCCTGGGAAGTATATTCTATAAGCTTTCGAGCTTTCAAAGTATCCCACAAATATACCCTTATTTCCTGAAGGATCTAGTTTAGTTCTCTTTTCTTTTGGAATGTGTATGTACACTAGACAGCCGAATATTCTGAGATGGTTGACTTCTATTTTATTGTCAGAGAATACTTCTTCAGAAGTCTTGTTCTCGAGTACTCTATGTGGAGTATGGTTCTGTACACACACCGATGTTCTCGCAGCTTCTGTCCATAGATGCATAAAAAGATCTTGATCATGAAGCATTGCTCTTGCGGCTTCCATGATGGTTCTATTCTTCCTTTCTGCAACCCCATTCTGTTGTGGATTGTAAGGAGTGGAAAGCTCCCTCTTAATCCCTGATTCTTTGCAGAAGTCTTTGAATTCATTCGATGTGAATTTTTCGCCATTATCTGATCGAAAAGTCTTGATCTTCTTTTCTGTGTGGTTCTTGATCAAGGCTTTGAATTCCTTTAACTTGCTGAAAACTTCATCTTTGTTCTTTATGAAGTAAATCCATGTCTTCCTAGAAAAGTCATCAATGAAAGAAACATAGTATACATACCCGCTTAGTGAACTTGATGAGATTGGTCTGCATACATTAGAGTGGATGATTTCCAAGATTCCTTTTGCTTTGCTTTCGCTACTTGGAAATGTCTTCTTTGTTTTCTTTCCTTTTGCACATCCTTTGTAGACCCCTTCACGTTTTGCTTGAATTTCTGGAAGACCTTCAACAGCTTTTCTTGCAAGTGGTAGTGCTCTGTAATGCACATGTGCAAGCCTTCTGTGCCAAAGTTCATTTGGCTCTACTGTGTCATGGACCATAGCTTGTTCTAGATGGCCCTTTAGCTTGTATAATCCTCCTTCTTGTTTTCCAATCACTATTGCATCATCAATAGTCTTTCCTTTTGGCCACATGAGGACTTGGCCATCTACAAATGCAACCCTCATGCCTTTTGCATCCAATGCTGATATGGATAAAATATTCTTCTTCAATCCTTGTACAAACAAGACATCCTTCATTTTTATAGACTTTTCGAGGTCTATCTTGTAGGAGGATTCACCACTACCTTTTAAGGGATATTGGTAGTCATCCCCAAGCTTCACCTTATGGGGTGAATTATGTTTGGATAGTTTCTCAAAGGATTCCTTGAAACTTGTCATGTGCTTGGAAGCCCTATTGTCAATAAGCCAATCTTTTCTTCCATGAGTGACAGTTTCGGTGAGTGCAGAGATCAGAACATATTCATCTTCACTTGAAGAGTCTTCACTTTCTTGTTTTACTCTCTTCCTTGGAGGATCATCATCCTCAGCAATGTGAGCATGATGTTTTCTTTTGGAGTTCCTCTTCTTCTTGGATCCATTCTTATTCTTGGGACAATTTCTAGCAAAGTGTCCTATTTCATCACATGTATAACATCCAAGTCTACATGAATCCCTTCTAACAACATTATATTTCTGATGAGAATGCTTAGCTTGGTGATGATGATTTTCCCTTCTTCCTTTCTTAGAGTGTACTATGAGAAATTGATCTTCACTTCCCATATTTTATTCTTGAGCTGCTATCCAAGATTCTTCTTGAGAACATTCTTCCCACAGTCTGCTGAACGTGACCAACTTCTTTCTAGCACAGATTCCTTGGATGAAAGAATCCCATGACCTAGGGAGGCCATTCAAGGTTTTCATCACAATTTCTGCATTCTCCACTTCTTCATCTACATCTTCTAGTTATTCTTTGATCTGGGAGACCCTTGTGAAGTATGACTAGATGGTCTCCTCATTTTGGATCTTGACATTCTTCAACTGGTTCCTTAGAGTCATCTTCTGATTTATGTTCTTTCCTCAAACAATTTGGTTAGGCATCAAACATGGCTATAGGTGTCTTGAGGGAGGACACCTGTGGAATGAGGTGATCCTTGATAGAATTTGCAATGATCCTCTTTTCCATAACCAACTTCTTCTTATGTAATGCCTTGGCCTCATCTCCCTCTGGAACTGGAACCTCCTCATGGATGTAGGAGTCCAACTCATTTTCTTCCAGGACCACAAAGATCCTATACTTCTAGGCTCAAAAGTTATCAGCTCCCTCAAGCTTTTCATCAAGCTTGGTATGATGAGACATCTTAACTGAGAACCTCAAATGGAAATACAAAATATTTAGATCTTACCAGGTCAAGATGTCGAATCTAGATTTGGAGCTGAAATCCTGTAGTGCTGGTTCAGGAGCAGATTAGGGTTTTGCTTTTCCAGAATTTTGTCCAACCAAATGCTTTGAATTTGATCCCTAACTTCGATTTTGGGGAGGACACCAATCCAGGCCTGGGCTCACTGAAAAATTCCTCTTCTGTGAAAAGCCCTAATTTCTGGCAGCAATGTTAGGTCCAAAACTGAAAAACCTCAGAATTGGATTCTGCTTCGATAGAAATATGCGCCCTAGGGAGGAGAGTTATTCCACCCTAATTTTGCTAAAAAAATGTGGAGAGAGATCCACAAAATAGGAATCCCTAGTTTCCGCAACTACACAGTGTCTTCTTCTCAGGTTAGCTCTGATACCATGTTACATTTTAAACATTAAGCTAGCATTTCATTAGGATCTTTAACTCAGAGAACAACAAGCACAACAATCAAACACAAGAGACAATGAACATAGTGTTTTTCCTTGGGGAAACCATAAGTGGAGAAAACCCCACAACTTCCTCAAAGATAGAATCAACACCAAAGTGAAACCCAAAAATAGTAAGATAATCTCCCAACAGCAGTAACCTCTTTCTTCCTTTCCCTAGTGTCTTTCTCTTCCTCGGTTATGTGCTACAACTGAGTGTGGATGAGTGTGTGATAAATAGAGAGGCCAAATCTCTATTTATACTAATTCTCGGCATGACTAAAACCATACTGGGGCTTATCTCTCTAGGAGAGTCTAATAACCCTAGTGCCCCAGAACTACGGGGACTTTAACCCTTAGACAATAGGAGGGTTACCCACAATGACTTGACATGACTTGTTTACATTATAGATCCTCCCGATATGAACATCGGGGCATGACATGACATAAGTACATTCCGAAATAAACATCGGGTTACAATAGATAAGAAATACAAGTGAATACATTCCAAAGTTACAATTACATCAACAATTTCCAGTTCCTTTCATCCATGGATAAATCTTTCATGTCTATAACTAATTATTCCTTCTGTACTAGAGTAATTCATCAAATGATGAGTGGAAAAATAAACAAAGGAAATTTTATTCATAAATATTCCTTTTCCAATTAAAGACTCGCTTAATCTGATAAATAAACCTTCCTAAATAATTTACAAATTTTAACATTTGGCTACCTGTCAAAGATTACCTAAGTAAATAAAATTAAACATAACTGCATACACCTAAGTAACATGCTTGGACAGAAGTAAATAAATTAACACAATAGAACCTAGTAACTTGTAGAAGAAACAAATAGCCCAAGGAGCCCGTTCCACCCAACCTATTCCTAAAGATAGCTCCACAAATTGTCTTAGGACTCCCGAGCCTATCCAGTGGTCCACTAGGATGGAAGCACTGTGTGAAAGGGTGGGATTAAATACCCATGCAACTCCACAGAAGTACTTAACAGTAGTACTTCTACACTCTAAAGTAAAGAACTTAGCTAAAAAGTTGCACTAGCTCTGAAAAACAGTCTTAACACTCAACCACTTTTGCCTTTCTCCTCATCAAATCTCTTGTGCATATTTCCCAATTTTAGAAATTTCACAAGGAAATGATTGAACATCCTCCTGCTGAATTCGATGGATAAATATATGCATGCCTAGGTCTTTTGTTCAGTTTTTCACTTAATAAGCCACATGCTCTTGTTCCACTTTCTTGGGGAACATGACCACAAAATAAGAGAAGTTGCCCCCTGCAACAGCTAGAAGTGGTTGAGGATGCTTCCATGTGTCAGTTTGCTCTCACCCCAATCTATTCCTCCTAGTGGGCCAGTGGACACTCATTCAATAGCCTCCTTAGGCTATTTGTCTCATCTTTTATTTATTAACTAATAAAATATTTATCATAATTAATTACAATCATTCTTAACCTCACTTGGAAAATAGTCATAAACATTACAATAAAAATAATATATAATGTCTTCCTAAACATAAAATGTTATTTCAATTTGGGGTACGTGACATGGAACCACTCTTAATCCCCTTTGCATAATTAAATAATTATTTAATCAAATAATGCTCTAATCAAGTTTTGAACACTTGGTTTACATGGATAGGGATAAGGATATAAGATAATACCCCCATCACTTCCCCTCTTGTGGATGCATAGCCCCCGATCTCATCTTCATCCTTCTTCCACTGCAACTATTTATAGAATTTTATATAAATAAAAAAAATACACACATTTACATAGTCTTGGTAATTCTGACCATTTTTTATGGCTTCTAGCATTTTACATCAATATTTACAAACTTTACATCATGGGGTCAAAACTAGGGTATTACAAATGCTATCTTGTTTTTCTTCAATAGAATCTATTATTCTTTTGGTTAAACCTTTATCTTATAGGAATCAATTTATATTTTCACATCATGTTTTTTGGGCTTGCTTCAACCCATATATTCAATTTCTTTAATAATCAACACACAAATTTGCGTTCAACTTTCAGAAAAGAGAAAAAATGCCATCATAAGGGATCCCTTCTACTTAATAATACCCTATAATGACCAATTGAGTTTTGATTTTATCAATCCTACCAACATATTTAAATTTAGTTTTATACAACCATTTAGGACCAATTATGTTCTCATTTTCTACTAGTTCAACTAGATTTCATGTTTCATTATTTATAGATCACATTCATTTTTCGTAGCATGAAGCCAAATGTTAGACTTACTAGAATATTCAAAAGATTCATAGGGAAAGGATGAAATACCACCAAGGCACATATAACCCCACACACAAAACAAAAAATACAGAGTAGGAGGGTGGAGTCCCACTTGACTTGAGGGTCAAAAGAAGAAATTGGCCTATAATTAGGTAAAGGAGAATGAAGGTACCATAGAAATAAATATGGACAAATATCTAAGATTAATTAACAAATATTTTCTTGATTAGCTTGAAACCTTATTGCTAGAACCCAAAATTCATTGTTTTAGCTAATGAACCTCCTTGGGATGAAGTGGAGAGTTCTGACAATCATCCAAAACTAATAAATTTCCTATAATGGCCTACACACTCAACTCCAAATTCCTACACTCAACTCCAAAGTTGCAAGAGAACATTGTATTGATCATTAGGGTACTTGATTCATTATAAACCATCATACCCCACCTTTAATAATGTGTCATAGGTTTGGTATAATGGTACCAAACATTGCAAAGCCTAAAATGACACTTTGTTATATGACTTGTCAATTAATATTCCTAGTACCATAGGGTGTTAACCTATGTTGAATTTGTAAACATGTGTAGAATATGTCTGGGTGGCTATAGAATCAAATGAAGGAATCCTAAGTGAAAATGGACCTAGTTCCTTTTTTTCCCATAATTCGACACATGAAAATATGGAATGCCAAATTGAGTACTCATAAAGGTTAAATAGGGGTTGATTATTGACCAAGGGATATAGACTAGTGGGGGACAAATACCTATTGGATCCATTAAAGTGGTATACATCCCATAGAGCTACCACATATAGGTTAGGGTGAGAGAGACTAGAGGAAGGCGGTCCATCACATTAGAGCAGTAGTTGAAAGGTATTGTAACATCATTGGGTGGGTTAAACATGAATATTACACATGGTTCATCATAAAACAAAACTCCAGTTATTTAGGACTATATGGTTTAGTGTGAGTAGAAGAATCTATGTACATAAATGGGGAGTTGTTTAAATCATGGGAGATGACATACACCAAATAAAGGTTAGTGCAGATACAAAAGATTGAAATGCCAACAATATATTACTAGATGTAAGGGGGGAAATGGAGTAGATGGTTCCACTACAGAAAGGTGTCCATCACTATAGGCTATGGGGCGTGAGAATCTATGGGGACATACTAATATAGAGACCAAATAAGTAATAGTTCATCCTAACTAGATAATATTTATCTCATATAAGTGTTCAACTTATGATACTTGAACTAATTGTTTGATATTTTCCAAGGGAAATTTTTTAAAATGTATATGTGATGAATTAGACATGAGTACTTGTCTTTAGAGGTGGGGGGGGGATAATGCTCCCCACATGTAACATGTTGGAGGTATGTAGGAGAGGGAATTGGAGGTAAAACTAGAGATTTAATTCACATGTAGGTCACAAGTTTGTGACATGGACTAGATGAAGTACTCTCTCTCTCTCTCTCTCTCTCTCTCTCTCTCTCTCTCTCTCTCTCTCTCTCCTATGCACTACACAAGTGAGTACATGTGTGTTTAAATGAGAATCACAACCACTCTATTTATACTCTTTTTCTCAACTAATTTTTTACCTAATCAAGTCGGCCCCACTAAACTATCTAGGACGAATTCACCTAGGAAATCACAAAAAATATTTTATTATATTAATTATGGTGCTAATGACCTGACTTACAATGGAGGCTTTACCTCATGACTCTATGATGACCAATTACAATAATAACATCCCAACAGAGGAATAATAACATCTCCCTTGGGGTATATCATTAAAACACATTTAGAATATCCTTTGAATTTATAACATTTCAACACTCTCCCTTAATGAGAAGGGTATTCTAATGACAACATCATCATCAACTATAGAAGTAACAAGAACATCTTCAGCAGTATCAAGGAAATACATATATATGTCATAGGAAGTTTTCACAATTAGTAACTGGAATAGTTACTCTTCAATTTCTTCAGTACTGGAACAATATCTTCTACAACATTGAGTCTTTATCTTCTACAACACTTGATCACTTGATCCTTTGCGGTGACACTTCGATCTTCTTGATCCTTTGCGTCAGCACTTCGATCTTCTCTATCGTTTGTAGAAGCACTTCAATCTTCTTGATCCTTTGCATCAACATTTCTATCTTCTTTATCCTTTACAGAATCACTTCAAACTTCTTGATCCCTTGCAGCAACACTTCGATCTTCTCGATCCTTTGCAATAGCACTTTGATCTTCTTGATCCTTTGCAATAGCACTTTGATCTTCTTGATCCTTTGCAACAGCACTTCGATATTCTTGATCCTTTTTTGCAACACTACCTAGAGTACAGATGATCTCTTTGTGTGATAACCAATCCCTATCACTTTAGGACATAAGTCCAAGGATGATGCAATCCTTCATTAGCCTACTTCCCCTTAACGTGGAGGGTCCATATTATCAACTAGTTGAATCGTCTACAACTGAATGTAGTTATCGTCTGCATGTGAATGCAGTACCTGATGTCCATAGAGACTCAACATAGAGAATCATCAGTGTTAAATATAAGACCACTCACAAGAGTGTATTATACTATGACATCTACATATGAATGTAGGAACATTTACCACTCCAGATATCGTCCGCATGTGAATGCGAGACCTAGCAACTGTAAGAATCATCATAGGACATCCTTAGCATGAAAACTAGGACCACTCCATGCGAGTGTTATACTACAAGGTCTATAAGGACTCATCATAGGGCATCCTTAGCTTTAAATCTAGGACCACTCACAAGCGAGATTTATACTATGACATCCACATATAAACATAGGTACACTATCCATGCAAGAGTAACGTCTTCTACTGCAAATATCATATGCACGTGAAGTTGGGACCTGGCGTATATAAGGACTGGTCGTATGACATCCTCAATGTTAAATATAGTACCACTCCATGTGAGTGTTATGCTGTGACATCCACATATAATTGTAGGTAAACTTTCCATGAGAGCATAACATCTGCAGAACCATCCTCACTTAGTAAGGACCACTCTCAAGAGAAAAGTGTTATTTTCTCGCAATACCATCCGAAAGAGATGATACTATCATCCACAAGTGAATGCCGGACCTCGTCATCATCTTCAGGAATGGTTTTCCTTTTTCATACTAGAGCTTCACTGCCATCCCATCATTAATCACAGTCTCATCATCACTCCCCCTTTCCATGAAGGATCTATGTCATCAACCTACTCCCCCATTTTCTAAAGAGGGTTCATATCTTCTACATGTTCTTCCTTTCCAAGGAGATTCTATATCTTTGATCTATTCTTTCTTTTCAAAGAGATTTCATATATGTTGTTCCTTTCTGAAGACAGTATATATTTCAACATGTTTCCCCTTTCCAAGGAGAGTCCATATATTCAACTTGTTCCTCCTTTCAAGTAGGGTCCCTATCATCATCATTCCTACTTATGAGGAAAGTCTTTTCGGACTACACCAAGCTTGTCATAGAAGTATTCAAACTTCACTTGAGATAGAGTCTTGGTCAGCACATAAGCAACTTTCTCATCGATACTCACATACTGGAGTTTTATAGCTCCCTTATGTACCATATCCCTTATATAAAAATGTTTTATTTATATGTGCTTTGATTTATCATGGAACACAGGATTCTCTATCATATTTATACAACTCTGGTTGTCACATAGAATCACTGTGGTATCCAACTCCATGTCAAATAGACCTGACATCATCTTATGAAGCCATATCGCTTCACAACTGAGCGGAGCAAGCTGCTATGTATTCTTCTTCAATTGTGATGAGAGAAACACTGGATTAGTTCTTACTAAACCATGAAATCATGGTGGATCCCAGACAATAACATCCACCTGATGTGCTCCTTCTGTCTATGACATTTCCTTCCGAATATGAATCTATATATCCATACAATATGTAGTCATGATATTTATCATAATATAGTACAAAGTCTATCGTACCCTTTAGGTACCTCATCACATGCTTTGCGACTATCAGGGGAACCTGTCTAGGATTAACTAGAAACTGACTCAAGGTGTTCACACCAAAGCATATATATGGCCTTGTATTCATTAGATACATCAGTGACCCAATAATTTGTCTATATTAATTCATGTCCACTAACTCTAATGATTCATCATATAACAACTTCAGGTTGGTGTACATCGGTGTGGCCATGGATTTACAATCCAACATATCAAATATTTTCAACATTTTCACTGCATACTTTCCCTAGTTCAGAAAGATTCCTTCTAGGATCCACCACACTTCCAGCCTGAGGAAATAATGCATCAATCCAATATATTTCATCTTGAATTCTTCATCTAGATTATTCTTGCAATCTATGATATGTTTCTCATTTCCTATTAGAAATAGACCATCCACATACAGTAATAGTATGATAGGTTCATCATCCATAACCTTCATGTAAATGCTAGGGTCATCTTTACTCTTAGTAAAACCCAAGATTGTCAAGGAGCTATCAATTCTTCCATACCAAGCTCTAGAAACTTACTTCAGTCCATACAGAACCTTTTTCAACTTGCATACATCAGTCACTGTGTCTTCGACTTCAAATCCTTATGGTTTTTCGATGTAAACCTCTTCCTCAATCACACCATTCAGGAATGTTGTATTTTACATCCATCTGGTGTAGATACCACTTCATCATGGAAGCAATAGCCATTATGGTTCTGATGGAAGTGTACCTTTCTACTGGAGAAAATGTCTCTTCATAATGGTTCTCCTCTTTCTGAGAGAATCCTCTAGCCACAAATCTTTCCTTTTACTTGTTAATACTTCCATCAGTTGCATGTTTTATCTTGTATATCCATTTCAAAGATACCACACTCTTGTTTTCTGGTTTTGGTACTATATCCCAAGCATCATTCTTCATTATTGATTGGTATTCTTCCATCATTTCTTCCACCCACTCTTTCTTCTGTGCAACTTCCTTGTAGTTGGTGGGTTCTTGATCTACAAGGTCACACATAAAAGCTACATAACCGGAGTATGGATTTGATCTCTTGCTTGTTCTTGTGGAGCCATTTGGAGCTCCATACTTCTCTGCTTCTTGTACAATTTCTCTTACCCAAGCAGGTTTTCCTTTTTCGATAGACATCCATAGGGGGTTCCTTAGGTTCTAGCATATCATTATCTTCTGATGCTACTATTTTAGGAGAGGATTCAACTTCTACCTTTCTGGAAGGTTCATCCTCTTCATGTACTTCTTCAAGCTAACACGTTATGGATTTCTTAAGAGCGATTTCTTCATCAAATGGCATGTCCCTACTAGTCTCTATATGATGGAATCCCGAAATGTATATCCTGAAAAATTTGGAGACTTCATAGTGTCCAACAAATATTCCCTTCTTTCCAGAAGGATCCAACTTGGTTCTCTTATCTTTCGGAATATGCACATATAATAGATAGCCAAATATCTTGAGATGCCTCACTTCAGGTTTCTTTCCTGTATACATTTCTTTAGGAGTCTTGAATCCAAGAGCACTGTGTGATAATCTATTCGACGCATATATAGTTGTTCTTCCTGCTTCAATCCACAGGTGCATGGGAAGGTCTTGGTCATGAATCATTGTTTTCGCTGCTTCCATAAGGTTATATTCTTTCTTTCCACAACACCATTCTATTTGGGATTGTAGGGAGTGGTTAGTTCCCTCTTGATTCCATCTTCTTTGCGAAACGCTTGAAATTATTTTGAATTATATTCTCCACCATTATCTTATCTCAGTGTCTTGATTCTTCTTTCTAAATGGTTCTCTATCAAGGCTTTGAATCCCTTAAATTTCCCGAAAAAATCACTCTTGGTCTTCAAGAAGTATATCCATGTCTTTCTTGAATAGTCATCAATAAATGTGACATTTTATTCATATCCACTTAAATATGTGGAGGGCATAGGAACACATACATCAGAATGAATTAATTCCAACGTATTTGTAGTCTTTGTTTCACTCTTAGGAAATGGGTTCTTAATGTTCTTTCCTCTTACACATCCTTTTCAAGTTCCTTCATGATCAATCTTAAGATATGGTAAACCTATTACCACCTTGCTCACATAGGGTAATGCTTTGTGGTTAATGTGAGAAATCCTTAGATGCCATAGTTCACATGAGCTAGTGGTCTCACGGACAAGTCTTGTCTATGGATGTCCCTTGAGTTTGTACAGTCCTCCTTCTTATTCACCAATGACAACAACAGCTTCAATTGTCTTTCCTTTGGACCACATGAGTACTTGTATATCTATAAAATCAACTCTATATCCTTTCCTATCTAGTGCTGAGATGGAAAGTATATTCTTTTCAAACCTAGTACATATAGTACTTCCTTCATATTCATGGAGGTTCTAGAGTCAAGCTTGTAGCTTGATTCACCAATGCCTTTGATGGGATATTGAAATTCATATCCCAATGATACTTTCTGAGGATATTTATTTTATTCAATTCTTGACAAAGTTTGCTTCTTCCTTTTCATGTTTTTTGAAGCACCATTATCAATAAGACATGTGTCTTCTCCAGGTGTTGCAGACCTATAGAGTGCAGAGAATAGTGCATATTCCTCTACATATTCTTCTTTTGCTTGTATCTTTTGATGTATTTCTTCTTCTTCATCATCCTCATCTTCATCTAGATGAGAATGATGTCTTTTGTTGGTGTTCTTCTTCAATGGACACTCTCTAGCAAGGTTTCCTATATTATGACAGTTGTAACATTGATATTTGGAGTAGTCTCTCTTCTGACTGTTATCTATTTTATTCTTAAACTTATTTCGATGTCTATACTCCTTATCACTATCCTTCTTGAATTTTGATTTTTTTCTTTCCTTGGTATGGGTGGATATATCTTGATCATATTCCTTAAGTAAAGATTCTATGTTAGTTACTTTAGCTTCCTCTTGGATGCAGTCTTCCCCTACAATGTCAAAATTTATACTTTCTTTTCTAGCAAACATAGTCTGTATGAATTATTACCAATGTCTACTAAGACCATTGAGAGCATTCGTGACTATCTCATCTTCATCAAGGGATTCTCCAATAGCATCTAGTTGTTCCTTGAACTGGGAGACCCTTGTGAAGTAATCTTGAACTGATTCTCCTTTACTCATCTTGGTGCTCTTCAATTGATCTCTCAGATTCATCTTTCTATAGATGTTCCTTACCTCATACATTCTGGAGAAGGACTCATACATTTTCTTTGGTGTCTAATTATATGACACTTGATGGATCAAGTGATCTTTGATAGAATAAAAAATGATCCTCATTTCCTTGATTATGTCCTTCTGGTGCTTCTACTTAGCTTCATCTTCTTCTCAATTTGGGACTTAATCCTTGATATACTTATCAAGATCATTCACTATAAGAATGAGCCCAATAGTATATTTCCATGCTCGGAAGTTTTCAATGCCTTCCAACTTATCCTCAAGCTTAGTGCTTGGGGTCATCCTATCCAGGAGGTCACAAAAAATTGGAATTTCTCAAAATGAAAAGTTGACCTTACTAGGATATGCGCTTGACTAAGGTGAGCTGGTTGGTCCACTTGGTTTCTAGAGATCCCAAATCTTTACCCTTCAAATATTACATGCGAGGTTCCAATTTCTACACAATTTATGGTTCTGGTTTTCTATACTTTTCTAGTTCAGGGCCAAACTAGGGTTTGCATTTCTTGGAGATTCAACCAACAAAAAACTTCAATCTAGGGCTCAATAGATGCGCTCCCAAGAGGGGAAGATTTCTGTTGGATTATTCTACCTTCTTGTCTCGACCCGAAGTTCAAGAAAAACACAATACTAACAAAACACCACAAGACATCGACCCAACAGAGAAAGCTCAGTCAGCAACACCTGCAAGGAAGGCGCAATCTCACCCAATATATCTTAACGTGTAACTTCTAGAACCATGTTTTTGCAGTTGGAGAGGGATTATAGTCCCTTGGTGCATAGCCAAGGTTCTTGACAGAGATAGGAGGATGGAGTCTATTACTGCACGACAGGGGTACAACTGAGTGTCACAATCCACGCGCGACACAACCTTGTCCTTTAATCACTTAACAGCTGGTGCAATTGTGCGACACAGTTGATCCCTTGGTAGACAATGAACAGTGTGTGACTTGTATTATAACTTAGCAGATTTAACCATGAACTCATACATAACATGTCGATAATGCATTAACATTCATTCATTCACTAACTCGTAATATTGCGACATACATTCAATAGTAACCATAAACTATGCAAGGTAAGAAAACATTCAATCATTCAACACAATAAATTAACGTGGAAACCCATATGGGAAAAACCACCAAGGTGCTCTTCATCTGGCATGAGAAATATAGGTAGCACCTTGAAGTCTTCGACTTGCAAATGGTTCTTAAGATATGTATTTCTAACTCAATATTTTTTCTCTCTACTCTCTGGTTTATTGCTTCTATCTATTCCTATTGATCTGCACACATCCTGGATCAAATCTTGTACTAGTGGTTTGCACACTCAGGTGCAAGATCTGCAGCTCAACAACATTCTACTAGAATCATCTTCTAAGTAAACAATAAACTACTAACTGAATCTAATGAAATCTAACATCTTCTAACAACATCTAACCCTTATACAGAGCAGGTTCTTCCTACTTATAGTATTTATCAGACCGCACAAGGTGGACTGAGTACTACTCGATTATTATAGACTCAAGTGGTTACCAAAAATCTGCAATTACATTTATGACAGGCCATGCTTGGCTGCAAAATTCCTTCATGACATTAACCACAACCATAACTAGCTGTGGAAATGTCTTTCAGCCTTCTGTACTGGTCATAAATCATTGTAAAAATATCCTTTGTCTTCTTTCGGTTCGTCCTCTATAGTCTTTCGCCAGTTTGTACCTATTCCTCTTTAACTCTTTTACCCACCTCTTCAACCGACTTGGATATGCCTTCCTCATTGCTACTATCCTCATCACTGCTACTCTGCTCTACTTTTCCTCCATCGCATGCCCACTTTTCCTCTTGCACTTGCGCGTTAGATTCTTCCTTATGCACTTTTTCTGGCTCAACAAGCCCCCAACACTCACATGTGGCTCATCCCAAGGCACTATGCAAAATGGATGTCTCCGCATAAATTTGAGTGTTCAAAAACTTAAACCTCTAGCTCAAACTCAGGCTCAGGCTGCATGGAAGGACCAACCTTTTCATGAAATTCTTTCAAAATTTGTTGCACCTTGGCAGCTTCCTCTGTTACTTCCTCCATCTGCTTCTGCAACTTCTCTACATGGTCGGAACTTATATGTCTCGACAATCCTACTTCTAATGATAGCGCAATGTGCTGAAGCTTCTGCTGCATAGGTTGAATAAGCCCTATAACTCACGATTCTTCTGACTGGTGTGCTTCCACTTCCTCATTCCTAGTCCCCTCTTGATCTCAGAGAGCTTGGACTTCTTGCTGGAGCTCCTTTATCTCTGCGATCTTTGTAACCTTCTCTTTAAGTGGCAGTTTCTTCATTTCTTCCTTTTCCACAGTGATTTTCTCATCAGCTTGATGTGCATTTTCCTTAATCTTTTCCCCAGTCTCATCCTCTAGAAGCACTTCCCACATCATGGAAACAACTTCCACTACCTCAGTGCATAGTTTTTCTCCTTTTATTATTCTCGCAACAGCCTCAGATGTTGCTTTGCTTCGTTCTTCAAGCACCTTAGGAGGTGTTCTTGGTACCTTCTTTTCCTGAAGCTCCTCAACCTACTTCTTAAGTTGCACCACAATGTGCGACAGTCGAGAAACCTTAGTGGCTGAATCCTCATATTCTTGGTGTGCTTTTGGTGGGAAGTCTGCGATGGCTCTCTTTATGGCTTCAGCAAGTGTAAGTCGGCTTTGTTCTCGTGCCACAATTTCCTTCTCCTTTTCTCAAAGGAGGGCCTTACGCGTTGTCACCTTCCTTTTTTTCTTGGTGGCCTGATACGACATCGCATTTTCTCTAAGGCATGCCTCAATCGCAACCGCCTGCTGGATAGCATAGAATTCAGCCAACGTGAGTTTGGAGAAGTCGATGATGAAATTCTCAAAACCATGGAAAACATCATCATACTCATACGTTCCCATCTCCATTACTTGCTCCTAGATTTCTACTTTGATTGGAAGCACCAACTCTGGTGTGACTAAGTTTCAGTCTCAACGGTGGCTTTAACTTTGTTGAAGGCCTCTATCAATTTATTGACATGTCTCGCTAGTTCACTAGTCAGTTGTATCTATTTCTTACTTATTCCTTTCAAGCTAGACTTTGCAACCTCTGCAATGGCATCAAACAACAAGTTTATGTCCTCCTCGGCTAAGTTAACAATGTTGGTTGATTTGTCTGTTTTCCTCTTCTTGCACTGCAGCTAGGTTTTCTTTACCTCCTCATTAGTAGGAGTTCTCTCAGAGTCATCATATTTATCATCCTTGATGCACACACTATCATCATCATCGAAGCTTGTCATATGATTTCCTTGGTCGTCGCCTCCGACATTGCCTTCTCCATCATATTGGTCATTGCCATGACCATTCCCTTGGTTGTTTCCTTAGTCGTCGCCCTGGAATTTTCCTCCTAAGTTCACCTGCTCATCGAATGGGTCATGCCATTATATCAGCCACTCCTAGACAATTGTGTCCACATCAGCATCAGTGATCATAAATCCCGCCTGATGCGCTTGCTTGTCACGGGTCATTCTTTGGCTCCAAAATAACATTGTGGACGTTGGCATGGAAATTGATGAAGGCCCTCTATATTTGTGTCGCCATAGACCTTACTCTGTGTGACTTCCTGATAGCATCACGCAGGGCCTCACCATGCAGAAAGAACTCGATGTTATTATCTATCTAGCGGATCTTGTTACCCTTGTCCTCCCATAGGTTTACGTACTTTGCTCCATGGAAAAGCACTAGGACATCCAACAGTTGGTAGTCTGATGGGTTGGACCACAGAATGAAAGATACCAGAATGAGCAGCCAAGAGTAATGAAATTTGGCCTTAAGCTCCTCCTACGCCTGCTCTACATAATCTATTAGTTCATTAAGCAGGAACTATGACCAGTTGAAAGTTACTCCTTGCATGCATTGTTCTACGATTTCCATTACGTCGATAGTGCACTCAGTCATCCTCATCTTGCGCAACAGCTTGCAATATAGGATTTTGGCTGCAAACAACACCCTATTGTCCTTGATGGGGCCAATGAGGAATCCCCTATCCATGCGCTGAAGGTTATACTTTTGCTTCATCTTGGTGGTGTCTCTATTCTGCCACAAATATGGTGAAGGGTCTTTCCCTGTCTTTGGTAGGCCCGTTATCGATGAAATGAGCTCAAAGTCGACAGGGTATGGTCAATCGAGCCATAAACAACCCCTATAAAAATAGACGAGGAGTTGTTTCACATACGTAGTTACCTGCATGTTGTGCCCAAAGTGCGACATCAGCAATAACTTTAGTAAGCCCACGTTATCAACACTAGTGGCCCAATCCATTGGTGCTAAGAGTTGGGGCTCAGTCGGCCTGGCTTGAAATATAGTCATGTATTTTTTCCATTCCAATACCACCTTCTTGCGGGTGTCAAAATCCTCAAACTTTAGTTTGGATATCTTTGGCAATATGTCCTTCATGAGGGGCACGTTGTTGGAGATCCTTGGTGTTACTAAACTGGTGTGTGCTTTCTTCGTAAGTGTCACCCTCTGTGCATCGGCTCTCCTAGGCCAAACATAATGGGAAAATATTTCGTCTTCTCTGGTGGTGCTAGTGTCTCGAGGTGTTGAGTCTGGTGCATCCTCCTCCATCAGATCCTTCTCAAAGGCATCTGCAGCGACCTTAGCCTTGCGTTTCTTTGATGGTTGCAGCATGTATGACTCTCTAGTCTCTCTCTCTCTCCAGCTTTCTTGGGTGGAACAACTTGTTGTGGACCTACAACTGGTGGATTCTGAATAAGGTTCGGCACAGGGGCTGAACCAGGGGGTGGAACAGGCATTGAATTGCTCGTAGGGACCGGTTGCTTCCTCGTTCGTGCCATTGATGCTAGATCTGGTTCCTTCTCGAGTTTCTGGAAATCGGTTGATTTAATCTCTTCCTCAATTGGGAATAGTGAGGTGACAGTTACGTTAGATAAATCAATAGTACTAGAAATATCTATAACCATGGGTTTTGGCTCACTCTCTATTACAGGATTCAACTTTGTCAACTCTTGGCTCTGGTTCTCTCTTCATGAGTGCAAGTAAAGTGAAGCTTGACGATGAAGCTAGTATTTATAGGCACCTACGCATCCTATAATCATCATGTGATGGGAGGCTAAGGTTTTTTCAATCACATGGGATTCTCAGCTGACATGTTCCTCATCAATTCGATTACTTGAGTTCTGAGTTGTACCTGTCATGGAAATTATGATGAGGACGACTAATGGGACCAAAAAGCATGCCGTTATTCTCCTCGCATCTCATCAATTTAATGATGCTTATATTTCATAACCACCTCAATCTTTGTCGAATATTCGCACTTTAATGTCGTCCAGCCTGTCATTCCCACTTTTTCCTGCGCTTTGCCTGGTGTTGCAACAGACGTGCGACTGAACAGTTTCCTTGTGTTTTTCTCTCTTTTTCTCTTTTTTTTCACACGCAGCATAATCTTAGCTAGGGATGTTGCAACCATCATAGTATGGTTTCAGGTGACTTCCATTCTCCATACCTGTGACGTACATCACGTTCAATTTTTGTAGTTTTACTACGCCCGCATCAGTGATATGCGCGATCATATATGGCCATAGCCAATGCATTTTTAACTTTCCTAGATGTTTGAAGAATTTTCTTTCATACAACAGCACAATTCCTCTGAATTCTAATGACTTAACCCAGATTTAGCAATCATGCCATGCTTTTTTCCTCTGCTTCTCTACATTCTGATGGAATCATGTGACCAAGAGCTCCTCTTCCATCTGAATGAGCTGCAACAACCTTTTCTTGATAGCATCTACATCGGTCATCTCTGTCATTGCAGCAATCCGTAGGCTTGGGATGATGTACTCCATTGGCACAACAACTTCCTTCCCATATACCAGTCTGAATGGGGTGTGCCCTGTCAGTCTCTTGCAAGTTCTATGATACGCCCATAACACAGCTGATACTTTCTGATCCCAATAATCTCGGTACAAATTACATACTTTTCTTAATGCATTCTCCAAAATCTTGTTGAAGGCTTCAACTATTCCATTCACCTAAGGATGATAGGGTGTGGTATTCTTATGTTATATCTGAAACTCTGTAGTAAGCTTAGCAATCATTTTGTTAACAAAATGCATACCTTGGTCACTGAGTAGAATATTTGGACATCCAAATCTGGTCACCACATTTTCAAACAAAAACTTCATCGCAGTCACAGCAGTGCAATCTTTAATAGGAGCGGCTTCTTCCCATCTGGTTAACTTAGTTTGTCGTAGTGATAATGTAGAGCGTGCCAGTCCTCTTCCCTGGTGGATTGATCAGTCCAAAAAAATAAAGGCTTCAACTGTTCCATTCGCCTGAGGATGATAGGGTGTGGTTTTCTTATGTTGGATCTGAAACTCTGCAGTAAGCTCAACAATCATTTTGTTAACAAAATGCATACCTTGGTCACTGAGTAGCATTTTTGGACATCCAAATCTGGTCACCACATTTTCAAACAAAAACTTCGTCGCAGTCACAGCAGTGCAATCTTTAACAAGAGTGGCTTCTTCCCATCTGGTTAAGTAGTCTATCATAGTGATAATGTAGAGCGTGCCATTCCTCTTCCTTGGTGGATTGATCGGTCCAAAAAAATCAACATCCCACTTATCAAATGCTTGAAGTGTTATTTGCGGTACAAGCGGAATCTCGTCACGACGCAATGGTTTTCCTGTTCTCTGGCAGATATCACAATGCCGACAGAAAATCTTAGTATCCATATGTATGGTTGGCCACCATAGTCCTACTTGTAGTATCTTGCACATGGTTTCCATTCCAGCGTAGTGTCCTCCTGCGACACCAGCATCTACCTCACTCATTACCCAAAGTCGCTCATAGTCGAAAAACATCGACGCAGTATCTTATCTGTGCCCATTTGTACAGATGTCCCGCAATCAACGTATAATCAGTAGCTCTAACAACCAAATGTTTCTTCTAGTTAGTGGATAATCCTTTAGATGCGTAGCTTGTGCTCAGGAAATGCATGATAATGTTAAACTCACTATTCTGATTAGCCATCATGTGGATCACAAAAAGTTATGGATTGGGAAATTTATCCTCCAAACTGGTTGGTTCCTCACCATTTTCGAACCTTGACACATGATCTAGCTCGACATTGAGTCGACTAGGTTTAACTATGACCTCAAAGCCAAATTATTGAAACAGGAGGAGCCATCAACATATCTCCCCCCCAACACTAGCTTGTTGACTAGATATTTGAGATCTGAATGATCAGTGTACATTTTGAAATGTCCACCCAACAAGTAATGTTAGAATTTTTGAAGCGCATAAACCATAGCTAGGCCTTCTCTCTTTGTTGTAGTGTAATTCTTCTCTGCCATCTACAGTTTCCTGCTAGCAAAAAAAATAGGGTGGTTAAGTGCACCCTCTCCTGGTTGTGTCAAGACTATGCCCAGTGCAACAAATGACGCGTCAACAAGAACATGGAGCTCCTTCTTCTAGTCTGGGAACACAAGTATTGGTGTGGTGGCCATCTTGTTCTTTAATTTATCCAAGGTTTCTTGACAAGGTTTGATCCATTGAAACTTCACATATTTCTTCAACAACTTTTCCATATGTGTAGTGATATCTACATATCCTATGATGAACTTCTTGTAGTAGCCTATGTGTCCCAGCACTGATCTGAGTTGTGTGACCGATGTGGGTTGCTGTAAGTCAAGGATAATCACAAATTTTGCTGGGTCGACCAAAATACTGTCGCGACATACGACGTGACCCAAGAACACACCAAATGATGCGCAAAAAATACATTTCTTGGAATTAAGCACGATCTAATACTAGAGACAGCAGCCCATCATCATGCGCAAACTCTCAATATGGTCCCTTACTAGAACAAACACAGTCTAATCATCAAAGTAGACCTCGAGAAATTTATGAATGAAATCTTTAAAAGAAGAAACTACTATTCTAGAAAAAAATAGCAGGTGAATTCTTGAGTCCAAAGGGCATTACCATATACTAGTAGCATCCCCATTCTATGATGAAGGTTGTTCGGTGGTGATCCTCCTTCGCAATCCTGACTTGATGATAGCTAGAGAAGTCATCGGTGAATGAATACATCTCTTGTCCCCTGATGCTTTCCACTACTTTGTCTATAAACGGTGTTGGGAATGGATCATGTAGGCATGCATCATTCAGCTTCCTTAGGTCGACATAGATCCTGACTTCACCTGTTGTCTTTTTATCCCGGGTCACTATAGGGATGATCCACTTAGATTCCTCAACAGGTTCAATAATTCTCACGTCGAGCATGCGATCCAATTCTTCTTTTACCTTTTCTTTGTACCTTGGATTCAATCTATATGAGCGATGTTTAACAGGTTTAGCATATGGTTTCAGGGGTATTTTCATCTCCCCTATGTCACTGATTACTCCCTTCATCTCAAAGAAATTGGTAGGGAACATGTCCTGATACTCACGTAGCAATTCTGTAATCTTCATGACTATCTCTTCATCCCAATAATCTCCTATATTGGCAAACCTCATATTCTTTGGCATCCTAATGTTTACTTTCTTGATTTTTATCGGCTTAAGGAACTGGTCACTTGAAATACCACTTCCTTCTACTGCGCATGTACCCTTTGATTCTGGTATGTTTATGTTAGTCGGATCATCATCTGGGTCTCCAACTAGATTATAGGATGCCATCCATTATTGGATGGTTGCACTGCACTGGTGAGAATTTGCCTCTTCGACAGGTTATTCAGTGAATATCTTATCCTTTATCATCTTAAGCGCAACATCAACTGTAGGTTGTAAATTAGCAAATTCAAATGTGTGCGCAAACTTTTTAGCTACGTCTTCCTAATCCTATGTTCCTTGTCATAGCTCCATAGATGTATACCATCTTTGGGGTGTCATGTCCAATGTGTGAATGAAATGATGGACCCATTCTTGGCATGTGTATTCTGCAAATGCGGTGCAACACTAATTAAGATGCTCAATGCGGTTCGCTAGCCATGAATACTTGTGATTCACGAGGGTGACTTCTTCACCGAATCTAGCTTCCATCAATATTTTGCACTGTGGCCAATATGTTATGGACTACTTGTGTATACCCCACCATTTAGCAGGTTTAGCTTTTAGTACATGGTATAATGCAGACAAGCACTGTGACTCTATTACAAGTCCTTCAAACTCACTTAAGAAGATCGCAAGGTTAGGAAAATCTTCATAGGTGGGAATCTCTCGTATCCTATTATCCACCCGTCACATAGACCTTGTAACTCATGCACACCTTCTCATAGAGACCTCATGCAACTGATTTTTCCAATTCTTCAAGGCCTTCCCTGAGTCTAATGTGCAAGAACTAGAAATATTCTAGCTCAGGTTGCCATCCACTGTCGGATTGGTGTAGTATTCTTGTAAATCATGACATTGTAAATATGGTCAATATAGTCACCCTGTCCCTTGTTGTAGATAGGATTGACATATCTTTGTCCCTCCAATGGATCAATAAGTGACACTACCCTCATCTCATCATCCTCAAATGAAACAATCCTATTCTTGAAGTTTATAATGGTCTGATTATCTATGGCCCAATCTATCCCCAGCAGTGTGGGATATGGGTTCATTTTTTCGATGATGTTAATGAGTTCAAAGTCCACAAATGTGCGCAACCCTTCAATGTAGACAGGTACTTGACTCAACCTACCAATTGGTAGGACCTTCACCTGATTTGCAAGTTGCAACTGAACAGGAGACTAGTCCAATCGCAACTTTCCCATGCTCTCCTAGGTCTGTCGTGTCAAAATATTGACGTCTGAGCCTAGGTCTAAGATGATGTAATCCATGTCATAGTCACCTATCGACACATTCATTCTTAACTTGTGCATATTTTTGAACTTTTTCTTGACATGTTTAACCTTCTACCTAGGTCCCGGCTCTTCTGGAGTTTCTTCTATTAGTTCTTTTAGTTTTGCGATAGCATCTTTATCTTGGATTAGCGCTAAGAAACTTGACAGAAATGACTTGAGCTTACTAACCTTTTTTGGGATTTGCTTCTGCAATAGCTATTGTAATCGTTCAGGCATCTCCCTTACTTCACCTAATGTCGATGCTTGCTTTGGGTCTACAAAGTCTGGTCGCATGTCCAAAAATACTTGCTTCTATTTTTGAACGTCGAAAGGTACTTTCTTGTGCACTACAGGTCGCACCTGTAGCTGCAGTTGTTCTTGTGGTACATCTTGATCAGCTCCAATCGCAAAAACTCCTCGCCTTACAATAGCAACTCTCGGCTCTCTAGGCTCATGAGCAATCATCTGAACGTTTAATTTAGGATTTGAATTTGGGTTCAGATTTTGTGCAGGGTTAGGACTTGTGATGGTCCTATCCTGCCACTTCACAATCAACTGAGGAAATTGCTCCACATTGTGTTCCTACGCTTTACAATATGAACATGTCTTTGTAGGATGTTGGAAATATTTGGCATAGTCACCCCACTATCCTTAGTTATATCATGTAACTTGACCTCTTCCTTTTCCAAGTCCTCCTCCTCCTTGACCTCTAAAGTTTCCACCACCCCCTCCCTGTGGGTTCTGTTGCTGAAGTGGGTACTGGTTCAGCTGGTATGGTGGCTGATATTGGTTATGTGGTGCATACTGATTATGAGGCACATACTATGGAGGGTATGGGTTCTGATACTGATTAGGTGGGAAATGAGCAGGCAAATATGATGCTTAGGGTACTTACAAACTTTTTCAAGTATAGAAACTCCTCGTCATGATGTCCTCTAGACTGACATATGCGGCACTACGGTATTCCATGAGCACTCCATGGGTTTGGTGCACCTGATGAGATATAATTCATGTAGGTCAAACAATTATCCTTGGTGTGTCCATATGTTCTGCATTTTGTACACCATAAATCTTCCTGTGCTTCCTTTCCTTTCTTGATATCCCAGAGTTGTATTGTCAGATTATCCAACTGCAACTGAATATGCACCATTGCTATGGCACTGTCGTCGATTGGAGAGGATTCCAGCTTCATTGCCAACTCTAGCACTTATGTCTGTGACTTGATATTTTGTTGCATTAGTGGGCCTTGGATGTGTAGTAATAACGCAGCAATAAACCACTATTTATGCTGCAAATCTGACATCTAGAAACTTACTTTGGCCATCAATGGTTTAGACCATTGGTCAAAGTCCCATACAGATTCTGCTAATGCTTGTTTTATCTCCTTCATCTCAATGATGAACTGTGACTTAGATTTAGGTTTTTTGAATTCAGATATCATTGCGACTCGTATTTGTTTAAGAGTCTTATGTGGGGTTCCTGTTGGTGTTGCATATAAATTCATAAACCAATCCAGTGCACGACCCCTTAAAGTCGTAATCATATGTGCCTTATTTAGGTTCGCATTATGAACTAAGCGAACAATCCAAATAGCTTCATAAAGGAACCAATGCTGCTCTGGATCCTCTGCTCCATTCGCATTGAATGTAGGTAGTCTAATATTTGCCCCGGCCATTGAGTTGGAGTTGGGGTTATCTGATGAATAAATTAGCAGAGGCGTTCACTCTTGCACACTAGCCGCAGTACTAGCACTATCAATATTATCAAATCTTTCAGGAGATGAGGCTCTAGACCTTACCTCTGGCGATACTCTTGGTGTGATGTAGTCGTTCCCTAATCTCGGTGTCTCCATAGATTCTGCTAACTCTTCTACTTCAGATATTGGCTAATACTCTTCCTCTTCATTGCAAGACCCCTCATCTAGCTGCAACCAAATTTTTTGCTCACTTTATTCTAACAAACTAGGAGTTCATTGGCCCTCCTCTGTCTTTCTTCTTTTCCTCGATCTGAATCTCCGTCCACTTCTTAGGCCTCCAGCTTCTAGTTCAAGTTCTATACTTCATGGGAACATCTTAGCTGACCATTTCCCATTTTCTTTGCAGGTCGTTCACGACATATCCCCTCTCCTCATATATGTGGCTCAACTACTCAACTACAATATTCCCTTCTCATAAACTAGCATCTTGATCCATGTGCTAATAGATAAAAAAGNCAGGAACAGCCGCCAGTTTATCCACGATTATGTCTTTCATTTGGAACAAACTCCTCTGTATATATGCATCAACTCCCCTTGAAGCCTCCAGCACGGCTTTCCCCTTATTCCACTGCTGTGTGTATTCTCCGAAACTTTTCCATTCTATTGCAAATGAAGGGCACGATCAAGAGAGTACAATTTCCAAACCCCTTATAATCCCACATTATTTTCACAAATAATGTTCATTCAAAATTAGAGAATCCCGAAAACAACTGTAAATTCAAATAATGTAAATGTAATATATTTTTTC
>LPNX010419818.1:136568-226321 GCA_001517045.1 Pseudotsuga menziesii | reverse complement strand
CTTCTAGACTTCCTCTGTGAATAAATGTAAGGCACTTGCAATAAGGTTTGAAGTGACTTTTCCCTATTATTTGTTATTATAATTGATATAAATTTAATTGCTCTACTATGTTGCATTCTAATTAATATTATATTTTCTTCTGTAGATTTTAAAGTGGTGTGAACTTTGTACCAGTGCAATATCTTATACTCAACAAAGACAAAGCAGCAACATTTTTAGAGTGTAGGCTTTCACAGTTTGTCATTATTGTGAATGATTTGCTGGATTAAGTTGTCAATGAGTTTTTCAAACCAACATTTCAAGTGGGCACACCATGCATGATCGTTGGGGGAACAACGTAAAATTCATTATGGTTTGAAAAGCTTTCACATAGCTTAATCCCGAAAATCAATAGCCAAGTCTTGACACAATACTACATATTTTCTCTTGTCCACTATCAAGTGGTGCCAACTTCGAAAAATAAAAAATCATACTCAAAAAAGACTTCGACTTACTATGGTAACTCAACCTAGACACGTTAGTTAACATAATTTCAATTAAATGAAATTCCAAGATAATAATAGCAACAAACATTGATTATTAATGTCATCAAATAACATTCATAACAATATGTAAAAAAATCTTCTACAATCTATTTTTCATGATATAATCATTGATCAGCTTAACTTTTATTAGAAAATATAAATAATAGAATATAAATAAATTATATTTCTATTCTAACGTATAATTGATTTTGATCGTTAAAATAATAAACTTATCATAGTAACACTTAATATATAATAGTTTTTCTTGTCACTTGTAAAATGTTGCTGACCTTCTAATATATTACAACATTATACTCAACACATACAATATTACTTGATATGTCAAGAATTAAAGTTGTTATAGTACCAAACACATTTGTATTATGTCATTAAAAAGTTTTTAAATGGGTCATTCTAAAGTTGTGCCAACCTTCTACTAGTATAGGAACTCAACACCAACAATGTACTAGTTACCATATCAAATTATAATTCAATTGCTTAATCATAGTAACATATACAATATTAATGCCATTACATAAACTTAATCAACTTACCATTTAATACAAACTATAGATAATATTTATAGAAATTATGTAAGGAATCAAAGTCTAAGAATTACGTCATTTTGAAAGAATCAAAGTCTAATACTTTCATCATTTTGATTTGTCACATAGGATTAGAAAGGTGTAATCTAGGTGTTAACACAATCCCTATCCCCTCATGTTGTAAAGGGTGCTAGCTCAATGGAAGAGCACCTGCATTACAAGCAGGACGATGGTGGTTCGATTCCTCCGTGCCCTAACATAAATTAATAGATGATATAAAATCTTAATGATAATATAAATATTGGTGTCTCGCTTGGTGGTGACCTTAAAAATATATTATTATATTATTATTATTATTATTATTATGCTATTTTCAATTAAACACATTGTTGAAATACTTCATAAATAAATAATGAAAACTTGCAATAATTAGTTATGTTGGTTTTCCCCCTTTCCTCTTGTATATGAAAAAAATCAAGCTGTACTCAACTAATGCTATTTTAGTTCATAATTGACTTTGATTGTTAAAATAATTAATATTAATAAATAAGGGAGGCTTTACTTACATCAATATCATTAAATAAATTTCTCACGTTATTCTATTATTCATAAAATAAACATTCATCAACTTAGTTTTTAAGTCACCACCAATACCAACAACAATAATAATAAATTATGTAGCTATTTTAATTCATAATTTATTTTAATCATTACAAGGGTAAAATTTATACTTTAAAGTCATAAAATATTTTTTTTCGTTTTGATTATAAGTGGTGCCAACTTCCAAAAATAAAACAACTTACTCAACAAAGACAAAAATAATTACTATGACAATATTTATAATTGTTGTAGTAACAAATACAATGTTGGTATTATGTCATAAAATAATTTAATCAACTTAACATTTAATACAAACTATAAATAATAGAAATAGAAATTGTGTAAGGATTCAAAGGATGTGACTTTTCCTCATTTTGAAAGAACTCAATCTAGCGGAATTTCTAAATTCTAGATCCACTAAATAATTACAAATTTAATGAAATATGTGTTATTCTGTCGAATGAAAAACAGGGCATTCTACTACATGAAATGCAAAATTTTCTTCAAATGACAAATGCAATCATTCCTATATGAAAGCCTGACTAATACTTTGCAAGCAAACCTAGTGCAACTACCATGCAAAATGCAAAGTGCAATGATGCATAATGATGCAAAAGAAGCAAATATTTTTGAATTTTTTGAATAAAAATGAGATAATAAAGCAAAAGAATTGACTCTACCACCCCATACTCTGCAAGCACTATCAAACAACACCCAAGCAAAGCACTAAGGTAAAATAGACCTAATGCACTTATCCCAAAACAAAAAATCAAAAATGCAATGATAAGAACATTCTTAAAAAAATTACCCTAAAAGGTGTCTCTGGTCAGAAACAGGAGTGTATACAAACTCTAGAAGCATCTAAGGAGACTCAGCAATCATCAAAACTCACCCAGCAACACTCAATCTTCCTCTAAAAGAAAAAACTCAGGGCATACACGACTGTGTGCAGAAAACCCGCGTATATACACGGAAATCTCAGTCAAAACCGCGTGTACACGTGACTGTGAGGCATAAAATCATGTACAGGAAGAAAAATATATAAAAATGAAGGAAAACAAATAAGCTAAGACAAAATTCAGACCTATAAGACACTACCAAGAAAACATGCCCCCAGACCCGACTCAGAAACAGAGAAATGAGAGCAATTCAAGAACATTGAATGCTGATTAAAACCCCCAAAGGAAAAATGACTAGGAACTCCCCAACGGAGTCGCAAATTCTGTTACAGAGAGAAATTCCTATGGCCTGGGGTACCACAATAGACAACTTAACTCCAAAAATCAATCCTTTCCTATATGCAAGAGAAACCAAATATCTAACACTAATGGATCTCGATTCGTACCTTATTCCAGACGGTTGATGTAGACCCCCATTGAGCTTTTCAACTCCAGTTTGTATTGATATATTGCTATCTCAACACTCAACAAACAATACAAGCATGCTATATATAATTGTGTTAGACCTACTCTAGCATATATAATAACATATAAGCATTTAAAAGCATCCATGGATAAAATATTCATTTAAATACACATTATTGGACAGGAAAAGATATTTCCATTGATATAAAATAGATATTACAATAGTGACAACCTCTGTCGGCACGACTGCGAATCGGAGAAACTGAGTCTCCCACTTGGGCCTCCACTACTTCAATCCTCCATCTCTCGATAGCAAGCTCACAAGCAAAAGGAAAGCTTGGGAATAACACTAAAGTGCTCCAAGGGACAAAGGGATGCAGACTCAAGTATAAGCTCCAACAACAATGGACTATAGTTTCTTTGCTCTTCAATTACTCATGCCTTCAATGTATCCAAAGGGTTCCTTATATAGCTCTTCAATGGTGTAATGGAAGGTCGAATCCAAGCGATCTCAAGGAATATGGAAGGCCAAGAGACAAGTGAGTCGGATCCACATCAAGGAAAACTCTAAAAGAATTTGGCCTTTTGCACACATCTCGATGTATGCGGTTTTAGGGGTCAAACCCGCGTATATACGTGAGAAAGGGATTAAAAGTCGCGTATGGAAATTATTGCATATTTTTAGGGATGATCTTGGAAACATCAAAGGTACAAAAATGATCCATGGGGTCTAAGGAGTCTACAGAGGGACAGGGAAGGCCATAAAAGTGTGATTCACCATGTGTGGTAAAATCAGCTATAACAACATCTGTCTACACACTTAACAAAGCACAACTCATATTAAAGAATGATAAGACTCCCTACTAATTATAGTATGGAAGACCAGCATCAGTCAAATATTTTAAAGTATTTAGCAGTAAATATTGCATCAAAAGAAATGAGGATGACCTTGGAAAGTTTGACTCTAGGACTAATGAAGAAATCTTTCTAGGATATTCATCCACCAAAAAGGAATATAGATGCTTTAATAAAAAGTTACATATAATTGTGGAGAGTGTTGATGTAAAAGTATAAAATGTAAAACCAAGGAAAGAAGAAGATCTTGAAGATATTAATACAAGTGATGACAAGACAGAAGAACTGCAAAGAGAAAAGAGTACTCATAATGAAGAAGAAGAAAAAGAAGAGGAAGATGCACATGAAGATGAAGAAGACTTCCCTAAACCTGACACTAAAACTCCATCTAGAAGGACAAAAAAGGATCATCTAGAATCATAGATCATGGGTGATAAAAATGTTGGAGTCAAAACAAGAAGACAACTAATAGTTGTTGAACAAGCCCTACTATCCGTAGTAGAACCCAAGAACTTCACAGAAGATATAAAAAGTGATGAATGGGTCAAAGCCATGAATGAAGAACTAGATTAGATTGGAAATGAGACCTGGGAACTTGTCCCAAGACCTAAAGATAAGAACATTGTAGGAACCAAATGGATTTTTAAAAACAAGTTCAATCAAGATGGACAAGTAATAAGGAACAAAGAAAGATTGGTTTGTAAGGGGTATGCCCAAGTGGAAAGTATTGATTTTGAAGAAACTTATGCTCCTATAGCTCAACTTGAAGTAATCAGAATGTTTTTAGCACTGGCATGCCATAAAAACTTCAACGTATATCAGATGGATGTCAAGTCTAGATTTCTAGATGGAAATTTAGAAGAAGAAGTATATATTGAACATCCTAAAGGGTTTCTCCTGTCAAAGAACAATGACTATGTCTGCAAAATAAAGAAGGCTCTCTATGGTATTAAACAAGCTCCAATAGAATGGTTTTCAAGACTAGATAGCTACTTAAAACAACAAGGTTTTAAAAGAGGAGCCATTGAAAGTAATATTTATCTAAAAATCAAAGATTGAAAACATGATAATTGTCATTGTCTATGTGGATGATATCATATTTGGAAGCAATCTTCAAATCCTAAGTGTATATTTTGCCTCTGAAATGAAGAAAGAACTCGAAATGTCAATGTTGGGTGAATTAACTTTCTTTCTAGGATTGCAAGTTCACCAAACAAACGAAGGAATTTTCATCTATAAAACTAAGTACATCAAGGATATGTTGAAAAAGTTTAAAATGGAAGATTCCAAACCTGTTGCTATCCCAATGGTCACCGGTTGCAAGTTAAGTAAGGATGATGAATCACTAGAAGTAGATCATACCATGTTTAGATCTATGATCGAAAATATGCTATATGTAACAACCACAAGACTAGATGTCATGCAAGCTGTCGGATTGGTAGCTAGATTCCAGTCAGCTCCCAAGGAAACACGTGTAACTGCAGTAAAAAGGATTTTCAAATGGAGTATGGTCTATGGTATCTAAAAGGACAAGACTTTACCCTAAAATCATTTAATGATGTATATTGGGCAGGAAGTGTTGAAGATCAAAAAAGTACTAGTGGAGAAGCATTTTTTCTGGGAAATTGTTTAGTATCATGGTCAAGTAAAAAACAATCCTCTATTTCACTTTCTACAACAGAAGCAGAATATATTGCTCCCGCCTCATGTTGCACTCAGGTTATTTGGATGAGACAAACTCTAGAAGATTTACTTGTAAAATATGAACATCCAATAGTGATCAACTGTGATAACACTATGCTATAAATATGTCTAAAAATCCTATCATGCATTCCAAGACAAAACATATACCAACCAAGTATCAATATCTAAGAGAACAAGTTTCTCAAAAAACTGTCAAATTAGAATACATTGACACTAAAGAACAGATTGCTAACATTTTTAACAAACCACTACCTAAAGAAGCTTTTGAGCGTCTTAGACAAAAAATGGGAGTAATTCCATTTGAAAAAACACTAAGGAAAGAGTTCGGTCTCAGGGGGAGAAAAGCTGACAGGGGGAGTTGTTAGATAGAAAGGTTCCTTTGTCATTGTTTTCAAAGGAGGATAATGTTCAGAGGTTCAGAGGTTGCCATCAATGCCAAAGGGGGATATTGTTGAGTATATAGTTGTCATTGATGTCAAAGGTGTTAAAAAATGACAAAGGAATAACCAACATATATGATGGATGAACCTACTCAGTAAAAGACTAAAAAAGTCATGCAGTAAAGGACTAAGGTAGTCATGACATGGTATGGCATAGTTGGGCATGTGGCATGACACATATGATGACATGGAATAAAAAGATCAAGTGAATGAGGATCAATTTTGAAATATCAAGATAGAACGGTGGGCATTGATCCCGCACAAGGTCCAACTGTTAGGAAGCATCCTGAAATGCAAAAACATAATTACAGACCGAAAATTGTGGAAGTACAAAAAACCTGAAAGAGTAATGCTGCATCTTGCAATGTGGAAACAGAATTGCATAATGGAAATTGTAGAATTCTGAAAATCAGAAAGCATAATTCCACATCATGCATCCCGCATCCTGCAATGCGGAATCAAAGTTGCAGAAAGGAAATTGCGGGAGTCTGAAAATCGAAACGCGTGATCTCGCATCTCGCATCCCACAATCTGGAGATCGGACAGTTGAGATCAATCCCTCCAAAAATAGATCAACGATGCGGAAATACCATTGCAGAAAAGAATATTGCGAAAAGGAAATTGCAGAAGTCAAGAAATCAGAAAGCGCAATTCTGGATCTCGCATCCCACAATCTGCAAGATCAATGGTCAGGAATGAATCCACAAAATATCGACGGTGCAGAAGAAATATTGCAGAAAAGATGATTGTAGAAAGAATTTTGTGGAATGGATAAAAAGGATGATTGAAATCCTGTATCTCGCATCCCGCAAACTGGAGATCGACAGTCAGGAAAAAAACCCGATGAATATCAACCGTCAGAAATCATTGTGAGGTAATTTTGATATGGAAAGGGGATTTCAATGAGGAAATTTGTAGAACATATCTATGGTCCAAATCGTATTTGACATTAGGATCAATGGCTCCGATTAAAACTGGTAAATATCATTACAAAAAGAGTTTTGCATTGCGAAAATATCAGAGAATGATAAATAAGGCTGTGAAATTGAAATCTGAAGCTGAGGGAGGACTGAAACGTAGACATTTGGTGAAGGAATGCGATGAATTGAAGAGGTAAGTATTATTTGGGTTTGTTTGTAAACAAACAGTCATGATCCAAATAAAAAAGACACAACAATGAAGAGTTGCGTTGAAACGATGAAGGTACTAGGTATTTAAATGATTTTTTGTGTTCTAAATAAGGTGTCTATGTTAGAAGATCTAATAGAGTCTAAAGTGAATAGTTTTTAACTGTTCTAAAGGATTGAGATAATCAGTCCAGGGTGGTAGGGTGGTGCTAGGACAGGCCACAGGTCTGCTAGGGGGTCACAGCCCCCTTTCTAGTCATAGCTGGAAAACAGGGTGTCATAGCATCCTTGTCTATAGCAACATACAGAAAAACCATTGGGGTGTGGTAGCATCCTAGTCTGTAGTAGCATGAAAAACATAGGGTGTGTTTTGCGTCCTTTCTGTTGTAGTAGATAAACAATGTTGTAACTTCATCTTATTAATGAGTTTGGATTGGTGGTTTTCTCCTTGAGGTTTCCATGATAAAATATGTGTCTTAAATATTGATTTTTGTGATTTAAGTTAAAAACTATCAGTACTGATTCACCCCCCCGCCCATCCCTCTCAATATTGTGGTATAAACCAACAAAATAAATATGGGAAAGGTTCCAAATTTCCAATCCTTTTATTCAATCAAAATACCCTAAAGTTAAGCATGCACCATATATTGATCCTTACAATAAGAGAATGATTACCATACTTTTATTCAATTAGAATAATCCATATTTTTATTCAATCAAAATATTTTAAAAATTAAACTTCATATATTCATGTAAGAAAATGGTTACAATAACAATTCCATTCATGTCTCATAACGAATTTATTCTTGTTTATAACTACTTAAAAAACCCTAACTCTTGGTGTTTGTCCCTTCGACCCAGGTACAAACCCTCTTTCTATGACAACAAAGTTCAAGATGTCAGCCTGACAAAGAAAGTCTCAATCGGCATCACCTGTGATGCAGATACAGTCTCACCTAAGATATCTCTTATGGGTAACTACTAGAACCAAGTTTCTGCAGTTCGAAGGAGATTTCTCCTCTCATGAAAGCTTACCAACCCACTCGTGTTGCCCTAATATTCCCTTTTGTCTCAACCCAAGGTTCAATAATAACATGATACCAAAAATACACCAAAAGACATTGAACCAACAGATCAAGCTCAGTTCGCAACACCCGCGAGGCAGGCACAGTCTCACATTAGATATCTTAATCTGTAACTGCCAGAACCATGTTTTCGTAGTTGGTGAGGAATTATAGTCACTTGGAGCGTGGACAAGGTGCTCGACGAGGATGGAGGGATGGATTCTTTTACTATGTGATAGAGGTGCAAATGTGTTCCACAACTAGCACATGACGTAACCTTGTCTTTAACCACTTAACAACTTAAAAATATGCGACTTATATTTTAACTTAGAAGCTTAACCATGAAATCTTACATAATATGTCAACAATGGTTTAAACATTCATTCCTTCACTAATTGGTAATATTGTGACATACATTCAACTACAACTGCAACAATACAAAGTAAGCAAACATTCACATAAGCCTTCAATATTCAACATCATTCATCCATTCAACACATGAACTAACATGGAAACCCATCTGGGAAAAACCACCAAGGTGCTCTTCATCTGGCATGAGAAATTATGTATAGCACCTTGCAGTCTACAACTTGAAGACTATTCTTAAGATATGTCTATCTGGCTCAATCTCTTCTTTCTCTCATGCTCTCTAGTTTATTCTCCTATCTACTCCTACTGATCTACACACAGCCTGGATCGACTCTTTTACTTTACTGTCTGTGCACTCAGCTACAGATTCACGGCTCAACAGCCTTCTACTCCTACTAGACTCCTCTCTAAGTCAACAATGAACTAACAACTTCCTCTAGCTAACTCTCTGAAATACTGAACTAAACCGAATCTAACCCTTATACAGAGTGAGTTCCTCCTATTTATATTATTTACAAGACCGCGTAGGATCGACTGAGTACTACTTAGTTATTACAGACTTAAATACCTACAAAATATCTTCTATTACATTAATTTCATCCATAACTAGCTACAAAACTCCTGCATTACATTAACCACAACCTTAACTAGTCACGAAAATGCCTTTCAGTCTTCCTGTATTGGTGATAACTAACCACAAAACTTGTCCTTTAGGCTTCTACTAGCTCATCCTTCTGCAATGTTCCTTGAATTTCACTTGTCCAACCTTTACTCTTCTACCTACCTCTTCCACCAACTCTAAATGTGCTTTCCCTTGTCGCACCAATCCTTGATTTGCACTTGCACTTCTTCCTTTACCTTCCTTTCTCCATCGTGTGCCCACTTTTCCTCTTGCTCTTAAGCATTGGATTCTTCCTTGTGCACTTTTCTTGGCCCAACAGGCCCCCAACATTCACATGTGGCTTGTCCTGAGCCACTAAGCAAAATTTAGTAAAATTTGGGTGTTTGAAAAATTCAAGCTTCTGCAGCAAGTTGCGCCACAATACCAACCTTGTCCTGAAATTCCTTCAAAATTTGTTGCACCCTGGAAAATTCCTCTGTTACTTCTTCCACCTGCTTGGTCAACTGTTCCACCCGATCAGAAGTGATATGCTCTGATATTCCTTCTTCCAATGACTGAGTGATATGTTGGACCTTTTGTTGTATAGGCTAAATAATCCCTATAACTTGTTCTTCCTTTGATTGATGTTCTGTCATCTCATCATTTCTTTTTTGCTCCTGGTCATGGCAAGTTTTCACTTAATGCTGTAGCTTCTTCATATCTACGACCTTCATGATCCTTTGTGTGATTGGCAGCTTTTTCATGTCTACTTTCACCACAGCGATTTTTAGATCAGCTTGTCATGCATCTTCCTTGATCTTTTCCATGGTCTCATATTCCAAAAGCGCTTCACTCATCGCGAAAATGACTTCAACTGCGTCAGTGAAGACTGTTTCTCCTTGTCGTATCCTTTCGACAACCTCAGATATTGTATTCCTGTGTTCTTCAGGCACCTCAAGAGGTGTTCTTGGTATCTATGCCTATAGCTCCTCGACCTATATTTTTAGTCCCACCACTATCTGCAACATTCGATCAACCTTGGCAGTTGAATCCTCGTCTTCTTAGCCTTCTTCTAGTGGGAACTCTACAATGGTGCTCTTGATGGCTTCTACTAGTGCAATCTGGCTATGTTCGTATGCCTCGATCTCCTGGATCTTCTCCTTAAGGAGGACCTTGTGCTCCTTTTCCTTCCTTGTCTTCTTTGCTGCTTGATACACCACCGCATCTTCTCTAATGCAGAGTTCAATGGCATCTGGATATTGAATGGAGTATACATCTGGCAATGGTAGCTTTGGAAAATCCAGCATTAGTGTCCCCATTGCCTTGACAACAACATCATACTCTTCATTTCCTGATTGTAGTGCTTGCGCGGGCAATTCCATCTTGAGGGGTGGCAACAACATTGGTGCGGATAAACTGTATCCAAGGTCCACGCTATACATCTCAGCCTTGACAGTGGTTTTTACTTTGTTAATGGTCATTGTGAGCTTATTGAGGTGCTGAGTGACTTGACCAACCACTTGCATCTATTATGTAGTAAGACTCTCCAGGATGCTCTTGGATACCTCTGTGATAGCGTCTCCAAGTAGGCCTATCTCTTCTTTATCCAAGCTAACAATATTGGACGTTTTGTCAGCTTTCCACTTCTTGCACGGTGGCTCACACTCTTGTTGTTGTTTTTGCTGGCAGTTCCAGATATCCCCATTAGTGGGTGTTTCTTATCCATCTCCCTGACTAGAGCCGCTATCACCACCACCATCATATTCTCCTTCCTCCTCCTATGACTGATCATCATGATCATCGCCTCCATCATTTTCTTAGCCAGTATCTTGGCCATTTCCCTTATCGATGCCTGCACTGGTGTTTCCATCTTGCTTAGTTAGTGGGTCTTCTTCTTGGTCCATATGCTCCTCAATTGGATGACACGATTCTATCATCCAATCCTAAATTATTGTGTCCACATCCGCATTCTTGATCATAAAACCCACTGGGTTTTCCTTCTTGGTCGAGTCCTCCTTCAGCTCCAGAATAATGTTATGGACACCGGCCTAAAAATTTATGAACACAACATACCCTTGCACTATCGTTGCCCTTATTCTATGTTGTTACTTTATTACATCTTGAAATGCCTTTCCATGCAGAAAGAACTCAATACTATTGTCCTTCTATTGGATTGCATCCTCCTTGTTCTCCCAAAGGTTATGGTACTTTGCGCCTTGGAAAAGCACGGGGATATCCTGCACCTGGTAATCTGGTGGGTCTGAACATACAATGAAAGAGATCAAGATGAGCATCCAGGAGTAGTGGAATTTATCCTTACCATCCACATGCGCTTGGTCTACATCATCTATCAATTCATTCAACAAAAATTGTGACGAATTGAAATTTAATCACGCGGTGCATTACTCTGCAAGTTCAACAGTCCCTGCGGTAAACTATGTAGCTCACATCTCATGTAACAACTTGCAAGATAAAATCATTGCGATGAACCGTACTGTGTTATCATTGATGGTGTTAATGAGAAACCCCCTACCTGCATGCTGCAAGTCATATTCTGCTTCATCTTGGTGGTGTCTCTGGTCGGCCTCAAATACGGCACGGGGTCATCTCCTTGGTGCGGAAGACTCGTGATCTGGGAAATCAGGTCAACATCCACAACATATGGGTGGTCGAGCCACAAGTATCCACCATGAAAACACACCAGAAGTTATCACACATAGATACTTACCGGTGTGCTCTGACCAAAGTGCGGCATAAGTAGTAGGTTGAGTATACCAACGTCATCGACACCTTGAGTCCATTGCATTGGAACAACCAATAATGGTTTAGGTAGCACAACAGGTGTCGTGACCATGTAATTATTCATTTCCAAGCCCACCTTTTTATAGGTATCATAATCCTCAAACTGAATCTTGACCAACTTTGGGATTATGTTCATTGGCGGTGGTACTACCTCAGATATCTGTCATCGTGTAATTATTTTTTTCCATTGACAGTTTCCTTCTAGAAAAATCAATAGGGTGGTCAAGCACACCCTCACTTGGTTGCATCAAGATTATGCCGAGCACGGCAGAGAACGCATCGAAATGAACATGAAACTCCTTCATCCACTCCAGAAATACCAGTATTGGCACAGTGGCCATCTTGTTTTTCAATTTGTCTAAACTTTCCTAGCAAGCTACTGTCCACTAGAACTTTACATCTTTCTTCAACAGTTTTTCCTTAGGTGCATTTATCTCTGTATATCCTCTGATGAATTTTCTGTAATAGCCCATGTTTCCTAATACTGATTTGAGTTGGGTGACTGATGTGGGTGGTGGTAAGTCAAGGATAATCACAAATTTTGCTGGGTTGACTAAAATTCCCTCGCAACATACAACATGACCCAACAGCACACCAAACGGAGCACAAAAAATACATTTATTTGAATTAAGTGCAATCTGATACTGGCGACATAGACCCAGCATCATGTGCAGACTCTCAACATGGTCTCTTACTAGACCAAACACAGTCCAATCACCAAAGTAGACCTCAATAAATTTTTGTATGAAATATTTAAAATCGGAAACTACCATTCTAGAAAAAATAGCAGGTGCATTCTTGAATCCAAAGGGCATTACCGTATATTGGTAGAATCCCCATTTTGTGATGAAGGTCATTTTGTGGCAATCCTCCTTCGTGATTCTGACTTGATGATAGCAAGAGAACCGTCAGTGAAGGAATACATCTCTTTCCCTCTGACGCTTTTAAGTACTTCATCTGTAAATGATGTTAGGAATGGATCATGCAAGCATGCATCGTTCAGTTTCCTTAGGTCGACACAGTTCCCAACTTCACATGTGGTTTTCTTATCCTGGATCACTATAGGGCTGATCTACTCTGATTCTGCAATAGGTTTGAATGATTCATGCATTGAGCATGCAATCCAATTCAAATTTTACCTTTTATTTATATCTTGGATTCAACCTATAAGGTCATTGCTTAATGGGTTTAGCATCTGGTCTCATGGGTATTTTCATCTCCCCTAGATCTCCTACTATCCCCTTCATATCTGAAAATTTAGTAGGGAATAGATCCTGAAATTCATGTAGAAAGTATGTGATCTTCGCGACTGTCTCTTCATGCCAATAATTCTCCTATATTGGTGAACTTTGGGTTCTCTGGTGACACAATGTTTACTTTCTTGATTTTCAGCGGCTTGAGGAACTAGTTGCTAGAAATACCACTTCCTTTGACTACGCATGTACCCTCTAATTCCAGTATGTTTATGTTAGTCGAGTCATCATCTGGGTCTCCAATTAGATTGTAACAAGCCATCCATTGCTGGATGGTCATGCTGCACTGGTGGGAATTTGCCTCTTCGATAAGGATTTCAACAAATATCTTTTCGTTTATCGTTTGAAGCACAACATCAAATGTAGGTTTCTCATAAACAAATTCAAATGTGTGTGCAAACTGTTTAGCTACCTCTTCCCAATCCCGAGTTCCTTGTTGCAATTCCATAGATGTATACCAACTTCTAGGTGTCATTTCCAATGTGTGAATGAAATGATGGACCCATTTTTGGCGTGGGAATTCTACAAATGCGGTGCGACACTGATTTATGTGCTCAGTAGGGTTCAACAACCCTGTATACTTCTGACTTATGACTGTGACTTCTTCACTGAATCTAGCTTCCAGCAACCTTTTGCATTATGGCCATTCTAATATGGACTGATTGTGTGTACCCCACCATCTAGTGGGCATAGCCTTGAGTACATGGTCTAACACAGACAAGCGCTGTGACTCGGTTATGAGTCCTTCAAAATAATTTAGGAAGGTCACAAGGTTAGTTAAACCCTCATAGGTGGGTAGCTCTCGTAATTCATTCTCCACCCATCGCACAGACCTTGTAATTCTGGCACACCTGCTCATAGAGACTTCATGCAACCGGTTTTTCCAATTCTCCAACGCCTCTCCTAAGTCAGATGTACATGAACTAGCACTCCTCTAGCTGAGGTTTCCATCTGTTGTTGTGTTGATATAATATTCTTGTAGGGTAGTGACATTGTAGATTTGGTTGAGATAATCACCCTGTCACTCGCTATAGATAGGCTCGACGTATCTTTGTCCCTCCAATGGATCAATGGGAGACATTACCCTCATCTCATTATCCTCGAATGAGAGTATCTTTTTTTTGAAATTTATAATGGTATGATTATCTATGGCCCAATATATCCCCAAAAGTGTGGGATATGGGTTTGTGTCATTAACGATGTTAATAACTTCGAAGTCTACAAATGTGCGCAACCCCTCAATGTCGACAGGGACTTGATGCAACCTAACAATTGGTAGGACCTTCTCCTGATTTCCAAGTCGCAACTAGATAGGAGACCGATCCAAGCGCGAATTTCTCATGCTTTCCCAATTTTGTCGCATCAAAATATTGACATCCGAGCCCAGGTCTAAACTAATGTAATCCATGTCATAGTCTCCCATCTGTGCGATCAATCTTAACTAGTGCCTAGTTTTGAATTTCTTTCTAACTTAGTTAACTCTCCTTTATGGTTGCGACTCTTCCAAGGTTTCTTCTATCAGTTCTTGTAGTTATGCGATAACATCTTTATCTTGAATTAGCGCTAAGCAACTTGACAGAAATGATTTGAGCTTACTAACCTTTTTCAGGATCTACTTCTGGAATAGTTGTTGGAAGCGTTTAGGCATATCCCTGAATTCAACTGACATTGATGGCTGTCCATGATCCATGAAATCTAGTTGTACGTACAAGAATACTTGCTTCTACTTTTGGATGTCGAATGGGACTTTTTTATGCACCGCGGGTCACACCTGCAGTTGCAGTTGTTCTTGTGGTATATCTTGATCAGCTATGGTCGCAACACATCGTGTTGTGACAACAATGCTCGACTCTCTTGGCTCAACAACAATCATCTGAACGTTCAAGTTAGGATTCAAATTTGGGTTCGAATTCTGCACAGGGTTAGGACCTGCAATTTTCCAATCTTGCCACTTTGCAATCAACTAAGGACATTATTCCACATTTTGGTCCTGCGCTTTACAATATGAACATGTATTTGTAGGCTCTTAGAATATCTGGCATAGTGACCTAGATGTCCATAGTTATAGCATGTAACCTGACCTCTTCCTCTGTCAAATCCTCCTCCTCCTCTTCCTCTGAAGTTTCCACCACCCCATCCCTAAGGGTGTGGTTGTTGTGGGGGTTATTGATTCTACTGGTATTGCGACTAATATTGATTCTGTGGCGCATATTGATTCTGAGGTGCATACTGGTTCTAAGGCGCATACTATGGCTAATACTGGTTTGGTGGGAAAGGCGTAGCCTGGTAGTGCGATTGCGCCTATTCATCCTGAACTTGTCCATCATTCTTCATCAAGTATGTGTTTACTGTATTTTCCTTCAAGAGTTGGTATGCTCTACAATCCTTCTCTTCATGGCTTACTAACTTACAAAATTTACAGAAAAGGATTGTTTGGGTACTTACAATATTTTAAAAGTATAGACACTCCTTGTTTTGATGTCCTCTAGTCTGGCATATGCAGCACAAGGGTAGTCTATGGGCAGTCAATGGGTTTGTTGCACTCGATTGGATATAGTTGATGTAGTTTGGAAAATTATCCTTGGTGTGTCCATATGTTCTGCATTTCGTACACCATAAGTATTATTGGGATTCCTTTCCCTTCTTGATATCCTAAAGGTGTATCGTCATATTAGCTAGCTACGACTGAATATGCACCATTCTTGCTTCACCATCATCGATTGGCGAGGATTCCAGCTTCATTTCCAATTCTAGCACTTTTTCTGTGATTCGATCTTTTGTTGCATTAATGGGGATTAGATGTGTGGTAATAGCGTGAAAATAAACCACTCTTTATGTTGCACATCTAACATCTAGAAACTAACTTTGGCCATTAATGTTTTAAACTGTTGGTCAAAGTCCCATACGGACTCTACCAATGATTGTTTTATCTCCTTGATCTTGGTGATGCACTACAACTCAAATTTAGGTTTTATGAACTCACATATCATTGGGAGTCGTATTTATTCAAGGTTCTTCTGTGGTGTTCCTGGTGGTACTACGCAGAAACTCATAAACCATTCCAACGCATGACCCCTCATATTCGTGATCATCTGTGCCTTCATTAGGTCTACGTTATGAACTAGGAGAACCATCCAAATAGCTTCACAGAGGAACTAATGTTGTTGTGGATCCTTTGCTCCATTCCCAATCAATGTGGGTAACCAAATATCATGCCTGGCCATTGAGTTGGTTTCAAGGTTATCTAATGAATAATGTAGTGGAGGTGTACCCTCCTGCGCACTAGTCATAGTACTAGCACTATCAGTATTAGCAACTCTTTCAGGAGATGAGGCTCTAGACCTTACCTCTGGTAATTCTCTTGGTGTGATGTATTCGCACTGATCTTGGTGTCTCCTTAGACTCTTTGTATTCTTTTGCTCCTTCTGAAATCAGGCTATAGTCCTCCTCTTTGTCGCAAGACCCTTTGTCCAGCTACGACTGAATTTCGTGCTCACTTTCTTCGAATAGAAGAGGAGTTCGTTGACCTTCCTCTATCTTTCTTCTTTTCCCTGATCTGAATCTCCTTCCACTCCTTAGGAATCCAAATTCTAGTTCAGGTTCTATACTTCCTAGGAACATCTTAGCTCACCATTTCCCATTTTCTCTGTAGATCATCCGTGAAGTATCTCCTCTCCTTGGATATGCATATCAACTACTCAACTGAAACATGCCCTTCTCATAAACTAGCATCTTTATCCATGTGCTGATAGATAACAAATACCTTATTCATGGTCCTTGGAAAAAAATTCTTTTAGCCTCACTATATGAGGTTATAGTCTCCACTGCAAACTTAGTAATATATCCTTGCAAAATACTGTCGACCCAAAAATCAACAACTCTAGAGATGGGGTTACTTACATTGGTTACCTCACGAATCAACTAATCACTCCACTCGACCGCTTCTCTTCTTTGTAAATTTGTCTACTTGGTCGCTAATATTGACAACCACTCATGCAGCACAATGGGAAATTCTACAAAGAATATCTCATGAATATCAGTGTATATGTACCAGTCTAACCAGTTTTCTATGCTCAACCGTGATCTTGCACTCTCCTCTTGGAAAAATTCTAGCTCCTTCGACTCCAACCAATCCTCTATTTCCTTCTTTGTAGGATGCCACAACATTTCCCTCAACTCAATTGATTATGGGTCTCGGCAATGGAATCATTTTTTATCCTAATCTTCCCTTCTATCTAGACCTAAGGTTCAACAACAACACAATACCAAAAATACACTAAAAGACATCGTCCCAACAGAGCAAGCTCAGTTGGAAACACCCGTGAGGTAGGCACAGTCTCACCCGAGATATCTTAATGTGTAACTGCCAGAACCATGTTTCTGCAATTAGCAAGGAATTACAGTCCCTTGGCATGTGACCAAGGAGCTCGAGACAAATGGAGGGATGGAGTCTTTTACTATGTGACAGAGGTGCAATTGTGTGCCACAACCAGCACACGAAAAAACCTTGTCCTTAACCACTTAACAACTGGTGCAACGGTGTGGCGCAATTGATTTGTTACTTATAATGAACACTGTGAGACTTATATTGTAACTTAGCAGCTTAACCATGAAATATTACATAACATGTCGACGATGCTTTAAAAATTCATTCATTCACTGATTGGTAATATTGTGACATACATTCAAATGTAATTGTAACAATATAAAGTAAGCAAACATTCACATAAGCCTTTAATATTCAACATCATTTATCCATTCGACATAGGAAGCAACATGGAAACCCATATTGGAAAAACCACCAAGGTGCTCTTCATCTAGCATGAGAAATTATGTATAGAACCTTGCAGTCTGCGACTTGTAGACTATTCTTAAGATATGTCTATTTGGATCAATCTCTTCTTGCTCTCATGCTCTCTGGTTTATTCTGCTATCTACTCCAACCAATCTGTGAAAATCCTGGATCAACTCTTCTACTTTACTATTTGTGCACTCAGCTGCAGATCCATAGCTCAATGGCCTTATAATCCTACTAGACTCCTCTCTAATTCAACAATGAACTAACAAATTCCTCTAGCTAACTCTCTGAACTACTAAACCAAACCAAATATAACCCTTATATAGAGCGGGTTCCTCCTATTTATAGTATTTGCAAGAACGTGCAGGGTCGAATAAGTACAACTCAGTTATTATAGACTTAAATAGCTACAAAATATCTTCTATTACATTAATTTCAACCTCTATTACATTAATGTCAACCCATACATAGCGGCAAAAGTCCTGCATTACATTAATCACAACCTTAACTAGCCGCAAAAACGTCTTTCGATCTGCCTGTACTGGTCATAACTAGCCACAAAACTTGCCCTTTAGTATTCTACTGGACCGTCCTTCTGTAGTCTTCCTTAACTTTCACCTATTCAGACTTTACTCTTGTACCTGCCTCTTCCACCAACCCTGAATGTGATTTTTGTCATCACACTAATCCTCACGACACCAATCCTTTATCTACTCTTGTGCTTCTTCCTTTACATGCCTTTCTCCATCATGCACCCTCTTTTCCTCTTGTGCTTGCATGTCGAATTCTTCCGTGCGCACTTTTCCTGGCCCAATAGCTCGACCAAATATTATGGGTGTCTTACTTATATTTATTATGCACATTCAAGATATTAGTCTATTTCTCCATCGACCGAGATTACAACAATCAATATAATGCCTTATTAGCTATTTCGACTAGAAACCGTGTGAGATATGCATACAAGAACTATTTAGAAAATACATAAACACTTATTCACAACATACATTCATGCGACACAAATACATTCATCAAATACACATCGACATAGTATTTAACGTGGAAACCGATCTGGAAAAAACCACAAAGGCACTCTTCATATGGCATGAGAAATATATGCACCTTTCGTCTACACACTCAGCTACATACCTTGTTTCAGATATTCTTCTAAACTCTATACAAACTTCCCTCTCCTCTCATGCCCTTTGGATGCAGATATCTGAATTTTTCTCTCCTTCACTCTACTATTGATCCACACACAGCTTGGATCAACTCACTCTTCTCTTCGACTCTATTATCGATTCACACATCATGGATCAAATTATTCTTCTCTTAGACTCTTCCAACAATACAGACTAACTAGTTAGTAATAGATGCAACTGACTGACTAGGAACCAACAAACTAATAACCCACATACAGCTTGGGTTATTCCTTTTATAGACTCTTTACATGTCATTATCAGTTGAATTCAGTATGTTAGTTGATATGATGTCATTCCTATTCTCGTACATTCCCATTATAGCTGTTAGTAGGCACTATCAACCCAAAATAAAAATATGCTTTATTCTCTAAAGTAAGCATGACTCTAGACAACTTCATACCCATGATCTCTTGAGATGTCCTTTTCATCCATTGCATGTTGTCTATCGTGGTTCCTTCCATTTTTCTAATCTCGTTGCATCTTTCCCTTCTATCATGGACTTCTTCCTTCAAGGTTTCTTATGTCACATATTTCCTTCTCTAGTTACTTCTTTTGTTTCATCTCTTCCTTTGTGGTAACTTCCTCTATTATGCGACTGGGATATTTACATTCCAAGCATAATTCTATCTGAATTTTTCTTATCTTCTCTTAGGTCCAATAGGCCCCCAACACTCACCTCTAGCTCGTCTCGAGCCATGCTGCGCTACTCCAAAACTTCTGCAATTGTGACGACTTTGCTTTGAAAATCTTGAAATATTTCCACTATCTCCTATGTCTCTCGTCGCACATCTTCTTCTGCCTTCTGTAAGTTTTCCACAAGGTCATAACTGATTTGTTTCGACGTTACAAGTCTTATTACCTATGTTGCTCATCGCACCTTCTAATGTACAAGATGAATGATGCCTATAATTATTTATGCTTCAACATGCAACTCTATGAATTTGTCAGTCCTCTGCTGGTGTTGAGTTCATAGCGCTACGACTTTTTGCAGTAACTTTTTCATATCCAAACCTTAGCCTTTTTCTCAGCTAAGGGCAACTTATTCATTTCATCCTTCAATTGAGTTTCTTTTGTCTCAGCAGTGTGGAAATTCTTTGTGATATTCTCTAGCTCTGCATCGTCGATCAATGCTTCCCAAGTATGAGAAACTTCTTCGACGACCTTGGCATGCAATGTCACTTTCTCTCCTATATTATTCGCAACTTCTATTGTTGTTATCCTTTTTTCTTCCAACACCTATAGAGGTGTGGTGGGTTTTACTTGTGCTTCTAATTCTGTGAACTTTTTTATGAAGGTCCTATGTAATTTCACCAATTCGAATGAACTTGGATTCTATGAACATTTCCTCTGTTATGCCTACATTTGTAAAATTGGTGCAAGAAAGCAATACATCATAGTCTAGTATGTGCATGTTCTCTTCCCAAGTTTTATCTTTTTGTTCCACTTCTTTGACTGTTTTCTTGATTTTTATAACATCCTTATTCGATACCTTCTCCTATTTGATCAATTTTCCTTCTCTTACCTTCATTTTCGCGACTGCCAAATTCTACATTGTATAGACATCATATAGCGGAATCTTCAAAAAAATCTATTGTAACATGGCCTAAGTTCTTGGCCATAGTATTCAACTCTATTGTTCCCAATTCAAGTGCTTCTCCCACCACTTAAGTATTTATTGGTGGAACTAGTATTGACACATCACTTGGTCGCTTTTCTAACGGGCTAGATAAGTCTTACAACTCTATCGATGGGGATATGTAGTCAACTGCAACCTATAATTCTTGTACCACCTTGCAAATCATCTGCAGTAAATCTATAATACTTCTTGTGATCTCTTCCCGGTGCTATTCATTTTTCTTCAGGGTTTGCAACGCAACTTATACCATAGCTTATTTAGAAGGGTTAAATCATCACCATCAAGACTGAAAGTGCCTTTATTTTTATTAGCCTTTCTTTTATTACGCATTATCTCAGGCTGCTCTACTATAGCATGTTTCCTCTTCTCTCCTACACTAGGTCTGTCGAGGTGGTACTTGAACTATTCTAGGGAAGGTTGGGATCTTGTGTGTCTGGTGGTGGTGGGTCCCCTCCCTATTCGCCAACGTTTTTCATTTGTGGTTCTTCCTATTTCAGTGCTTCCTGGGCAGCTACTATGTCATCTGCGACAATAACCCACCATTCTTTCGACCAATATTGGGTAATGGTCGCGACTTCTGCTTCAATCAACAAAACCTAGGTCACCAACTGTTGGCGCTATGGATCTTGTCGTGAATGCAACAATATGTGATGTGGCCCAATTGTAAATTTAATGATGTTTCAAAACAATCGAATGGTTTCATCCGTAATTCTTACTTGCTTCTTCACCTGATAGAGCAGGGCTTCTCCATGCATAAATAATTGCATATTGTTGTCTCTCTGTTGGTACTTCTTATATTTCTCAAACCAAATATTCTAGTGTAAAGCACCTCGACAACGCACCAGTATGTCTATGACTTGGTAGTTTGTTGGTTCCAACCATCCAACAACCGAAATTAAAATTTGTAGCCAGGAGTAGTGGAATGCAATACCTTTTTCCTGTGACTCTTTTGCATCTTCTAGTAACTCATTCAATATATAATGTGACCAGTTCATCTAAAATCCATCCACATAGAGTTCAACCGATGTGATCGTGCTCATAGTACATTGGTTAGGTCTCATATTCCACAATAATTCCGTAGCTAACACCTTTGTGGTGAACTGAACAATATGGTCATTGATGGAGCTGATTAAAAAACCTATGGTATGCCCAAACAAGTCATACTTATCCTTCATTTTGTTTATCGACAAGGTATCCTGGTCTTTTTTGAAAAATGGCGTTGGGTCTATGCCTCCAAGTGGTAGTCCTATAATTGCCGCTATGAGTTCGATATCCACATAAAATTTCTTGTTGATCCATAGGAAGCCACCATGAAATGATTCCAGTAACTGCTTGAAACACACATTCACTTCTACAACAATAATAGAAAACCTTCCTGGTCCAATCCTCTGGCCCATTCCATTGGAGCAAGGAACTTCGGGCCATCCGGTGTATCCTATATAATGACCATGCAATTACACATGTCCAAATCTCTTTGTTTCCACGTGTCATGATCAACGAAGGTCAACTTCTGAAGGTTTGGTAGAATGTTCAGTGAAACGGGAACTCTTTCTGGCACAGCTGGTGTTTCCAGTGAGTACCTTGCATTCTTCAAAACTTTAATTCATGGAAGGTCAGATCATCTTAGTGGAACATATATAGCATAGTTGCGTGTCCTGATTCTTCCTTGTCCTCCTCCTCCTGCGGTGGTGGTGGTGCTGTTGTTTTCCTCTTTTGGATCCCTGAACGTTTCCCCCTTGTTGTACCAAATGGACCCAATGGGTCTGTTCCTAACATTTCCATGATGAGAAAGGGTGATGTAGCATCAACAATGGATTATGCAATTGGGCTAGTACTAGAAATCAAAATAACCATGCTCTGCGGAAAACTCAATTCGACTCTTGCAGTTGTAGACAACAATTTCTCTTCTCGAATGCAGCAAAATGAAATGAAACTTGGGCACAAATCTTGATAACGTCTACTTGTTCAATCATTTAGTACTTCAAATGCATGAAAAATCAATGGAAAGGTAGCTGTCATTTCTGTCACATGGGTAATCGTCTGGATGATTAAAAGGAAACCACCACTCGCCTGTCATGTTAGTGGTATTTATGGTGCAATAAAGACTAGGATTTTTAAATTAATGATGGTCAGTTGTCATTTCTGTGACTCAAATTCATCTTGCGAAAGCATCAATGTTTCCTCTAATTGGTATCCTTCCTTCGATAGATTCATTTTCTTGCAACAGATAGATTGTATTCACCGTTCTTTCTCTTTCTGTGATAAACAAAGAGTCTACGACAATTTTCCCCTATCTCCGACTTACCAGAAATCTGCGACAGTCTTTTCTTTTGTGATAGCTAATTTCCTACGGTTAAGACAAAAAATTTAAAGGGTTTTTCTTTTTCTTTTCCTTTCTTTTCTATTTTCATTTTTTTTTATTCGGCTGAGTCGTGGCTACATTGATAAGGCTTTAGCCGACTTCTATTTACCAGTCCTCTAGCAGTTGTTCCATCAAATTTATGCAATTGTACTGTGACTCCATCAGTGACATGCGTGACAATATTTGGTCCAAACCAGTGTGTTTTTATCTTACCTGGATGCTTGAATAATTTGCTATCATTAATAATAACATGCCCTCCAACCTAAAATTTCTTGTTCTTGATGCGGCGATCATGCCATACTTTTTTCATTCTTTCTCAACATTTTGATGATATCCTGCAACAAAAAAATCGTCTTCCAACTGTATCAGCTACAATAGTCTTTGCTCGAAAACACCAACATTTTCATCTTCATGATAGAAGAAATCCTTAGGATAGGTGCAATTTACTCCATGGGAATCACAACTTCTTGTCCATATACCATACTAAATGGATTTATGCCTATCAAATTCTTACAGGTCATGCGATATGCCCACATTATTGTGGAAAATTTATGATCTAGGTCATCTCTGTGGACATTGCAAATCTTTGTCAATGCATTCTCCAATATTTTATTAAATGCTTCAACAACACCATTCTCTTGAGGGTGATATGTCGTTGTCTTTCTATGCTAGATCTGGAATTTTTCTATCAAATCCTCAATCAACTTATTGACAAAGTGTGTTCCCTGATTGCTTATCGAAATTTTCAGGAAGCTAAATCTAGTCACAACATTTTCAAATAAAAACTTAGTAGCATTCGACGAAGAATCTCACCAGGACCCATTTTATATAACTGTCCAACGATCAACTAGAAGTCTGCAGCTCACACAACTAATTGTTTCTTCTATGTAGTAGTAAATCCACCTAGTGGATAACCCGTACTCAAAAATTGTATGATGTCTCTATACTGGTCATCAAACATTGTTATCACAAATATTTGTGCATCAGGGAGACTATCGTCAAGGTTACTAGCTTCGTCGCCACTTTCAATCCTTGATATATGGTATTGTTTTGAATTCAGTCAACAGGGTTAAACCATGACTTTAAAGTTAAATTCTTGAAAAGGGAGAAGCCGCCAACAAATCTTCCCCCCAACACTAGATTATTAACCAGGTATTTCAATGTTGAGTGATATGTGTACATCTTAAAATGTCCACCCAATAAGTAGTGTCTGAATTTATTCATAGTGTATACAATAACTAACCCTTATGTTTATGTTGTGGTATAGTTGTTTTATGTTGTTGGCAGTTTTCGGTTGGAAGAGTAAATAGGATGATCAATCAACCCTTCACCAGGATGTGCTAGTACCACGCCGAGTGCGATAGATGACACATCGACATGTACATGAAATTCCTTTTTCTAGTCTATAAATACAAGTATAGGCGTTGTAACCATCTTGTTTATTAAAGTGTATAGACTCTCTTGGAAAAATTTTGTCCACTGGAACTTAACATCTTTCTTCAATAACTTCTCCATCGGAGCAATCACCTCTGCATATCCTTTGATAAATTTTCTGTAGTGTCATGTATGTCCTAATGTAGCTCTCAGTTAATTCACTATTTTAGGTGGTGGTAGATTGACGATAATCGCAATTTTGGTAGGTTCAACCAAGATTCCATCGTGACAAACTACACGGAATAACAGAATTCCAAATAGGGCACATAAGATATATTTATTTAAGTTCAGTGAAATTTGATATTGGTGACAACTTTCCAGCAGCATCCTGAGTCTCTCAATATGATCCTTAATGAGCCCAAATACAGTCCAATAGTCAAAGTAAACTCAAGAAATTTATGAATAAAATCTTTGAAGGAAACCACTACTATTCTAGAAAAAATAGTAGGAGCATTCTTGAGTCTAAATGGCATTACTGTGTAATGGAAACAAACCCACTCCATCGCAAAGGTGGTATTGTGTCGGTTTTCCTTTGAAATTCTAATTCAATGGTAGCCAGGGAACCCATCAGTGAATGAATAAATTTCTTGACCCCCGACACTGTGCAGTACCTCATCTATAAATGGGGTTGGAAATGGGTCATGTAAACAAGCATCATTCAATTTTCTTAAGTTGATGAAAATCTACACTTCACCAGTAGTATTTTTATCTTGCACTACTATCGGACTGATCTATTCTGATTCTTCTACAGGTTCTATGATACCTGCATCCAACATTCGGTCCAGATCTTCCTTGAATTTTTATTTATACCGCAGATTCAATTGGTATGGTCGTTGCTTGATAGGTTTTGCATCAAAGGTGTCTTAACTTCTGGTGGCTGCAAATGTCTCTTTGTAGTCTATGTCTTCTTTCCGTGAGAAGCCTCATGTTACAAATCCTACCTTGTATCCCACAATGTTTCCATCTACTGCATGATGGAACTACGAACTTCCCTTCAGGTCTCGATACTACATCCTAGACATCAGTCTTCATTTTGGATTATTAGAGTGAATCTTCAACTGTCGTCACTTGTTCTTTGGAACAAGTCTCATCCTTATTTTCTTATAGGCGATTGTACATAATCTTTTCTACAGGTCAAATGCACCAATTGTATGATTAGAAACATTTCATAATGCATATTCATATTGGTAAATTCTTATGCATAAAGATATAATCATGCAACTATTTTAGCCAATACAACATTCATCCATATCTCATGAAAACTTTCTAGATGCCTTCCATCTCTACCAGGACAACATTTAGATTGTGCACTAATCCAATATGTCAGCAAAGAGGTTTCATTCTAGATAATTTAAAATGGAGAGATGTATAGCACCATGGGCTACTTACCCATCACATGTATATTAGTAGTATAATGTCATTAATGCAGACATTCTATCATGCATAACACATCAACTAAATATAAACAAATGCATAACAAAATAATATCATGAAATGACAATTGAATACTTATCTTTATTTGTTTTGTGGGTAGACTCCTTCTTGAGCCTTCCGCTTCATCATATTCTTCAATCATGACATCATCATTTCTTATCCAAATGCTCAATATGGATAAGAGGCTCTTCAAGAATTGAGGCCTTCATATTCCTCATCACTTGAGGGATCTTCTTTGAATCGTGAGAGCTTGATCTTCAGTTCCTCCCATCTTCTCTTCTCTTATTATGAGTCGAGCAGGCTTCTTCTTCCCAGAGTCTGCTGAAACTAATCGCTTCCTTCTGGAGTACATTCTTTGAATGAATGAATCCCATGATCCTAGGAGGCCATTATCACAACTTCTACATTCTCCACTTCTTCTTCTACAGCTTCAAGTTGTTCTTTTATTTGAGAGACCCTTGTAAAGTATGACTATATGGTCTCTGCATTCTAGATTTTCACATTCTTCAATTGTTTTCTCAAAGTCATCTTCTAATTTATGTTCTTTCCTTCAAATAGATTGATCAAGGAATCAAACACCTCTTTCGGTGTCTTTAGGGAAGACACTTGTGGTATAAGGTGATACGTGATTGAATCAGCAATGATCTTCTTATCCTTGACCAAGTTCTTCTTGTGTAAGGATTTTAGCCTCATCTCCCTCTAGAACCGGAACCTCTTTACGTATGTAGGTGTCCAATTCATTTTATTCAAGAACCAGTGAGATCCAATACTTCCATGCTTGGAATTTATCAATTTCACCAAACTTTTCATCAAGCTGGTGTGACTAGTCATTTAGAAATGTGAACCTCAAATGTAAATAGCAAAAGATTAGATCTTATCAATTTGAGGTGTTCGTCCTAGTTCCAGAGCTGGCTGGTCTAGGGTTTGTCAGAGAAACCCTAATTTTCAAAAATTGGAATCTTTTAGATCTGATTGGATAGAAAGATATACCTCTTTAAGGCGAGCTATCCAATGTACTCATTTTCTAAAAACAGTGGAGGGAAGCTCCTGAAACAGGAAGCCCTAGTTTACCAATTTCTTCTGCATAAATGCCTGATACTGTTTCTACGGTATCTCCAAAATTACTACTCCTATATGTTTGAAATTTTGTACTGAGGTAAATTATTTTGTCTTTGTTCCACCACCATAGGTTTCAGCAGAATTTTTTTCACCAATGGGGACTTATGATCGTTTTCCCAAGGTGACCTATTTCAGGACCGTTCAGCATAGCGAAGTTGTACGGACTGCCACATGTCACTGTTTAATATTCAAAGTCTGAAAATTTTACCACAGAAATTAAAATCCATTCCCTTTCTGGAACATCTTGAGAAATTTCATTTGGAACTTTGTATCCTGCGATATAGCAATTCTCCCCATGACTCCTGTTTGGGGAAGAATCCTGGGAGAGGCTGGAACCCTAACTTGGAGGAATCATATCTCCTAGAATATAGCTAATATGAGGCTGAAACTTGGAAAAATTGTATACAAGGAATTTATCTTGGACCTATGAGCGTTTTGGCACCTAATCCTTTTCCAATCTCAAGATATAGTGAATCTACCAAAACTATCAGTTTCAGTATTTTAGGGTTTTCCAGGCCTGGGGTCAAACTAGGGTTTGAATTTCCTGGAGTTTCACACAACCAAAAATCTTGACCCAGGTCTCTAAACTTCAATTTTGATGAGGAGAGTAATCCTATTCCTGGCTCACTCAAAAATTCCTCTTCTGTAAGAAGCCCTAATTTCCTGCAGCAAAAACTGAAAATGCCCGGAATCAAATTCCGCTTCAACAGAAAGATATACCCTTCAATGGAGAGTTAGCCTAGCCTTATTTTTCTGATGGATTGTGAAGAGAGACCCAAAAATTAAGAATCCTTAGATTCTGCAGCTGTAAAGTGTCTTCTTCTTAGGTTGGCTCTGACACCATGTTAGATTTTTATTATTTAAGAAATATGATCTAGGATCTTATCTGAGAGAATAACATGCACAACAAAAATCACAAGAGACAAGAGACACAAAGAATTTTCCTCGGGGAAACCATAAAGGAGAAAACCCCGTAACTTCCTCAGAGATAGAATGAGCACCAATGGCAACAGTAAAACCTAAAGACAGAAAAAATTATCTCCATAACTATTATCTCTCTCTCTCACTTGAGAGAGCTTCTCCTCTCTCACTCATGCGCCCCAATGAGTGAGTGTGTGTGTGATAAATAGAGAGGCTCACTCTCTATTTAGATTATTTCATTCACTTAATTTTCACTTCAACATGTCAACCCCACTTAAAAATTACTTTCTAGGGCCGACATCTCTAGGAGAGTCTAATAACCCTAGTGCCCCACAATTGTGGGGACTTTGCCCTCCAATCAACAAGGAGGGTTAACCTTGACTCAATTGTGGGGACTATTGCCCCGACTTACAATGGAGGGTTAACCTCAATGACTTTACATGACTTGTTTACATTATTTAATCTCTCGATCGAAACATCGGGGCATGATATGACTCAATTACATTACAGATGATTCCGGGAATAAACATCGGGGTACAATACGTAAGATATACAAGTGAATACATTACAAAGTTACAGATACATCAACATAGTTTTCATGGTGGAATTGTTCTAATGTTTTTTTGAAGATTCGAGGGTCTTATTGGGCATTTTTTGGCTGTGATCGAGATTCTTTTTTACTTTTTCTTGCTCTAGTTCAAGTTGAAACAATTTCCTCATCGTGTTTGTTAAAAATTTATACCCTCGTCGTGCTCGTTAAAAATCCAGTGAAATGGTATCAAGTGTGCTTTTACCTCTTTTTCGGACTCGTTAAAATGGATAACGATAAAGGAAAACCTCCGTCAAGTAATCTTAAGCTCTTTTCAAGCTACTTAAACATGAAAAGAGTGCAAAGTGAACTTGATTCCTTCATGCTTGTAAAAATACTTGAAAGGTCATCTATTCAGTTATAATTTACCCCTTTTTTCAGATCAGTTAGAGCCATTTATGAAAAGGAAATACTCTAGTTCATTGCGACTATAAGAGTTATCCTAGGTATCAATTTAGATTTTTTTGGACCTCGATGACTAAATTTATGAAAAACTTCCACTTGGAAAATTCTTAGTCATTTTAGACTCTCTAAATATGAAACAATGACTAATTTTACCTTCTTCAAACTCGTGAAATTAAACATTGAAGGACCCTTTTTTGGGAATGAACCCCTCCTTTTTTAGGTTTATAAAACCAATGAGTTTGGACTCATCATTTGGTAAGCTATATAGATTGTTTGTTACCCTTTTCAATCTCATTAAAAATCAAAGAGGTAGTCATCCATAATGGTGGGGAAATTAAGGGAATGGGGAATATCTTTCATTTTTAATAATGGTAGCTTAGTCCACAGTTGAACATGGAACCTATCGGCATTTTCATACAAATAGTTGGGTATTTATCTTGTCATCAAGTTGATCCACTTTCATGATTCATTAAACTCCTTTTAGTCAATTCAAAGAATGCATCGTCGTGTCTTTGCATTATGTCTGGTCTCTTCCTCGATTGAGTCAAATTTTCCAATTCACTTGTCGTGTCGTTCTATGTTCAAAGAGAGTCTTTACTACAATCTACCTTTGTCGTTACTTTACCTTCCTTCAAGTCGATCATATCTAAGTCAGTCCTATGGTTTTTCCTATATCATGATCACTTCAAAAACACTTTTGTTCCAAGTTTCGTGTCGATGATGGGGGAAAATTCATGGCCCTCCTTCAACAAGTCTATTCACATTGACATCAGCACATCATCTAGGAATTCGTCTTAGAAACTAGTTAAGTACCTTGAAGTATGCATGCCTCAATGGAATGTTTCATCGCTTTCAATGGTATGCTTTCATCATTGGCCTCTGATAGGGAGATTCTATCGATTGTTCGACTTCAACTTATTTATTCACATTCAGAGGAATGTACTAGGGTACCTTGGGAGTCATTGGCATTAATGGTGACTTCCCTTGAACTTGTTAACGGTTTCCATCAATCACCGATAATCAAGTGGTTTCTACCATGTTTAACATCAGGACATCTATTCACATGGACATAATGGTATTATTTTGGATTGGAATGAAGACCCTGAATGGTTAGGTATTCTCTTGAATGTGTGTCTATATTTAGGTTGCAATGGAGTATTTTTTGATTCATTGCATGGATGCACATTGTATGTCTAGTGGAAATGCTCAAGTTTGGGTCAATATGACATAGATCTACAATGTATATTCCATATATATGTCCCGATTTGAGTCTTATTTATCATCAATCTACAGTGTATTGATGGTAGCCATGACATGGTCATTGTACATGGATCTGCATTGTATCGGTTAGCAGACATGGTTTGAGTCAGATAAATTGTAACTGGCATTATGTCAAGTCTTCACTCGCCACTCTTTTGCCCCTAGTTTCGGATCACATCTAGAAAAGCATTTCACCTATCATATCCTTCTAGATTCATACTTTGGGGGGGAATTGTGTTACACCTAAAATTGGTTTATATGCTCCATCCCCTGAAGTGATATGGCCAAAACATATTTTGAGAACATTTTTTCCCAAATTTAGGAGGTCTAACACACCTTGCCTCTTGACATAGGGTGTGAGACCCTCTTTATGCCTATTACCCACTGACATAGTGTTTCGATGACACTTGTTACCTAAATACAAATAGTGTAGGCATAGCTTGTCCATGTATAAGAAACGTCAGCGCTATCAAAAACATAAAAAGAGAATATTTTGAGAACCTTCTAGATGAAATTCCTCATGGAGGCTTATCCCAACTGCTTGGAGTAGGTGGCACTCGTGCCCCTAACCTCTAGGGAAGATTCCTCACCTTCCTCCCAAAATATATCAACCCCTTTGGAATTCCTTTGGCCTATATATACAGCCTTCCCTTCATGGATAGGGGGAAGTAAGAGAACCAAGAGAGCACCTTTATGTTGCTGGAATCATTGTTGGTATAGAGAAGTAAAGAGTGTGGTTACGAGTGATACTTGTAGATCTTGTAGAGTGTGGGTGAAAGTGATGTCAAAGGCATTGTGAGAACAAATTTTCAACATGAAGGATTTGGTTGTATCTTTCTTCTTTTATATTTTTAATACAAACATGTTCTCCTTTCTCATGAATGATTTGTGTTAATATCGATTGTTCATTACTTTTCTCCTTGACTATTAGTATATATCATTGAATTGTCTTGTTGCATTCACTCACTATTGTATCTTTTCCTTCATCCTCTTTTGTAGGTACAAATAATCGCAAGATAATTACAAGGCAAGGATCACCTTCATCATTGATTTAAGAAAGCTTCGCATTCAAGTAGTTCCATGATCTATGGAAAGCATGCATCGATGTGACTTTTTGTTCTAGATTCTCCCCATGTAAAATAAGGAAACAATCTTTGTTCACATTGATTGAGAATTTTTTATAACCATCCTAGAATTCATTACAAACCTAGCAAATTCAGGCATCCAACTAGATTTATCTTAGTTCCTAGTTGATTCTATTTATGATCAAATTTTTACCTTCTCCACTCTCAAGTTCTTCTAGTACCAATATTACATGTTGTACATGATCATTTACCAGTTTCATGATCAGTTACATGAGTCTCACTTTAATTTGATCCTTTATCATCCTACCAATGATAGGTACCTGTATTTTGTCAACCAAGTCATGTTCGAGGAATATACTATTCTAAATGGTACCCCACTACCCAAATTTTCACATGATTATAAAATATTACTCCATTTAAGATCTGATGTTGCTTGGGGAGATTGGTTCTTGTTTGAAGATCACAGAAATATTTGCATCTATGAGTGTGGTATTCCTCTTTATCATCTGCCTGATTTCCTTACCCCTCAGATATTTTCTCTAGAGTACATCCCACAATGGTTCAATCCAGACGCAATACACTTCAAGAATAATAATAGCCTCATCACTTTCAAGATTCCTCAGCAAGTGTGCCCTTTTATTGTCAAGTATCGTATAGTACAAGATTTGGTGGAGCAATTGCTACAAAGATTGAATCTACCTTTGGGATTCATGTGGAATTATGACCCTAAAGGGGTAATTTCTAAGAAGAGACAAAATGTAAGACTAGTCAAATATCCTCATCACCCACATGAGATGTTAGATAAGATTTGTAACTTGGAGAGTTGGCAGGAAGTAAAAGTAATTATGTGTCCAAAACAAGAGAAGGAATCACAAGTGATATCAACCCAAATCGAATTAAATGCAAAATTGAGGAGGTCTCAAGTAGAAGGTACTCCTGAGACTGAAATGATAGATGAAAATCAAGAAATGCATGAAGCCAAATGGCCTAGAACTAAATCTCAATTGACCATGCACGTCTTCTTGTCACATGGAAGCAAATTGTCACGCTCACTACAAGAACATGTTTTCATTGAAAAATTCCCAATATCCAAATGGCCATAAGGAATCGAAGCATCCTCCCAAGATATCATGCAGACATCTGGATTGATTGAAGCCTTTAGCGCTATTAGATTAGAGAGCTCATAGTTAAGAAAATATATGTTCCCTACTTCCTAGTTCACATCACCTGGGCTATATAGGTTATTGCCAACTATGTATTTTATGTCAGTATGTTTAAAATGGTAGTCTTGTAGATGACAATGACATGAAAAAATATTACTCATGATCAATGCAGAGCCACTAAGGTATCTTTCGACAAAGACAAGTTTCATACACTTGAAAATGTTTATCTCCATAGACAAACACGAAACATGTTGCCAAGAGAGGTCTTAAGATCTAGCATGAATATCAACAAGATCCAAATATGTTTGTAGGATATAAAAATAGCTCAAAGATGAGAAATTCACCAATAGATCCAAGGTTTTGAGGATAACTAAGTTAGAAAATAAATTCATGGAAAAGGGACTAGACCCTATCAATCTGGTTCTCGCTCGAAATTTGTTGAAATAAAAGGATAAGGAGATTCGGGCTCTAAAGTAGAAGTTGAAGTTGCCAACAACATAACATATATAGATGCCTGAAATAGTAGTATCTCAAGAGGATTTTTAGCGGGCTGCAAAAACAACTCAGGACTACAAGACTAAAGTTATCAACCTGGAAAAGGAAATAAGTTCTCTAAAGGAGGAGAATAGTAAACTTTTAACTTCAAGAGGAGCTGCATTGTTGGAATCCTCTTAGGAAAAACTAACTAATAACATAACAAAGACTCTAGTTGATTTGTTCTTCTGAGATGCAGATTTGAGCAAGGTGAAAGAAGATATCTGAAAGCACAAAGAAGAGATCTATCCTTTGAGGAAATATAGAAAGAAAAGCAAGGCACTTGTACAAGAGTTACAAAGCACCCGAGACAATATTCAAAAGGTGTTGGATCAACTAAATAAAAAGTACTCATGGAAGTATCCCATGATGGGTGCAAATCAAATAGCTTGGGTTTAGATTATGACTAAAATGGAAAAGTATTGGAAGTAATTTACAGTATCATAGGAAGAATGGGAGTTTCCCACCACATTAATCAAAGAGGCTAGGGAAACTCTCTCATATTTTGGGGATAAAATAGATAAAGCAACCTCGATTATTGATATTTTAAAATCAAGAACTAGGTCAGAATTGGAGACTCTGAATATTGGAGACAAAACCACCATTATTATGGAAGCATATAATGTAATTACAAAGAAGAAGCATGCTTAAATAGTGCATGAAAAATCAGTGTAGTTGGCAAAGGATGTTAATTCCTTTCAAACTATTTTTGATGATTATCGTGACCAAGGTCTCCCATATCCAGGCGACGAGAATGTCAATTTGTATCCTCTTAATAATTATCAAGAAATGTTAGCTGACCACTGAAATTATGATCAACAAATTGAATATGTGACTGAGTCAATCAAAGGAAAAATTATTCTAGATAAGTTTTCTAGCGTTTTTTGGTTTGCTTTCCTGCCTGCAAATGCTGCTAAAAAATGTTTTCTCTCCTTGTTATTCACACTATACAGAGCTAGACATGTGCGCTAGAGAGATGAAGATACTAGATTATCCAATGTAAAATGACTAGAAAAATATTTCCAAATATATGCACTTGAGATCCACGAGCAGAGCATGACAATTGTACCTCACAGAGAAGCCGACACATCCTCATCACATCCAACACAACACCAGGTCCAAGTTTTGGTTCCTCAAGTTTATCAGTTGTCGCCTCAACAAGTTATTCAGATGCATGGTCAACAATTCACTCAGAAGCCACCTCATATGTAAGGTAAACAGTCAATTTAGAGGCAGTCCCAACATTCCAAGTTGAGGATGGGTACACATCATAGTCGCCAACAACACTAAGAAGGACATGTAGTTGGAACTTTTGTAACAGAAAGTCTAGTAACAGAAGAGACAATTGTCATCTAACAGAATTTCATCTAACAGAATTTTGTTGTAACATTTTTTTTAAGGTCCAAGGATATAAATAGGACTAGAGACCTCTTGAACAAAGGTTGGCATATTTTTTATTAAAGTGTAACTTCTCAAAGAATTGTTTGATCAAGCACTTGAACTCATGATGCAACTATGGTATTGTAATCCAAACATTGAGGATTCATAATTTTCATGATTACAGGTTTTCTTATATTCTTTTGTGTTTCCACTCGTTCAATATTCATGTAATGGTTCAAATTATATAATACAGAACCCCAGAGGAAATTGTTCATCCTATATTTGGTTCAAATATGTTGATGAATGCTTTTTGAATTTTAACATGTTATGGAATATTCATGATATGTTAGTTGGAATCAAATTTGTTGTCCTTGTACTGATTTTTTATTTCTCCTATTACATTATATGTTTGAGCTATTGAATTATTATTGTTCAAAATGCTTTCTTTATCATGAGAGAAAACCTACTTCCACAAGTACTTTGTCTCATTTTCATCCATTCAAAATTTCCTATAGTATTTTTTGTAAAGTCAAAATGATTCCCATCATTGCATTTCTAGTTACATGTAATAGCCAATTTGGTCTATAATTCAAGAAATTTACCTAAAGTATTCAAGATTACTATTCATCATTCAAAGAGAAGGTCCAATTACATTCAAATCAAGTTACTGATGCCCTAGCATAGTTCCAAAATATCCTTGGAACATCTCAGGGACTAACACTAGGTTTGAACCATGAATTGGTCAATAATTTCAAAGAGGCTTCAAAACTTTGACATTGAAAACATTCTTTCTCAACACCCTCATTGACAATGGATTTCACACCGACTCCATGGGTATGAGACAACTAGGGAAGCTCAAAGGAAGAGATATTAGGTTCTGATAGGATTCAAAAAATTATATATGTGGCTTCTTAATATGGTGTGGATGAGGAATTTTCACAAACAGTTCACATACCTCCTCCTTCAATACTTTGTCTAATTTTGAAACTAGGAAAAAGTAGTGAACTAGTCTTTCTTGGTTTGGTTCCAAACACAACCGAACCTTTCCAAATTTATTATGGAAGTCCCCTATGGGATTTAAAAAATCCTAATATATCTCAGACACACAATGGTCAAATCAGAAAACTCATTTCGACATGTTATTCAAGTTTGCATAATTTTTCCAATTTCTAGCTTTGAATTAATGAAACCCAAGTTGATCCAAATGCACACAAATGACTTCAAAAAATGTATGGAAGGGATTGATGGGTATTATGGAATCCTAATATATATTATGAATTCTTGTACACTTTCCAAATTCTTCTGCAACTTGCTTTTGATCATAGGGAAAGAAGGACAAAAACACTAGGAAAATCGATGTTAAAAACCCCCAGGGTAGATGATAATTTTGGATATACAAATGCAATACGAACATCCCAAATTTAAGAACAGATTATGGGGATGCATATAAGATATCAATTTTTTTCATTATTCATGGTTATTAATCTCTTGAAACTGATTATGAGGCCCAACATTTGTATGGTAGCTTTCATGGAAATTGCTTATGGGGAAATTGTATTACTAGCTTAAGTTTGGCACATGAACGGTAGAATAAATAATTCAAATAGTAACATGACATATAATTGCCATATAAATCATACAAATTTCTTCCCCAACAATATCAAACTCAGAGAAAACTCTTTCAGGCTTGAATCCAAATTCATGAAAACTAGTTATTCAAGAGCATGGAAATGCAAGCCCTTCACACGTGGATTTCTTATATTTTGAATTATAGAGAATATGGACATAATAGTACATAAAAATACATCATATCCCAAATATTTGGCATCAAATAGATTCAACAAAGAGAAATCACCACTCCAACAATTGTGCCATCACGTGAGAGTATGGGGGGATGGAGAAGAAGGAATGAGAGAATAGGGAGATAGATGAGAACTCAAGTTGTATGGACCTTCAACCTGAAACTAAACACCATCAATAATATCCATTTATAGGTATGAATGTCCTCTCCATTAACCAAATTTGTAATGAATCCAACTCCCCCGAAATGGGTTCAAGCAAGGAGAGTAAACACCCATCGTGCAATGGACAAGCAAAAGATATCCAAAATGCCAAAGGACAATTAACAAATGATACAAATATTCCCCATTTTGACTTCATCCTCTTTAAATAACCTCCTTGGCCTCATTTCCCTCCATTAAAATCGAATTACCTTCCCATTGGTGCATTAACTTGAATTAGTGTTAATCTAGGTCATTACACTTTGCTTGCTCTCTCTTCATTATATTAGACTTGGAACCTTTCATGAAGCTTCATTTGGACCCACTCACCCCTCATGCATCCTTTGAGTTCTATTTTTAGCTCTTACATGTCATAGATGACATAGTATATGTCATAGGTGTAAGAGAATCTGTCATAAGTGACATAAGGTGTCATAGAATTGTGATAACTATCATAATGAATGTCATAGTTTTCATAGAGTCTTGTCATTTCCTAAATTCAGCCTATGACTCTTCATCCACCACCTTGGAAGTAACGCCTTCCTCCAAATTCGAATTTTAGGATGATGTCAAGTGTAAATGAGGAATATTCCCTCATGTGGACCCCACACATCCACCTATGCACACCCATGGCCAACTAGGACCCTTGCCACTTTATTTTGGAGCATTTAATCTGTATTCCATCATTTATTGACCCATTTTGCACCCTCCACAAATATGAGTTTGAATTTACATGTGAAACTATAGGCCTTGGGTTAAATATCAATAGTTTGATTTTTCCACATAACCCTTAGGAATTGGATAGGCCAACTTAACTATTTATTTGAAAAATATTTAATTGGGGACATGACACCATGGTATTTTACATTATCACACATTGCTTTTTCAAATTTGGCACTATTAAATTTCAAATTTGCAATTTTCAAATTCAATATTTTAGTATTTCCAAATGTTGATTTTGCACTTTGAGAACACTAATTTTGACCTATCTCTAAGGATATAACATTGAAACTAATCACAATTTAATGAAATGGTTGTTAGGTTAGCTGAGATTCCGCAGTTCAGATTCATGGCATCTAATGGAGAATATGCGGTGAGAAAAGTTAATGTCGACGTTTCGAGCCAAGCGTGGCTCATCTTCAGGACATAGCGATGCCTGGAGGGATTGTTCATCTTTCATAGGTGCGTTAATACAGAAATAGTTCACTTGAGATGTGCTGACAAGGTTTGGTTTAGGTTTTTAATTTTTAATTTTTAGTTTTTTATTTTTGTAATTAAATTATTTAATTTTTCTTATTTCAAGTTTTAGTTTTAGTTAATTATTACTATTAAATATTATTACTTTGGGTTAAGAAGATTTGATATAATAGTTTATTAAAATTAAAATTAAAATAGTTAATTAATTTTAGTTTATTGGTTTAGTTTGTTAGTATGATTAATTTTAGTTTATTAATATAATAAGCAATTTTTTTTTATAATTATATTTAGTTGATGACCTAAGGTATGTTAGGTATTCTAATAATATGAGTTTTGTTTTATATTTATGTTAATTCATTTTCAATTTATTTAATACAAATATGACTATAATTAGGGTAATATTTAAATTAGTTTTAATTTTGAATTAATTATTTTTTTATTTAATTAATAGCTATGTTTTTAACCTCAGTTTAGTTTTTTATTCTAATATTATGAGTTTTGTTTTATATTTAAGTTAATCCATTTTTTAATTTATTTAATATAAATATGACTATAATTAGCGTAATCTTTAAATTAGTTTTAATTTTGAATTAATTTTTATTTAATTAATAGCTATGTTTTTAACTTTAGTTTATTTTTATTCAATTTAAATTTAATTTAATTTATTAATTTCAGTTATATTTTATTTTAACCTTAGTTTAGTTTTTATTCAATTTAAATTTAATTTAATTTAATTTTAGGTTTAATTTTTAAGTTAATTTTTATTTTTCAATTTACTTTTTAATCTAATTTTTATTTTTAAGTTTGGTTAGGTTAGGCAACCAGGATCTATTGGGGTCCTTTGTTGCTAAATTATGTTTAAGGTTACCTTCTTCAATTCTGTGGTTGTTGTTATTATTTTCTTTAATTGAATGGTCACCATCACTAGTCGTTGCACTCTTGTGATTATGGTCTTCATTTAACCTTGGGAGACGAGCACCCTGTTCCTGTGTGTTGGGCGTGTTGTTGTTCCAGCTGGCATTCAAACCATGTTCGGTACCTAGGGTTCTACCCAATTCAGCATCTTCCCGAATCGTAGAGTTGCTCGTTTCGACGTTAACTTTTCTCACCGTAGATTCTCCATTAGATGCCAGAAATGGTTGTTGCTTCCAAATAATAATGCTTAGTAAAATTGTCCATACTTCATTTCCTATTTGATTTTGAAACTCTTCTTTAGGCCAATGCCCGATGATCTCATTCATTAAATTGCCATTGACCTTCACTTCTCTTAATTTTTCTGATTGTCTAATTCTAACATTTCTTTGTCAATGGGAATTGCATGAAGACACGATCCATATATTATTCATCCCCATGGCACAAATTTCCTCTTGAGGCACTTAAAAATCCCATTTTAGTTGATTTTTCCTACCTTCTCCATCAAACCAACCAAAAGAATGCAATTATGTTTTTCCACCTCTAAGTTGTCCAAAAGTATTCTATCTTGTATGTGACCCATGGTAAGGATCATGAATGAAAATATATGGATATGCTTGTAGACAAAGAATATATCTCCTCCTAAAAATCCTGATCTTAGATAATCATTATCACTTAAAATTGGTTTCCCTAAAGTTGAAAAACCCATATTTGTTTTTTTCTTGTTCTTAGTTAGATTTAGGTGATTGATTTTAGCATAGGGTGTTAAAGTTCAATTTTACATTGCATTAAATAAAATAATTAAATTTCAATATAAATTTCCACAAAAATAATTTGTATTAATAGAAATATGGGAAAATAAAATATGAATAGATATAAAGAAATCTCAATTTATGATTTAATTGTAGTTATATGTACTTATAACTAGGTTAGATTTATGTTAGCCTAAAGTCTATCAAGTAATGAGATGGATCAATTTTTTTAAAACATAAACCTAAGTCCATCAAGTAATGAGATGGATCAAATTTTTTGAAACATAAACACATTTTTAGTGTACAAAATTTTGAAGTTTTCATTGAGGAATTTTATCATTATAAATTCTTCATAAATTCAAACTAGCATAGATTTAAATTAATTTATGTTAACTCCCATTAGAATTCTATATTACACTTTTTAAAATGGATAACGAAAAAGGAAAACCTTTGTGGAGTCATCTTTAAGCTCTTTTCAGGCTCCTTAAACATGAAAAGATTGCAAAGTGAACTTGATTCTTTCATGCTTGTAAAAATACTTGAAAGGTCATATATTCGATGATGGTTTACCCCTTTTTTAGACCTGTTAGAGCCATTTACGAAAAAGAAATACTCTAGTTCATTGCGACTACAAGAGTTATCCTAGGTATCAGTTTACACTTGTTTAGACCTCAAGGACTAAATTTACGAAAAATTCCACTTTAGGGAATTCTTAGTCATTTCAGACACTCTAAATATGAAACGACGACTAATTTTACCTTCTTTAGACTCGTGAAATTAAACGTTGAAGGACTCTTTTTGGGAATGAACCCCTCCTTTTTTAGGTTCATTAAACATATGAGGTTGGACTCATCACTTGGCAAGCTATATCGAGTGTTTGTTACCCTTTTCAAGCTCATTAAAAAGCAAAGAGGTAGTCATCCATCATGATGGGGAAATTAAGGGAATGGGGAATATATTTCATTTTTATTAATGGTATCTTAGTCCACCTTTGAACATGGAACTTGTCGTCATTTTCATACAAACAGTTGGGTATTTATCTTGTCATCAAGTCGATCCAATTTCATGAGTCATTTAACTCCTTTTAGTCAATTCAAAGAATGCATCATTGTGTCTTCGCATTATATCTGGTCTCTTCCTCGATTGAGTCAATGTTTCCAATTCACTTGTCGTGTCATTCTATGTTCAAAGAGAGTCTTTACTATAGTCTACCTCTGCAGTTACTTTACCTTCCTTCAAGTCGATCATATCTAAGTCAGTCCTATGGTTGTTCCTATAAAATGATCACTTCAAAATCACTTTTGTTCCAAGTTTCGTGTCGATGATGGGGGGGAATTCATGGCCCTCCTTCGACGAGTCTATTCCTGTTGACATTAGCACATCATCTGGGAATTCGTCTTAGAAACTAGTCAAGTACCTTGAAGTCTGCATGTCTCAATGGAATGTTTCCTCGCTTTCGACAGTAGGATTTCATCAATGGCCTCTGATCGAGAGATTCTACAAATTCTTCGAATTCAACTTATTTATTCACATTCGGATGAATGTACTAGGGTACCTTGGGAGTCATTGAATTTAATGGTGACTTCCCTTGAACTTGTTAATGATTTCCATCAATCACCGATAATCAAGTGGTTTCTACCATGTTTGACATCAGGACATTTATTCACATGGATATAATCATATTATTTGGGATTGGATTAAAGACCCTGAATGGTTAGGTATTCACTTGAATATGTTCCTATCTTCAGGTTGCGATGGAGTATTTTTTGAGTCATTGCATGGATGCACATTGTATGTCTAGTGGTTATGCTCAAGTTTGGGTCAATATGACATAGATCTACAAAGTATATTCCATAGTTATGTCCCGATTTGAGTCTTATTAATCGTGGATCTACAGTGTATTGATGGTAGCCATGACATGGTCATTGTACATGGATCTGCATTATATTGGTCAGCAGCCATGATTTGAGTCAGATAAATTGTAACTAGTCTTATGTCAAGTATTCACTCACCACTCTTTTTACCCTGGTTTCGGATCACATCTAGCAAACAATTTCACCTATTATATCCTTCTAGATTCATACTTTGGGGGGGATTCTGTTACACTTAAAATTGGTTTATATGCTCAATCCCCTGAAGTGATATGACCAAACCATCTTCTGAGGATATTTTTTCCCAACTTTAGGAGGTCTAACACACCCTGCCTCCTAACATAGGGCATCAGACCTTCCTGATGCCTCTTACCCACTAACATAGTGCATCGATGACACTTGTTACCTCAAGACAAAGAGTGTCATCGTAGCTTGTCCATGTACAAGAAGCGTTAGCTCTATCAAAAAACATAAAAAGAGAATATTTTAGAACCTTCTAGATGAAATTCCTCATGGAGGCTTATCCCAACTACTTGGAGTAGGTGGCACTCGTGCCCCTAGCCTCTAGGGAACATTCCTCACCTTCCTCCCAAAACATATCAACCCCTTTGGGATTCCATTTGACTATATATACAAGCTTCCCTTCATGGATATGGGGATGTAAGAGAACCAAGAGAGCACCTTTAGGTTGTTGGAATCATTGCTGGTATAGAGAGTTAAAGAGTGTGGTTGTGAGTGATACTTGTAGAGCTTGTAGAGTGTGGGTGAAAGTGATGTCAAAGGCATTGTGAGAACAAAGCTTCAACATCAAGGATTTGGTTGTAGCTTTATTCTTTTATATTTGTAATACATACATGTTCCCCTTTCTCATGAATGATTTGTGTTAATATCGATTGTTCATTACTTTTCCCCTTGACTATTAGTATACATCATTGAATTGTCTTTTTGCATTCACTATTGTATCTTGTCCTTCATCATCTTTTGTAGGTATAACTAGTCGCAGGATAATTACAAGGCAAGGATCACCTTCATCATTGAGGTAAGAAAGTTTCGCATTCAAGTAGTTCCATGATCTAGGGAAAGGATGCATCACTGTGACTTTTTGTTCTAGATTTTCCCCATGTAAACTAGGGAAACAATCTGTGTCCACATTGATTGAGAATTTCTTATAACCATCCTAGAATTCATTGCAAACCGAGCAAATTCAGGCATCCAACTAGATTTATATTAGTTCCTAGTTGATTCTATTTATGATCAAATTTCTACCTTCTCCACTCTCAAGTGCTTCTAGTACCAATATTACATGTTGTACATGATCATTTACCAGTTTCGTGATCACTTCCATGAGTCTCACCTTAATTTGATCCTTCATCATCCTACCAATGATCTGTACCTATATTTTGTCAACCAAGTCATGTTCGAGGTATATACTATTCTAAATGGTACCCCACTACCAAAATTTCACCTGATTATAAAATATTGCTCCAATTAAGATCTGATGTTGCTTGGGGAGATTGGATCTTGTTTGAATATCACACAAAGATTTGTATCTATGAGTGCAGAATTCCTCTTTATCATCTACCTGATTTCCTTACCCCTCATATCTTTTCTCTAGATTACATGCCACAATGGTTCAATTCAGATGCAATAAACTTCAAGAATAATAATAGCCTCATCTCTTTCAAGATTCCTTAGCAAGTGTGCCCCTTTATTGTCAAGTATCGTATAGTACAACATTTCGTGGAAAAATTGCTACAAAGATTGAATCTACCTTTGGGATTCATGTGGAATTATGACCCTAAAGGAGTAATTTCTAAGAAGAGACAAAATGTAAGACTAGTCGAATATCCTCATCACCCACAGGAGATATTATATAATATTTCTATCTTGGAGAGTTGGTAGGAAGTAAAAGTAATTATGTGTCGAAAACAAGAGAAGGAATCACAAGTGATATCAACCCAGATCAAATTAGATGTGAAATTGAAGAGGTATCAAGTAGAAGGTACTCTTGAGACTGAAATAACATGTGAGAATCAAGGAATGCATGAAGCCAAATGGCCTAGAACTAAATCTCAATTGACCATGCAGGTCTTCTAGTCACAGGGAAGCAAATTGTCACACTCACTACAAGCACATGTTTTCATTGGAAAATTCTGAATATCAAAATGGCCACAAGGAGTAGAAGCATCCTCCCAAGATATCATGCAGAAATCTAGATTGATTGAATCCTTTAGTGCTATTAGATAAGAGAGATCATAGTTAAGGAAATATATGTTCCCTAAGTCCTATTTCACGTCAACCGGGCTATCTAGGTTATTGTCAGCTATGTATTTTATGTTGGTATGTTTAAAATGGTAGTCTTGGAGACCACAATGACAGAAGAAAAAAAAAAATTACTCATGATCAATGCAGAGCCACTAAGGTATCTTTCGACAAAGACAAATTTCATACAATTGACAATGTTTATCTCAATAGACAAACATGAAACATGTTGTCAAGATATATCTTAATATCTAACATGAATATCAACAAGCTCCGATAAAAAGAATGAATATATTTTGTAGGGGTTTAGTTTCATTTGATGCCACTATAAGTGTCTAGATACCTTCAATAAGAGGTATTATTTCCATAAAACCTAGAGATAAGCATAATTTAATTAATGTTGGCTTGGTTAAAAGATTGCATGTCTCATAAAAGCATATATAAAACACACATGTTCCATAAACCCTAGAAACAAGCATAATTTAATTAATGTTAACTTGGTTTAAAGATTGCATGAAAGCAAATATAAAACACACATGTTAAAAAAAATTCTTATATTTTGTATGTTTGAAGATTATTTTGAATAAATATTATTTGTACCCAATCATTAAGTGGATTCATTGTCAACCACCCATGCGGATAATACATTGCTTTTTTTCATAAAGAAAAAACAATATTTTTTATATTAAAAATTGTGGCATAATTACAACACTGGTAGAGGGAGATTCTCTATCAGGTTTTTACCCATGATAACATAGCATTATTATTATTGAAGTCTTGTATCTTACTTGGCTTGCTACAACATACATAAATATAAAAACACATTAGGACATTCAGCCAAGCTACACACAATTGACATCTTTCACAATCAATCTTATGCTATCAAACTCAAAATAGAACGGATGTCTTATATGCTCGATTTGCAGGTACACACAAATAATTGATATAGTAGAGGTATAAATTCTTAAGTTGCTCGAGTCTATCACAATCCCATCAATTATTTCCTTGAAGGTGAGGCATGCAAGCTTATCGTCAATGGCCTTTTTTTATAGTGAATCAGCTTCACTATTGTAGTCCCTATAAAGATGGTGAAAGGTAGTCCTCGGGAAGTAACCAATAATGCTTCTGACTCTACTCAACCAATGGGAAAGATTCAGGGAATAAATATAGTGCTTAAGAAGGACCTGGTCCACTATAACTTTGGAGTCCCCCAAAACTTGTCTTAATTGCAACGGTTTGTATTGTGAAAACCAGAGAATCCCCCATAAGGACACTAATTATGCCTTAGTATTAGTTACAAAAACCACAACCATCCTTAAGTTAAAGTGATGGTTCTTGTTTAGCTTAATGACCATCCTAGCACCACATATTCCTTTTTATTCTACCCCATCAAAAAATTCAGTCACCCATATCCTATCACAGAGTGGTGGATGAGTCACTATAGCAGTAAAGGATGAGGAACCACATCCAAACTCCTTAAGTCTAGCCAGGATGTTAATGAAAACCACCTCTGTCACCATATTGGTATCCTGAAAGGTGGCCAAATTCCTATCCCACCAAATCTCCCACAAAGTAGCCAATGGTGTGTCCATCAAAGAAGGATAAAGGTCCTTCAAACGGTGCAGGTTATCCTCCAAATATAGCAACTCTAGCTTGAAATATACATGCAACATTAACATGAGAGAACTCCAGACACTATTGAAGAAAAATCACTTAGCAAATAAATGGTCAACAATTTCATAATCAACACAACAAAGATTGCATGTACCCGACCCACTAAAACCTCTTTTTTGTAATGCTTCCCAAGTCAAGATCTTCTTGTTTAGGACTAGCCAACTGAAACACTAAATTTTTTATGGTAGCTTACCCTTCCATACCCACAACAGCCACCAGGGAATAGGCTTAGTTAAATGCTTCTCCACTGACGCTTTATAAGCCAAAGAAGTAGTGACATCACCCCTCTTATTGTTCAAAAACCAAATGATGCAGTCACCAGTATCCAATAAACTAATTCCAGACATGGAATATCAGTAACATATGCCTCCCATTCCAATGCCCAATCACTAAACAATCGCAGGTCTCGCACAAAGAGCCACTAAAATTTTGTACCCCCTTCCCCCTTAACTGCTTGTTTAAGCACACATATATTTCGTTGCTGGAGAGGTCTTATTAATCCCACATCTAGGTTTGTATTTCCTAGCATGCCAATGATGGGATCAATCCCAATGAATACTTGTACCCCCCTACTAATCATCCATCCAAGGTCTCATGCAATGAAAGGTAGTGTCTAAGAGACGCTCTTCCAAATCTTTGATGGTGCTATAGCAGCTCTGCATTGTCTCTAATCTAGATAGATAAGGGAATATTCTTCAAAGATTTGCATTTGATCAATTTTCCCCACAAACCAAAGTCAATGAGGCATCTCTGTAGACTTTTGGAGCAAAGAGATAAATTGAATAATCTGAGATTCTTGATCCCCCACCCCCCAAGAGGTTATGGGTTGGAGATGTCTTCCCACACAACAAGATGGTATTTCAAAGATTTTTGTTTACCATGCCACAGAAAATGGAAGATCGTATTCCTTATGGTGTCGATAATTCTTTCGAGACTTTGAACAATGAGAACCAATAAACATGTATACCTTGCAAAACCGCAGTGATGAGAAGTAGTCTGCCACCAAGGGAAAGTCAGCAGGAAGTCCACTTGTCTATCTTCCAAATTAATTTTTTCAAGATCCATACCCAATCCCTTTTCTTATAGGAATTAGGTTTTAGATTAAAACCTGAGTATTTAATACCCTTATCCAAACTTTCCATTTTGTAAGGAAAAATGTGTGAAATCGAATCCTTAATCAACTAGTCCTTACAAAAGACAGAGAAACTAGATTTAAAGGGGTTGAGTTTCATACTTGATTCCCCACATAAAATGTCAATAATGTCTTTCAGGTGCTTCTAGTTAGAAGTTCCATCACCAAACATAAGAACATCATCGACGTAAAGAAGGTGGGTTATAAACCAAGTTTTGGTCACCTTGATCCCCGAGAAAATATCGTTCTACTTAGCATTGATAATCAAGCGACTCAGACCTTCAATCGCTAGTGTAAATAAATAAGGTGATAGAGGACATCCTTGCCGGCTGCCTCTATTACCTTTGAAGAATGGAGAAGGTGGCCCATTTATCAAAATAGAGAAACTAGCCGAGGAGATACAAGAGATAATCAACTTCGATAATTCCACAGATAGACCAACCTGTAGAAGGATAAGCTAGATGCAGAACCAATTCAGTCGATCATACGCCTTCACTAGATCTAAATTTAGGATAAAAGCAGTAATATTTTTCTGCTTAATCGAATGTATGCATTCCTGAGCAGTTCCCACATCATCTAGTATTTTATGATTAGGGAGAAAACGATATTTTTCATTCGATATATATAATCCCAGCCAAGGCTTGATCCTTTCTGCAATGAGCTTGGTGATGATTTTATAAAGCAAGTTACACAGGGATATTGGTCTATCGTCATTAAAGGATATCGATCTGTCCTTCTTGGGAATAAGAGTGATATAGATTAAGTTTAGCAATCAGGAACCACCCCCTGTCAATGGGTGTCATCAATAGCCTCAGTAATCTCATCACCCATCAGGTCGTAAAAATGCAAGAAGAATTCCACAGTCTATCTCTCATGGGTCGGACTTTTATCCATAGAAAATCCCTTCAGAACCTTCAAAATGTCCTCAAAAGTAATATCCCTGTCGATATTATCATAATCATTTCTATCAAAAAAATGAGAAAAGAGCTTAATAATCTTCATCTGATAGAAGATATTAGTAGCGTTCTCGTTAGTGTACACCTTTTGAAAGAAAGTATTGGCTGCCCATTTCAGAAACCTATAATCACAAGTAAGATTATCCCCTTCAACCTCTAGTTCCCAAATAACATTGTGTAATCTTCTTTTGTTTGCAAAATTATGGAAGAATTTATTATTTCCATCCCTGAACTTAATCCATGTAGCTCGACTCTTCTGATGGAGAGTTTCTTCCTTATGCAAAAGTATCTATATTTTTTAGTTAAAAGTGAGTGGTATCTAAATAAATTTACTTCACTAAAATTGCTATCAATAACCATTAATCATCCAGTTTAATCTCCTCTTCAATATCCGCAAGAGCCTTATTGTTATCGATATTCTTCTGCCTTTCCCATTTCATTACATCCCTTCTAAGAAACTTGAGCTTGTTAACCATCCTAATCATTGGATTCACCCACTAATCTGTTGTGTCAGAGTAGCTATTCTAGTTTCTCATAATCATAGTGTTAAAATCCAGATCACCCCGCCAAACCAGATAAAATTTGAAAGGATATGGGGTCATATTTGTATCAAAATATAATTGAAGGATGATGGCCTTATGATCAGAAAATCCAATCGGGTAGTTCTAGGATCGGAAGCGACCCATCCTCTCACAAAGGTCCTCCGCCATATAAAATATGTTGATTCTCTTAGTGGTACCTTCCAAACCACTCCTTCCATTTGACCAGTTAGGAGCTAATACAATAGGGCAATGTCTAGAAGGTTGGAAGCCTCAAAGATATCAGAATAGTATTCTTCCAACGAATCTAAAACACTCCCTGACACCCAAACCTTTCTTGGTGAAGTAGCGAAATTTAGGTCCCTGACCACAATGAGGGAAGAATTCAAAAGGAAGCTTGAATCAACTAGCTGATCCCAAAAACATATCCAGTTCGAGTAAGGACCATAGATATTCAGAATGTGGATCGTATTGGAGAAACCCTTTATCTTACCTTCCACCAAAATACCTGCACAACATGAAAAGGCTTTCATGTCAGGCACCAAAGTCTTCTAGGAAATCAAAGTTCCCCCAGAGTGTCTAACAACATCAAAGGTGCACACCCTCCAACAAGGCTTAATATTTAAGTAGTCACAGGAGAAACAGGTCGACATCATAGTTTCTTGTAACATCACAATCCCGAGTTTATTAGTCTCATAAATCATTTCATAGAAGTGCATTTGGAGCCACTACTCAAGCCCCAAATGTTGAAAGATGTAAGGATCATTTAAACTTCCCAAAGGGGGTCGCTGCATCTCTAAGAGCCCAAACAGGAGAAACGGGAGCAGAATCCACAGAGTCACGTAACCCCTTGTCCAATAAAGAAGGTATAGTTGGATTAATGAAAGCATCATCATCAGTAAAGGGCTTCCTCCCTGCCAAAGGATGACCCGTCACTCTCGAAGGATTTTTAGGATTTATAACTGATAAATTTGCAGTTCTTATGGACGAAATAGGAAAGATAGTCCAGTCCTCCACTTCCTCCAAGGAATAAATGGGAATGGGTTTAAGAGACACCGAGGGAACCCAAATCATCTCATCAGAGTGGGCAGGTGATGTTTGAATTATTGTGCCATTGATCTTCAAGCAATGAGTGCAATTAGATTGTATTATTATGTAGTGTAAAGGAATGAATAATACACACTGAACAAGACAAATTTCACTGGAAACATATAAGTATTTCTCAGTATAATTACAGTATAAAATTAATTAATCCTAGCAGCATACAACAGTGTTGCATAAAGGAGAATTTGAATCATGTGGATCAGATTCAAATCCACCAACTCAATCTAACTGCGTGGCTAGCTAGAAGTGTCTAAATCACTACCGGAGCTCACTAGCTAACTCAAGATGTCTAATTTAGTCTCTCCATCAGTTATAATCAGTTAAACTAGTTGAACTGATGTGGTAGGTGAGAATAGATGCCTTCCCACATGCAACCATGGAATACTGGCCCTAACTGAATTGGCGGACATCTAACTGAATGTAACTGGAGCATAGCTTAGCTTGACTAGTCACCAACTACCAAAAACTGAAGGAGGTTGGTGCCAACACTCCCAGTGGATCCTAAATTGTAGGGATTTGTCTAGGAGGTGCATAAACTGATGCATGAAGGTGTAGCCAGTTACAGTTAGCCTCTATCTGTGTTCCCCACACTCTAGTGACTGGTACATGTGGCCCCATTAGGCCAAGTGGACCCAATGGTACTAGTGGACCCAATAATAACTAAATGAATCCTAAGTTAGGAAAATATAATCTAGTAGACTAGTTTGGACAAGGGAGGATTATAAATCCTAACTTGGACAACTGCAGGCCCTAGAAACAAGTCCAAAAGTCACCCATATACAATCTAAAATAATTAAAAAATGTTTCTCAATAAACTGAGGAAATAGGGGAAAACCTCATGGATCACACAACTGATCTTCTTCAAACTGAACATTGCGCTCAATGAAGCATTTCCTAGTTGCAACCTCCATCAACTTGTATTCTTTTGCATCTTCTGCATATCCATTCAACAGTGGAATGGACATGACATTTTATTACCCTCTTCTCTATTAAGTATATTTTTCAACATTTGATTGGACATGACATTTTATTGTGCTTATTGTGCAGCCTAGTGTTTTCTTTTTAGGCCATCTATTTGCACCAATTGTTGAAGAGGAGCAAGGATATCTGGATTATGGAAAGGCCATAAAGCAAGCCTGCCAAACCTATTCAACCCAAAGCTGAGCTTCACATGTACAAGCACATTGTTGAATACTGAAAATTAAGTTTCACACTTCAAAGTGAAATATTATTCCCAGAAAATAGTCAACTTGAAAAATAACAATTATATGAGAATGAAGCTCAATAAATAACTAATGTTGAACTGTGAATTGCATCGAAGGGCATTATTGAAGAATTTCTCCTCGAGGTTCTATAATTCAATAGACACCGAAAGAAACAACATGATAGCGCTTAGAATACACATAGATGTTGTCTATTCTAACTTGACAAAACTAACCAAAAAAACAAAATACACTTAGATGTTGTCTATTGTAACTTGTCAAGAACTATAAAAAAACAAGAAATGAACCATAAACAATATTAAACTTTACAAAATTAATATTTCCAAATCATAGAAATACATGATCAAACTTCACAAAATAACATAGGTTTTAATGATTCAATGTTAAGCTTTACATTGCTCATACTTAACAAGTGAAAAGAAACCCACCAATACCATAGATCTTGTAGAGCTGACTAATGTTGAGTTAGCTGGTTCAACCGTTGATGAAATAATCTATGTGGTTGATGAAGAAAGTGATTAATAGGTTCAACCATGCGACTGAAGTAAAGGAGAAAATATTTGTTTGTGGCATATATGTAACAATGTATAGTGGTGATTGTCGTGGTGGTTTATGTTGAAACCCCTGGAGTGAGTGCATGCATGCATGAGAGATGTCGTAAAGAGTTAATATATATCTTGCAAATGGATACAATGCCTCTCCTCGCCTCCGTGTCGTTCAATGGTTTTTCCAAGGTGTTTGTGTTTCTCCTTTCAAATTAAACATCATGTTCTTGAAATCTTTAAAGCAACTAATAGGTATCAAATAATTGGATTTTCTAAATATTATTAATTTCAATGGCATATGAAGGGCACTATCTACTAGATGGATAACTAAATATAAATATATATATCGGGTTATGTTGGTAAGGTGTTAAATTCCTTACATTAATCTTTGGCATTTTAAATAGTTTTTAAAATCTTAATTGAAATATGTCAGTGTAGTTTTTCTTTGACAAAGTTGTTGTGACCTGTTATGAGATATGCTATTATTAATATCTTGACCTTTTGACCTATTATGAGATATTTTATCATTAATATATTTTTACCAATTTCTGTTTAAAACAGAAATACAGACATTACATTCCATGTCTTCCATGACACAATGATAATGTTAATAAAGAAAATGTTAATAAGAATGTGAACACATAAAAGTGTTTTATTTGCAAATTTGCCTCTTTCCTACCTTCTTAATTTACCAAATGGATGGATTTTTGCCGCAAATATGCCCAAACAATATATTCACCACGACTTGTTGCTCTTAAACTATTGTACTCTACGATTTCAGGTAGACTCTCACATATCTTGTGAAGAGGGTCCGAAGAAGGTGGGAAGCTTCTTCTGGTGAAAAGGGTGAGGATATTAAATATAAATATAAATATTAAAACTATAATAAAAAATCATTAATTAAAACAGATTTTAATTATAAAAATTTACAAACCGCATAATTTTATATTTTATGTTAATCATAACTATTTAATAATTATTTAAAATTTTTAATGATAATACTATGGTAAAAAAATAACTTATTTAGTCTCGTCCTTTTCAATCCTCTACTAAGATGAAATACTACCTAATAATATATTCCATAAAAAAATGAAAATATGGCATAAACAATGAAGGTTATATTACAATGTGTTAAAGGTAGAGGATGACATAGTTGAATGAAGAAGAGAAGTTGGCTCCACTTCAATGACATTAATTCATGGAAGGAAGAGATTCTCATAAAACTGGTTGTGAAAAGTGGAAGATAACATAGTTATATGAAAAAGACAAATTGGCTCTACTTCAATGACTTGAATTCATGGAAGGAAGAGATCCTCATAAAACTGGTTGTGAAATTTTACAAATCGAAATATCCAAAGCAATATGTATATATCTAAAGTTAAGGTAACGTCATTAACATGGATTCTCATGATTTAATATTGATAATTATTTTAAATTTCATTTGAATTAAAAGTGTATTTTTCAACATCTAAAACCTAAATTTTACTTGCTCATTCGCTGACACATATGCAACATTACTTATTTAACATACAAAATTCAGCATACAAAACACTCTTGAGATAGATAGATGTTTTGTCAACAATTTTTTTAACTATACATCTCCAATCTACCTGCCTTAGTAAAATGTCAAGAAGGCAATATGTTTGATATTGTTAACGCTGAGACATTACAAATAATTGAATTGAAATTACAAAATCAAATCAGCAAAGTCTCTCTTGATTTTTTATTCCACTCTCCTTGGCACATTAAATTGACTAAGAAGTAATTTGGTGGTTGTTTAGAGTTTTTTAAACAGATAATTGAGGAGGCATGAGGTAACGCCCTACTATTTTTAGATTATGTTAGATGGAGTCTTAGATGGACATCTTCATTGCACGGATCCTTAATAGTTGGGTTTTAGTTGTATTTACCAATAGTCATCCAATTATACAATAATCGGGTCACTAGTTCGAGGTTGTCCTTATTTAAAGTTTAAACCATTTTCTAGCTTTGGAAATTATTATTTTGGAAGGGAAATGATAAAATTATGGAAGGTATAGCACACTAATGAAATTCCATGCACTACATGTCAAGAAGGTAAGAGTTAATTTGTTTAAAAAATACTTCACCTTAATAAAAATGAGGAAATGGAAGAATCTTTGTTCACAAACACAAACGATGTGAACTCAAAATTCCAATGCATTTTTGTGTGGTGTGTAAATCAGTAGTTTAATCACCCAACTACTTTGTTATTTTTAACTTTTACCAAGTTATACATATTATATACAAAAGACATGTTAAAATTACAATGCATTTATGTCGCCGTGAATTAATAATTTAACCAAGTTAAACTATCATATTTTTCATTTTTCAGTAAGTTAAAGTTCTTATGGAGAAGTATGGATAGTAAGAATTTTAGTGCTAGTGGCCCCAGGGACCCTGTGATTGGATTTGTAACACCTATTATGGGTGAGGGAAATGTTGCACAATATGTTCTACTGTTGGCCGGGAGGTGCTTGGAAAATAAGCCAGTTACAGGCCTCCCTGCAAAAACATCTCAAACCAGCTTAACAAGGATGGAAATGAGAAAACCTTCTGATATCCGCAAGAGAAACACTCTCTTAAAAGAACTAAGAACGAATGTAGAAGTAGTGTCCAGAATTTAAATACCAACGAACATCTCGTCGAAGCCTCCAGATGAGACTGTGGAATTAGTTGCCACGGTGCATAGTATCCATTGCTAGAACCCATCGGTCTGAACGAATGTTTGTATAGTGAAAAATAGAAACAGAGGCCACCGTCATCACCAGCATCACTATTAGCCACTGAAAACACAAAAGGTGGTGACGAGTTTAAGAAAAAGTCAAGTTGGCACACTCCAATGAACGGAGGTAAGACATTGATAGGATGGAAGACCTCACCAGTAGTGAAGAAAAGAAAAACACTGACCAAATATTAGATTGGGAAATTGTTGCATACTCATTCAAGGATAATGCCAAGGAAGATTCTGAAGGGAGGAAGGAAAAACCTGGGATGAACTACTCCCTGAATTTCTGCTGAAGTTAGAAATGCTAACAAAGAAAATTAGTAATAATGATAAGTCTTCCATTTTGTCCGTCCTAAAACTCTGGCACAATAACTACATCGGATAAATGAAAGTAGACCAGAAGTTACAAAGACTTAAGTAACAAACAAAAAAGGAACATACATCCATCCTGTACATCAAAAGGTGCGCGAGGTAGCAGCATCAATAGAGAAAGTAGTGCCATAACATGTTATTTTCGACCTGGTGGAGCAAATGCAGAAAACAGAGGAAGAATTGTGCACAAAGACAGAGAAAGTGGTGAAAATTGTGGAGGATTTTCATAACAAAATCAAAGCAAGTCATCACATGGAGCAATATCTTCAAGTGGATCGGGACGAGCCATAGGTGATTGTTGGGGGCCTATTGGGCCTAGGGACAATAAGGCAGAAATCATGCAAAATTCTGCCTAAGTATGGAGAAGAACATAAAGGAGAAGAGGAAGGATCTACAACTAAGGAAGTAGCATAAAGGAGAAGGGGAAGGATGTTGCGATAGAGGAAGTAAAAGAGAAGAAGAAGAAGAGGAGAAGCCGCTGGAAGAGTAAGCTTCTCCAGACAAGTAGCCCACGACAGAAGGATAGAGTGTGACATGAGATGGTATGACAAAATGTCAGCAGAAGAAGGCGTGCAAATATCATAACGACCAAAAAGCGACAGTAAGACATAATGTTGAGAAAGCGACAAGCCTTAACGAGTGTTGGTATGAGCTCAACTAGAGCCGGAAAAAACCACACGTGTGAAGGCATATTTGTAAGTCGGGTCGATAGTTCCTCCCGTTATGTGTTGCTAGAATGGGAAAGACAGCCTGTTGGATGGATATAGTAAGTCGGCTGAGATAGGGACATAAAAGGAGTCTATAATAAGTCTGTATAGAGTCTATATCAAATCAGTAGTGAGTATATATCAAATACGTATGGGATCAGTATTGAGTCTGTAATAGGGTTATAAAAGAAGGAACCAAAGTTGTATATGGGTTAGACTCTTGGTAAGACTCTTGAGCTAGACTCAATAGACATTATTGGTTAATGGATTTGTATCGCTGAGTACATTAGAGTAAAAGGATCTGCAGCTGAGTGCGTAGATGAGTATGGAATGTTGATTTGATCCAGGATGTGTACGGATCACTAGTAGAAGTGGAGTAGAAATCAAAAAGAAAGAATATCAGAGAGCATGACAGGGAGGAAGAGTCTATAAAGTTAGAGAAGAAGATATTGAGAAGAGTCTGCAACTTAGTGCGTAGACGAAAGGTGCATCTATTTCCTCATGCCATATAAAGAGCACCTTGTGGTTTTCACTCGAATGGGTTTCCACGATATATTCAGTGCATATGTGTGAATGTTGAAAGTAGCTTAGATATATGTGTGATTATTGTAGTGAATGAATGGCTGTAGCTTTGCTTATAAAAGAATAGATGTAGGATGGCCGCGATGCATTTCTGAGTATGATTATGCTGCATGTCTATTGTTTATTTACTAAAGTTGCATAAAGAGAGGTTGGGTCGCAGCTTAGCTGTTAAATCACAGTAACCACAAGTAATCCATCCCCGGACTTCGTTGGAATCCTTGGCACAGAGCCAAGGTATTAAAACACCTTCCCACCCAACTGTGGAAACGTGGTTCTCGAAGTTACCCATCAAGAAATATATATGGGGTGAGATGGCATCTGCCTTGCAGATGCTGTCAGCTAAGCTCTACTCTATTAGACCGATATCTTGGGCTTTGTTGTGCTGAGCAGAAGGGACTGAACCTGGTTCAGGCTCCCTAGGAAAAGGGACAGAGAGATACAATAAAGCCAACAATCCACTTACTCATTGGTATATTAATTTGGTATTTTGCATTCCCTTTCAATAGGTAATAGTCATAGAAACACTTCTCATTTTATATTTAGTTGATATAGACATGGATTTGAATTTCAATTAAGAAATCCTAGTTCAACCCTATGATCATACAAGAATTATTGATTTACTTGATATAATGGTGTCGATCCCCTTTTATTTTTCATTTAATTGCTTTAGAGAGTTATACTATATAAACACTTAAGCAGGATTATGACTTATTAGAGTTTGCTATAAACACAGCAGAAGATTTCAAAAAAGCTGTTAGAAAGACAAAAGGAGCATGCACAGAATTCTTCAGAAGGCTCCTGATTACCTATAACCGGTGCCAAGTAGAAGCTGAGCAAAGGCTAGATGTTTTCCCAGACCACTACTCATTTGTGGAGATTTTACAGAAGAGGTATCAAGAGGAGGAAGCAAAAATACAGCACATTAAGGCCCTCGACGACCAAATATTAAGGAGTGAAGTAGATCATTCCACCATCAATGTGCATCTATTGGAGGATCAGCTTCGTTTGAGTGTGGCCAGAATTGAGGCCATCAAGAACCAAGCTGCGAAGTTCGAGATAACCATTCAATTTTTGGAACCTTGTGCGTTTGAAGGCATCGCCTCTGAGGCTTTGGCATGGAAGAAATTTCTGAATACTCAAGTGGGGCCCTCCTCATGAAGGATTGTTCACTTGTGTAATATGTAACGATTTTTTAAACATTAGAGGAAAGTGAAATTTTGGGAGGCGAAGAGTTGGGAAGACCAAGGGTTATTTGTGGGCAGCCCAACAGTCTCATCCTTTTTTGTACAAATATAGAAGACTTAGAAGAAGAAGGGGCTTTTTCCCAGTTAGACATGTAAAGAGATATTGTAAGAAGAACTACTTTTTTTTGCAATAAAGAATTATTGTTTGCCTGTCGGAGAAAGTTTGGTGGGACGTTCAAATGCTATGCTATGGATTGGTGAAAGATGAACTATTTCGTTTTTCCAGTTTTTGTCCTTTAACTATGAGATCGTTCTAACTCTTAGAGCCTATGTTCTTGTTTGAATTATTTCTGGTTTATCTGTGAAATTACCACCATGAGTAATGCATGTTGTTCATAAACAATTGGCTATCTAATTGTCTAAATATCTTTAGTCATTCATGTGTTGTAGGAAGGAATATCAGCTATCTGTAATTTCTCTTTATAGTGCATGCACAATACACATTACTCATAAATAAGTTACAATTTGGCTCCCCAGGGATAGATAGGTAGATAGTTAGTTTTACTCTATTGTTGCATATGTGATTTAGATGCTTGTGAGTTCTAAGACGAGAGGTAAGAACCTGCGCATCACGTTGTGACTACTCCTTGCATCCTTTATCACCCTGCATTGTTAATTAGGCACATGCATATCATACTTTAAGTCAAAAATACAAAAATACACACGGTGGACCGGGCCGCAACCGGTAAACCCCTTTGTTACTTGACCTACGGTATCCGGACCTCAAACCAGATGGATTCCCTATACCAAACAGTCACGGGCTAGTTGGGAACATTGACTGGGGAGAATCCCTTGCTATTGTTTCCTGCGAATTTCCAAGCCTCAACAGTTTCTGGTGCTAGAAAGAGGGCCGCCAATGCATGGCTGGCCGTGGAAACCTATTTTCCCAAGATTACCCCACCAATAGATATTTGGACGCTTTTGGCTTAACCCAAGTATTCACAGGCTTTGTTTTTTCCCTTGAAGCAAGTAAGCCCAGTTTCACCTTACGTTGCTCTTTGCTCAGACTCCTGTTCTTTCCCCTTTGCTCATGGTTGGTATAAATGTGAATCATCCCAACCCACTGCCGGTTTGGAGAGCTATATCACCTTTTAACCTGACACCTCCGTTGCATAACCTACCTCAATATTTTGGAAAGTTGCTACCTAAGTTTGACCCCAATGAAAAGACTGTTGTAGATGACCACTTGCAAAGTTTCTATTTAGCAGTAGAAGGGTTAAGGGCTGGGGAGTACGAAGATGTTGTCTGTAGGTTATTCCCACATACCCTTAAAGGAGCAACAACATCATGGTACTTCGGTTTTCCTGCAAACTCTATTCCCGATTGGGACACCTTCGACAGGATTTTCAGAAGTAAATACATGGCCCAAAAGACACATGCCTCGCTGATGAAAGGTATAGGTTTTTTAAAAAAAGAGAAGGATGAGAAGGTGCATCATTTTACTCAAATGTTTTCAACATAACTAAAGAAATTTTCTGAAACTGACAGACCCTTAGACAAGGTCCTAATTGAATATTATACCTCAGCCCTAGGACCTGAGCTAGCCATGTTTGCCAAAATGAAAGCCAGACCTACATTGGTAGAGACTTATGAAGAAGCAGAAAGGGTAGAGGCTGAAAAGGAAAGTATAGAAGACTATCCCAAGCAACTTGAAGAAAAAACCACCGGGAATAGAGCCTTGTTGTTGTCTAAACCAAAAGAGGAGCAATCACATGATTTTGAGGGAATGCTGAAAATGATTCAGAAACTATCCAACCGAATAATAGATCTGGAGAAAGAAAGGGAAGTTCAGAAAAATTACAAACCCTACTACCAAAAAAGGGAGGATAGCAACCAATTGAACATCCCTCCACCAAATTCAGCATCAGTGAATATAACAGAGGTAGAGGGGGATAATTTCTGCACTTTTCACCAACAACCTCATTTTGAAAAGAAGTGTCCTCAATGGTTAAATTCGATGACATTGGTTATGAATCAGCTGTTGGACTCTAAATTGACTAAGGACAGTGGAAAAGAAGAAAAGAGTGACAAGACCATAGAGAAACAAGATAATGATACCATGTTTCTATGGGATGGTGTTTCGCTTTTCGACACATTAAAGAACACTCTTAAATCTGAATACACACCTACAGCAACAAAAGACACAGACCTAACAATTAAATACAATGCAATAATTTCGAAGATTAAAAATTTGCAAAAGAATGTCAAGAGATAGGCAGATGCTAATGTTGAAGATAAAACACCTAAAGTCACTACTGTCAACCAGGAAACAGAGCCAATCAATGATCCTGCCAAACCTGTGGAAGGACAGGTAGATGTTGATGAAGGACACACTGAAAAAATTAAGGAGCTTAAAAAAGATGTACCCACAAAAAATCAGCCGGGAGAAGAAGGCAATTGGGAAGAAAAAGCTAAAACCCTGCCTTTTCTTTTGACTCTAGAAATGCTGAATCATAATGTGCATAATTGTTTGGTAGATTCTGGTTCATCGGTAAATGTTATGCCAATTGAAGTTTGCAAAAAGATTAATGGGCATCCAGAGCCCACAGCCTGGGAAGTAGTGCAATTAGATAGAACAGGTGTCAAAGTAGTGGGAGAAATGAAGAATGTTCTCATATTCTTATCTGCAAATAAAAAGATATGTCAATTTATTGACATTATGGTGGCCGACGTACCGGATGGATATGGGCTTATTCTTAAATGAGATTGGTCTTCCAGGTTAAAAGGTTATTTTGCTTCAGACTGGTCTCATTTGTGGTTACCTCTTAAGGGTGCCCCAAATCAGATTAAAATTTTGAGAGAACCTTACATGAAGCATACTGTCACTAAGCTAGGAGAAGGTAAGGAATCTGCTAATTCTATCTTGGGAAATTATCTAATAGAGCTTAAACTAAGATATCATACCTTAGGAAAGGCCAGTTCTATGATTGACACTCAGCCTGAGCTCCTTCAACTTCCTCAAGCTGATAAGGATGACTGTAGACTAGTAGACATGGTTTCAATTTCAAAAATAGCACAGCTAGACCATGGTTAGGGATCTCATGTCTACAATCCAGCCCACCCCTTGACTCACTAGGTTAAAAGATTTTCAGGAGTGGGCACTTTTTCGTTTCTTTTGTTTTAATGATTCTGTACATAAATAATTTGATGTTGTTTTCTTTTGGTTTATTGCTTTGATGTTGTTTTCTGTTGATTTAATGCTTTTTTATTAGTTCTTTTGGTTTTGAATAAAGAGGCAAACTTTTGGCTGCAATGGAAACATCTGGGTTCTTAATTAACTGAAATCTTGAGAAAAGGACTGTGCTTTAAAACATAGAATGTCTTCTAGTAGCAGTGTTCCTAATTGGCCATATATTCATTGAAGCCCTACTTAACCCCTGTAAATAACTCAAAATTAAGAGGTCTGGAATACTATTTCAAGGCTCCATCCATTTCACATCTAAAATGTCCAAGGGAGTGGTAGAAAAGGACCCACGAAAAGGAAGCAAGGTAAACAGTATATCATATATAAGTGATCCCATGCCATGACTTCAGAAAAGTTAAAAGCTATCAAGAGTCAAAACTCCTTAAACAAAAATACATATCAAAGCAAAGTATCAAAAGCATGAATTTCAAATTGCCAAAAGTTCCTCTCCGTCCGTGAGATGAAAAGTGAATTCTTCTCTCACACAAAAGGACACTATGGATAAAGTGGCCTGAATAAAATTCAGAAAGAAAGGCAGATGGAGGACTCAAAAGAACTAAAGTTCAAATGGCACAAAAGTGCAGCTGGCATGGGAATGAGGAACAAAGGGATAGTGATGTTTACTATATGTTACAATACTGTGGTGTCCAAGCTAGAAACTACCTAAGGACGGGTAAAATAAATCTCACTTATTAGGCCTCAAAAGAGTTATTCAAACTTGCAAATATTTCTGATGTTACCTTTTCCCAATGAATGAACTGCTTCTTAATGATTTAAATGTATGGGTTGGCCAGCTTAGGAATACAAACATCTAGAAGATTTCAATTTTGAGCTAGACAATCTTTTACTGGGGAGGAGTTAAGTCAGAAATCTGGGGTTCACCAGGTAGTCGCCAATTGTTGCAGCTACAACATTTTTCCCAAAATTCAAAAAAATTCGGGACCCTCCTTTTTTCTTATATCGGTTTGATTTTCTTATTTGATTTGATTTAATGATTCTTCAAAAATACCTTTCTAAAGCTTGAAATGATCCATTGTTTGTTTAAGCATTATGATTGCCTTTGAATGCGTTTTCAAGTGTTTTTAGTCGGAAGTTTATTTGCTTGCACCCTGCCGTTGCGGAGAAATAATCAGCTTTAGCTTCGATTATTCTTCTCCGATGCATATGTCTCAATCGGCTGAGTTTTTGTTTCATGTCGGAAAGTATTGTTACTTCGTCCTCCACAGTTGCGGATGGCAGATTGTGAAGTCCCCCGATGCATTGACTTTTCAACCCCACTTTGTTGTTTTTTGTCGATCCTTAAGTTTTGGGCTTCTGCCGTTGCGGATGAAAAAAGCACTAGCCTTCCGGTCTTTTAGTCATTTTTTCTCCGATCTAGATTTTCGCTTATCGCGGACGGTGATGTCCTTTACGGTTCCGCTGTTGCGACTCTTTATTCCGCTATCACTCTGATGATTAGTCTTGTGAAGCTCCGATGCGGATGTCTCAGTGCTTAGCTTAGTGGTTTTTCCACCCGACGTTGCAGAATGAATTATTCTTGAGACCTCCGATCCTTAGGGTTCCGCCGTCCAATTTTTTTTGTTTCCTGCCACTCATGGTTGACCATATATATATGGGGTCGAGCATGTGGATTATTCTATTTTTATTTCTGACTATCGTGCACTGTCGTTGTCATGCGCTGTCGTTCGCTCAGGCTCGTAAGGACCCCCATTGTTGGTGTACCCGCGTTTCCAGGTGGCTCAATCGTGGAAGCTTGACAGTCCTCTTCCCACTGGTTACGCAGCAGTGCCAGGTAGGCTCTCGTGCGTTATCCCATTCTGTTCAATCGTTTGATAATGTTTTTCTGTGGTTAGGTTTTTCTTTTACGATCATTTTCCCTTGACCCCGTTATTTACATGCATATATAGTGAGGGGTTTGTATCGTAACTGTCAGTGGGGGCGTTTTTTGGCCCACAGGGTAATTTCCCTCTGTAACCATTATGTATTTCGACCCTGCGCTTAGTGGTTGGGGAGATTGGTGCAGACGGCCGTTGCGCTATCCGCACCAGTCTGCTTCGTTTGATGATAGGTTTTTTGGGAAGGGTCGTTCATGGATTCCATGTGATGTTAGACTAGTTTCCCCCCTTTTGTGTTGCCTGTTTCCTTCAAACCAAAGCCGTACTATTTCAAGCGACCCGGTTCGCGGTCAGTTTCGAACCCGAACCAATTGGGGGTTATATAGCACCGCACAGCGTATTATTGACCATAGATTGCACTGACAGTTTTTTTCCTGAAAACGCACTGTTGAAAACTTGCATAATTTCCCCTGTTATCCTACGCAACGCGATGATCATGGCACCCGCAGAGATCCAGATATCTCTTCAGTTTAATGTAGATTGGTTTCCCGCTTGAGATTTGTTGATGGAACTGTTTCAGTAGTAGACAGAAGTGTTATCTTGCACATATTTGCTTCATTTAACTAATTTTCGTCATGTTAAACATAGATGAAGTGAAACATTGCACATTGTTGTCTCAATGTTTGCAACTTAGCCGGAAATGGCCTAATGATTATAATTTCATATATGACAGGAAGATTTCGAGCTCAAAATGTCAAAGCGACAAAAGAAGAAGGCCCCTGTGGTCCAAGAGGATCCCGACGTGTAAGTTATCACCAAAACCGAATCCATCTATGAGGACACCAAGTGCATATCTAGTGTAGAGCCTAAGTACCAGTGAGGAGAGATATATAGGTTGATCACGCGCCAAGAGGTGCCTGATATGGGCTTGGAGGAGGAAGGAATATACGCCAATATAGAGAGATCTTAACTGATGAATATTGCCACAAGACCAGAGCTCTTACCATGCTCTGAAGTGATTGGTCAGATTCTGCCCTGGGCAGATGTAACCACTATGATCCTGGAGAATGTTGACAAACAAGGCTATGCTGCCTATATCCCAGGATATGTAGCCCTAGCCTACCACCTGCCAGAAGCACAAATATTTTTGTTTGACGATTGGTTAAAAAACATCAGAATGGACCTTGTTGAGACCCTCAAAAGAATGTTGTTGTCTGGAAGAAATTTCAGAACCAGGCCTACGTGAGAATATGACACAGCGAGCTTAAGGGCCCCGTACAGGTTCATTGCCTTGATTCTCAACATAATTTTTGGAAGAGCGCATGGAAAAAGCTTCAAACTGGAGTGGATGTCCATTATTTTTTATGTTGAAACCCAAGGGACCATCTTCAACTGGGCCAACATAGTGTCAAATAGTCTTTCATCCTGCATGGCCTCAACTTTCGGAGGAGTGTCCCAAAAAAGGTCAGAATTTTACATGAGTTCCATACTCGTCGATTGTATACTGTGCAATCAACCTTTCCCCGGTCTAAGGTGCATCTGGGACAAGGAGAGGATGCCTGTTTATTCTGCATACAAGCCACTGTGGGCGCACAAGTACCACAGTCACTACCGGGAGGTCTATGAACATTTCATCATGCCATTGTATACTCTCATTTTTCTGAAGGAATGTGACTGCATGTCAGAAGAGGCATTGTAGGTAATTGAGGAATATGCGGATTATTATTTGATCGAGAATGGCCTCTACTTCAGAATGTTTGGAGGTTCTAGAGCACCCTCCCTAATACCCAAATATGCCACAGACTACATCATTCATAAAGAGGCGGTTAGGCAAGTCTTCCTAGATGGCATAGGAATCTTTTTGTTTGAACATAAGAAGGCTGCCTATCCCCCGTTGCCTTTCAAGTTAGGAATTTATAAGTTTACCAGAGTGAAGAAAGCAGATGAGTTTGTAGAAGAGTTCGAAAGGTTTCATTTTGGTGAGATGCCCTTCCATAGAAATGACTCCCGCAACAAAGTAGCTGAACACTGCAAAGAGGCAAATGTTCATTTCGAATACACTCATCATTGGGATAGAGAAGAGTCCGTCTTCCGCAGTGCATTGAATATAACAGCCTTGAGGAAAAGGTTCAAAAATAAGACCACCACCAAAGGTGGGAAGGGGCAGGATGAACAAGCGAAAGCCAATGAAGAATCCAGGAAAAGAGATGAAGAAGCCCAAAGGTTGGCCCAAGAAGCTGCAGGGTGAAGAGGAAGAAAAAAGAAGAGCTACCCAAGAGGAAACTAAAAAGGAGGAAGGAGATGCGAGAAATGAAGAAGAAGAAAGGAAAAGGAAGCTTGGTGAGGAGCTTCAGAAACAGGAGTAGAGAGGATGAAGCTGACCCAGACAGCGACAGAACAGCCAGACTCTGACACAGCTGACATTTAGACCCAGGATGTGGAGAACCCCAAGGTTCATGACCCAGAAGTACCTACTGTCGGCACACCTGGACAGTCTATGGTACCCACACTTAAACTGATCCCTTTTGTACAGAAGGTAGGGGAAGAAATCCCTGATTTTAATACTGTCTTCTATGACAAAGAAACAAAGAGGATAGTGAAGAGAATGGAAAAGAAGGTTGAAACAGGAGGTATGTTCGAGAAGATGATAACGGATACACCCGTTGTATATGGAACAGACCGAGATCCCAGATTCACCATTAGAGCAAGAGCTGCACTGATCCACGCTTCGGAGGATAATGTAGACAAACTAATGACAGATCTGGAACAATCCAAGAAGTCTTCTTCTCAGCTGAAGGACACATTAAGAAATGAGAGAGAAGAAAACAGTAAGCTGAAGAGAAAATATGAGGATATGCAAAAAGAGATGAGGTCTTCAAAGGATGAACTACAGGTTCTCCAAGCAGAAAGGAGGTTTATGGAAACTACACAAGAGTGTCTGGAGAGAGTGCAGCAAGAGTATCAAGAGCTAAGGGTGGAGAAGGAACACCTGCTGGGAAAGATAGAAGACTTAAAGCTACAAAAGACCACCTTGGAGGCAAGTGAGAAGCAAACTCAAGAGCAAGAGATGAAACTTCAAGAGCAGATTTCTTCTCTAACAACCGCTTTAGAGGAAGCAAAAGAGCAGCAGGTTAACCTCCAACCTTTCAAGGAACATGTGCTGGCACAAAAGGTCAAGATTCTTTAGCTGTAGACTGCGATAGAGGAAGAGAGATGCAAAGTTTTGCAAGTAGACGACCGATTAGAGGAAATTCTGGAGATTTCCTCTTATTTTGTTGATAGATCTCAAGACGTCCTAGAAGTCCTAGCAACAAGAATGGCGAGGATGGAAAATAATGAAGAAACTCCTGCAGAGCTGCCCTCGAAGGATTGGCAGGCCCTTAAGCAGGATTACGACTTATTAGAGTTTGTTATAAACATAGCAGAGGATTTCAAAAAATTTGTTAGAAAGACAAAAGGAGCATGCACAGAATTCTTTAGAAGGCTCCTGATTACCTATAACCGGTACCAAGTAGAAGCTAAGCAGAGGCTAGATGTTTTCCCAGACCACAACTCATTTGTGGATATTTTACAGAAGAGGTATCAAGAGGAGGAAGCAAAAATACAGCACATTAAGGCCCTCGACGACCAGATCTTAAGGAGTGAAGTAGATCATTCCGCCATCAATGTGCAGCTATTGGAGGATCAGCTTCATTTGAGTGCGGCCATAATTGAGGCCATCAAGAACCAAGCTGCGAAGTTCGAGATAAACATTCAATTTTTGGAACCTTGTGCGTTTGAAGGCATCGCCTCTGAGGCTTTGGCGTGGAAGAAATTTCTGAATACTCAAGTGGGGCCCTCCTCATGAAGGATTGTTCACTTGTGTAATATGTAACGATTTTGTAAACATTAGAGGAAAGTGAAATTTTGGGAGGCGAAGAGTTGGGAAGACCAAGGGTTATTTGTGGGCATCCCAACAGTCTCATCCTTTTTTGTACAAATATAGAAGACTTAGAAGAAGAAGGGGCTTTTTCCCAGTTAGACATGTAAAGAGATATTGTAAGAAGAACTACTTTTTTTTGCAATAAAGAATTATTGTTTGCCTGTCGGAGAAATTTTGGTGGGACGTTCAAATGCTATGCTATGGATTGGTGAAAGATGAACTATTTCGTTTTTCCAGTTTTTGTCCATTAACTGTGAGATCATTCTAACTCTTAGAGCCTATGTTCTTGTTTGAATGATTTCTAGTTTATTCTGTGAAATTACCACCATGAGTAATGCATGATGTTCATAAACAAGTGGCTATCTGATTGTCTAAATATCTTTAATCGTTCATGTGTTGTAGGAAGGAATATCAGCTATCTGTTTTTTCTCTTTATAATGCATGCACAATACACATTACTCATAAATAAGTTACAATTTGGCTCCCCGGGGATAGATAGATAGATAGTTAGTTTTACTTTATTGCTGCATATGTGATTTAGATGCTTGTGAGTTCTAAGACGAGAGGTAAGAACCTGCGCATCACATTGTGACTACTCCTTGCATCCTTTATCACCCTGCATTGTTAATTAGGCACATGTATATCATACTTTAAGTCAAAAATACAAAAATATTCAGGGTGGACCGGGCCGCAACCAGTAAACCCCTTTGTTACTTGACCTACGGTAGCCGGACCTCAAACCGAATGGATTCCCTATACCAAATAGTCACGGGCTAGTTGGGAACGTTGACTGGGGAGAATCCCTGCTGTTGTTGCCTACGAATTTCCAGGCCTCAACACAACTAAAGTATATCACAATTAAACTCCCTTAGCAAAACAACCAACTAAGCATCCCTAATAAGTTTCCTTCTTTTAAAATCCAAATAGTGTAGTTGTCTACCAAAATAATTAATCATCCCTAATATTGTAATCCTCCATCATTATTTTTCACACATTACGAAGGTTTCCATTAAAAAAAAAATCTCAGTTATTCTCATAAGTTTTTTTTAACTATGTTTATGCTCCACAAAATAAACACTTTTATTTTTCAAAAACACGTATCTCTTTTTAATTCTAACTATCAAAATTTTAGAAAATAAAATTTTGATATTTCTGCAATATATCAATTTAAAAGAGTATTCTTTGTTGAGAAAAGAAAGATATGATACTATCTTTTGTCTTTTTTCTATACAAAACTAAACCATGATAAAAGAATGTCTTTTTCTATACAAAACTAAACCATGATAAAAGAATGTTTTTAACAAATTGCACAATTTTATTATTTGTCTAATTAAAAGGTCAAAACGTGTAGATATAAAAATCATTTATATTTCAAATTTCCTTTTTTATATCATTTTATTTATGTCAACGTTTCTCAAATGGTTCTTGGGTTAAATTACAAGTTTGGTTTTGTTTTTTCAGGTTTTCTTTGTTTTGGGTTGTTAGTGTTCCTTTTTTCTTTAAATTAATATATATATACAGCAACTCTTTGCATTTCATAACACAAATGTTTTATGTATGGGCTCTTGCATTGAAAAATAGACGATATCAAAATTATTCTCCTATATTATTTTAAGTTTTATGTAATTTGACAAATAAAAGTTTTTTCTTTAGCTTGTTTTTTTTATTTCAAGAATGTGCAATCACTAATTTAGATGGGAGGGTAACAATCATTCCTCCCATCCACCCAAGCTACATCCAATAGACATTCTTGACTTTACAACTTCCTTTATTAAAGTCTAACCAAGTTAATCAAATGTATTATATATTTGCAAGCATGCAATCAAACCGATGAATTTGTACATTATTATAAAATATTATTTAATACACAAGGAATGAATTTGTACATTGTTAGAATATTATTTAATGCACAAGAATGTAAACCTAGCAATGATTTTCAAAATAGGTATACATTAATTTTATTCCATATAACAAAAGTTACATCAACCTTGTTCATAGTGGATGATATGTATATTCTTTATGAGTCTTTGTAGATCATCCACGATTATGTATATCAATGTGTTACTTTCCTAAATCAACAACAATGATCTTCAAATATAATGAAGATCCATCATATTATTTATGAATTTTTGTAATTTTCTATCTTATCTTTGTAATATGCAATCATGATCGTAATGATCTAAGCCTCACACAAACTGTGGAAGATTAAATGTGATAGGATCCTTAGTGTTTAATATGTATCACAAATAATATGACAAAGAAATATGGGAAAGGCTCCAAATTTCCAATCCTTTTATTCAATCAAAATACCCTAAAGTTAAACATGCACCATATATTGATCCTTACAATAAGAGAATGATTACAATACTTTTATTCAATTAGAATAATCCATATTTTTATTCAATCAAAATATCTTAAAAAGTAAACTTCATATACTCTTGTAAGAAAATGGTTACAATAACAATTCGAATTCCATTCATGTCTCATAAGGACTCCATTCTTGTTTATAACTGCTTAGCAAACCCTAACTATAACCATTAATGACTATTCCAAATTACATTAATTGAATGCTAACTACCTAGTGAACCTTGTCCACAAAATATTAGTTGGCCACCATGCATATTCTATCATTAAATCCAATGGGCCTTGAAGCCCTTATTGCATCATTATGGAGGATCCCACTAATTTACCCCCTTTAAAAAATGTTGCCATCAACACTTAAACCTATGAAGTGCATCCATAAGTTCAAGTCCCATATGTGGGCACTACCCTCAAAGCTTATAGTACAAAAGTGCATTAAGTTCATCCATTACCCAAGGTCACATATATGGGTGCTCACATTGACTCCAAACTAGTGACACTTAAACTAGTGACACTTTATATTGGGTAATTACTTAGTGTTTTATTAAGGATGCACACCAAGGTCATATGTTTCCAAATATCATTCCACCTAGATGAAAGGTTAATCCGTAGAAAATTTCCATCCAAATAATTTCCAAAGGTTGGTTTTTGGATATGATGAAACTTAACTTTTCCTCCAAGGCAAATTCAAAATGAAAACTTGTAATCACAACCTACTCATGAATTCCCTTAATGACTTTTGCTTCATATAGAGAAGTAGATTCAACAAAGAGAAGTTAAAAGTGGTTTTCTGCATATAATGAAAAAAATACAACATAACACGCATTTGAAGCATCTTCTAAATCACATCATGCAGACATTTCTTTTGTATATTCTATACCAGAGCTAATTCTATCACATTCTTCCTTAATGTCTCTCCATAATTCTATCCTTTGATTCCCTTCACCAAGTAATGTTTCTCAACATTATTTGTTGATTATGTTAGGATTTTGAAGAAGTGATTTTAAAATTGTCATAACCTCCTTGATATTGCTCAAAATAGTTATTATGACCCCAATTTTAAATGGCACTACGTCTTTTTATAGTTCTAATAACATTGGTGTGGCTGCAATATGTCTCATACGTAGAGAGAAAATTGCATTGCAAGAATTTTCCACAAGGGTTTTGAGGCCACAACTTGAAATGGTTGTAACTTCTATGATACTTCTTGGAATCACTATTATAAATCGACTATAACTTATATGATACTTCTTGGAATCTCTATTATGACCCAAATTTGGAAATGAAATGACTGCTTTTATTTTGATGGAATTGGTGTGACTACGATATGGTAAATGCTATGAAAGAAAAAAATACCACAAGAATAACCACTAATCCTTCCCACCCCCCTCCCATGCACACAATTGTTTCCCATATACATAAGAAAAATAGTTGACCAACTCTAAGAAACCTATAGGGTAAGGACCTAACACGCCCTCCCCATTCAAAAGAAGGATTGTCCTTAAGGCTAGTGGTGGGAAAATTGTTCTAGAATAGATTTTGGTTTCCATGTGACATCTTCTCATTGCATATTTGTACACTATATCAAATTTATCAAATTGTGCACTGGCGCAATCGATTCTCTCTAGTACCTAATACTTCTTCTAGCTAGATCGAAATGGGCCCTTATTCATCAAGCTCTAGCAAGCTAGTTTTCACCCTACAATTGGATCTCGCTCCCTTCTTTAGACAATACATATGAAATACTAGATGAATATGTTAAGACCTAAATGTTGGCACATTACCCCATATATTGTGGGTCATTACATATTATTGATGTTGACTTGGGTCTATTAGCGATAATTGTCCTTAGTATTATTATATTAGTAATGTACGCTTGGTTCCATTAGTTGTAATTGTCCTCTTTGTCTCATATATATATATATATAGAAAGGAGAACTTTTCATTTGGATTATCTTGTCTTGTCTTGTCTTGCGTACTCAATACATTGTATAAGGAGGTTCCACCCTTGAAGAGCCTATCTATTCATCTCTTTTCTTCATTATTGAGGCATGAATTACTCTTTTTCGTTTATTTTTGTTCTTTTTATTCTCTTTTGGGGAATTTGTTGTTGAACGTTTGGTATCAGAGCTTGGACACTTCCAAAATGGGTCATCTTGGAAATTTGTCTATAAATTTTTTCTACAAAGTTTCAAGCAGTGAAAATTCGAAGAGATGCATCTAAAAAAGAAAATTGTCTGTGGTCCAAGTTTCAGATCCTGGTTCATTACATACTTCGATATATATTCTTTGGAAATTAGGGTTTCTAACTAGTCTAGTAACTATACTAAAACAGGTGTTATGCGAAAAAAAATGCCAAATGGAGCATGCAAGATCCAAATTGAGTGAGTTCTATTACATCAGGAAAAAAAAAAACAAACAAACCTCACTATCTTGGGTAGAAATTTTAGAATCAGAATAGAAAAATTGGACATGTGGAAGGAAATACTCTTGCTCTTCTGGAAAGGAAAAAAATAACAAGTGTGCAGAAAATAATCACAACTTTGTTTTGGCCTATCGAACTTCAATGAAACCTACGACATTGGAAAGAGGACATATTAGGCCACTGCAAACTAAGATTTTATACTCGTAGGCACCGAAATTTCAAGGCTACCTCGGTTGGAAGGTCAGACAACAAATAGTTCTTTAAATCAAGGTTTGATAAAGGTACACCATTTTAAATTTGAATAATTTTTAGTATAAGGATCTGTTTAAGGTGAACCCAAGGAGTGATATATATTTATTGTACAAAATGCCACCAAAAGGAAGTGGAAAAAATAACACTCCACTCAAACCATTTGAGGGTTCATCCCTAACATATGATGAAAATGAAGACCTATCTTTTTGAGTCTCCAAGTTGGAAGATCTGATTAAAGGGTTTGTGAAAATGATTGATTTAGTTAATATGAAGATTAATATGGGACATATGATGGATGAAAGGATGGGACAATTGGAGAAAAAAACAAAGGAAAATATGGGAAGGATTACTAATCTCATACATAATCTAGAGTAAAAGTTTACTAAAGGAGAGGAATGGGCCCAATTAAGGGAAGATAAAGATAGTGTCCATGTTGAGAAACCATACCTTAATAAGAATATTACAAGAGGATTTGATTCTAATAATGGAAGTATTTAGGAATGGTCCCAAAGGGGTATCCAAATACCCAATATTTACATGAGGAACTTTGATGGAAGGACACCATTACATGGATATTTCATATGGAGCAATTATTTGATACACACTAGGTGCCAAATATCCAAAATGTACCTATTGCATATTTATATTTAGAGCCTAAGAAGTTTGTGTATTATCAATGGCTTTGTGAGCACAAAAAATAACTCCATTATATCTTGGTCCATATTTACAGAAGAATTGCTATCATATCATGATGATGTCAAGAGTAATTCCTTCTTTACCCAATTGATAAATATATGCAAAAAGGGTCCTGTGAGTGAGGACATTCAACAATTTCAAAACTTGAGTCTTAGAATGGAGGGAAGACTATGTTACGGAGAGAAATTCCTATGGCTTGGGGTACCACAACAATCAGCTTGAATCCAGAAATCAATCCTTTCCAATATGCAATAGAAATTAAATATCTAACACTAAAGAATCAGACCTCGTACCTTATTCCGGACAGTTAAAGTAGGTCCCCGTTGAGCTTTCCAACTTCAGCTTGAATTGATTAATCACTTCCTCAACAACAAGTAAACAAGACAATCACACTATATATATTGGTGTTAGATCTATTCTAGCATATATAATCAACAATGTATAAGCATTTGAAATCACCCATGGATGAAATATTCATTCAAACATACATTATTGGACAAGAAAAGATATTTCTATTAATATAAAATCAGAGATTACAATGGATACAACCTCTGTCGGCACGTTTACGAATCGGAGAAACAGAATCCCCCACTTGGGCCTCCACCACCTCAATCCTCCATCTCTCAATAGCAAGCTCACAAGCAAAAGGCAAGCTTGGGAAGAACACAAAAGTGCTCCAAGGGACAAAGGGATGCAGACTCAAGCACAAGTTCCAGCAACAATGGACTATAGTTTCTTTTCTCTCAATTCTCTCATATGCCTTCAATGTACCAAAGTCAAGTGAGTCGGATCCATGTCAAGGAAAACTCCAAAAATATTTGGATTATGCACACATATCGATGTACACGGTTTTAGGGGTCAAACCCGCGTATATACGCGATTAGAGGTTTAAAAGTCGCGTGTATTAATTTTCACATGCTTTTAGGGATAGTCAAGGAAACATCAAAGGACAAAAAATGGTCCAAGGGTCTAAGGAGTCTGCAGAGGGACGGGGGAAGGACATACAAGTGTGACTCACCTGGAGTGGTAAAATCAGCTATAACAAATGCCCCCTAATGTGTGAGGTCAGAGGGGTTATACAATGGCCGAAATACATGATAAGTCCATCCCAGAAGTGGAGTGATGAAGGATCCCAAATGGAATACCAGCCACCCAATCAGCATAGTATAATGACACAACTCTGCACATACTGCAAATACATATAGCAATCCCGGATACATAAGAGTACAATGGCCATGAATAGGCATGATACAAGATATCATATAATTGGTCATCACCACGTACAATATACATAGATCAGAATCTCCATGATGAAGATATACAAAGGATCATGATCTCCACAATGGCTGAAGATATACAATGGATCAAAATCTCCATAATAGCTGGAAATGTTTGACATATACTAGAATCAAGTCATGAGAGCTGAAATCTCATGAACACTGGCACGATCAAGGAGGTAGCATATAAGAGATGCCACCAATATGGAAGGTCTTTTACACAAATTGCTATGAGTACATGTCCTACTATGTGAATTGAGGTGTCAAGGTCGAACATAGTAGTCCATCGTCTGATTACCGATCATTGATGCATACCGTTAACAGATGCGAGATCACCCACCGATAATGAAAATGGGAATCAAGGTACTAGAGTGCAAACTAACAAGTGTGAATGAATGTGTTGAGGTCGAACACTTGAGAGGATCCATCGATCAGGGGACATTGATGTATTCCCAAATACTATCAATGGTGAGAGAACGTGCCGCTGATGTCTGCAAGTCTTAAGGCACTCAAAAATGACTCTAGATTCCAATCCTAGAATAAATGATCTGAAGTCAATGGGATGAAATCCGCTGGAAGGAGGGAATTAAGGCATCCCTCATCATCCAACACGAGGTACTCATCAAAGCTGTATAATGTGGAAGGACTCGATCATAAGGTGCACGAACCAGTAACTGTACCAGGAATGGCCGACATGCAAAGTCAAGATAACTGAGGAATGGCCGACTCAGGTTTCAACTTCCTTAAAACAAGAGCATAACGGCGTATGGTGACTTAAATAAAGGTAGCATAGACTCGATATACAAAACTGGGACATCTCTGTGACACACGAGGCATCGACAGAGGCTCCATGGGGACTGGAAGCTTAACCAGTCGGTGGAGATAAGCTCAGATAAATGAGTACAACTCCTAAAGTCAAACTATAAACCCAACAACGAATGTGATATACAGTGCTCTCTTCGAAGGCGACACAACTCGATAGCTGCCAAAGATAACATCTTTCCTTGTTGGGCTTTTTCGTTTTTTGATTTTTTTGGACTTTTTCAAATATTTAAAAAGCTTGAAAAAGAATAAAACTGCTTTATAGTTACAGACTAGGAGGAGACAAGTGTCAGAGGGGAAAACAAACTAGTTCCAAGCAGTGGAACATACCTATGCTCAATGCAAGGATACATGTGTAGGATAGAGACACTCGGGGGAAAATCCCCTCCCGGTAAAGATCAAGAATCAAGATGCAAAGGATATATAAAATGGCTCTCCATGGCTAGACATGAGACAAGCTCGGGCTATATGGCTGAAACTCACTGTCAGGGAAGTCGGCATAAAGCTCAATAAGGCAGGAAAAGCTCATGATAATGCAATTACAACTTGACATAAGGGAGTCCTGAGGGAAATAGCCCAGCAAAAGATCAAGAGGAGTATGAGGCTCTTGCAAAATGTCATGGCAATACTATACAATGGACTCCCACACCCTAAGGGACAAAACATCAGCATGGGCACCAAATGCAAATAAGGTGCTAACTATGGTACCCATGTAAGGTCAAGCTCTACCACTCATATCATGCCACTTCTAAAATAGCAAGATGGTTCCGTGACATAATAGAGTGGGTTCATACCTAAGGTAATAATGAAACGGTCATATGGTCATGCAAAATGCAAACGGTGATAAAACCTAAACTATATGCTAGTTTAGACATGATACCTGAGATTGACACGAACAGGTCAATCCAACAGCTGAAACGACACTCAAAAAGGTCTTCTACATCATAAATTAGGTCAAAAACGGTCCAAAATGATTAGAAATAGTCCAAACTATAGGAAAGGAGGTAAAAATTTGAAAAAATTTGAAAAAAATCTATAAATAGTAAAAAATTCAAAACATTATAAAACATTTGAAATTTTTACCCAATTGAGCTCATATTTTCAATAGCGAATTCCAGGAGATCCAGCCGGCGAAATCCACTACCATTTCTTCCAGGTACTTACCCATGCTCTTCTCTTCCATTTTGATGCAATTTTTATCAAATTCCATGGTGATTTGGGATTTCTAGGCCAATCCAAAATAGGCGCTGCATCCCACATGGAAATCAAGGGTTTTTCCGCATATAGGGCTGGATATACGTGGAAAATGCCCTCACAGTCACGTACATACGCGGCTGTTTGGAAAACAGTTGCATATGCGGCCGTGCATGAGGTTTTCTAAGTATTCTAATGGGAAAACTTGCAATTTTTTGTGCTAGATGGTCCTAGAATGGAGAGAAAGTGAACATGGTGATGTAGAGGAGGCAGTAAGGGCCGATCTAATGGCTCAACAAGCGCTACATGCATGTGGGCTCTACAAATTTTGGTGTCTTGGTGGCTTAAGGGCCAAACCAAGACTATTGCAAATGCTGGTGGATTACTGGGATCCAGACTCAGAGTCCTTCTATATAGATGGGATGTCCCTCACCATAGAGGTGGAGGACATATACTTTATTACTGGACTTTCCCGACAGGGGGAAGTAGTGAACCTATGCTCTCACGGTCCCAGAGGTGGCCTGACTATAGATGAGTACATTGCAGTGTACCGCTATCCGGACACAAAGAAGGTGAGAAGTCAGATCCCTACTAACTCCATACAAGTGTTGGGCCTAAAGGCCATCCTACTAACACTGGACAGGATAGTAGGCTTGGCTTCACTCCACCAGGCCTCGTGGCCTCTGATGTTCTATGCAGTGGAGTGCATGAGACCCACGGTATATGACTGAAGCACCACACTACTGAGCAACATGAAACATTAGCTCAGTGAGTGTAAGATGGGAAGAGTGCAAAACTTTGGTTTCAACAGCATACTGAGCATGTTTTTCTTCAAGCGTGTTCCAGGATTAGGCCCTAGAGTTGATGTTCCTCTACACGGGGTTTGAGATCCGGCCCAACAGCATTGGGAGGATGCGATGCGCAGACTAGGGGGAGGTAGGGTGTCCAACCCCTATCCAGCTGATTTCTTTCCATGGTGACGACAACAGATAATTACATCGATGACTACCCCTATGCGAGGATAGATTTTCGGGGGGACCCGGACATGCTGCTACCACCAAGATCGACATACGGTGACATAGGTAACGAATCTCGACCCTCTCTTTAAACTTTTGAGTTATTTCATTTTTTTGTGTTTTCTGATTATATGGAATCAAAAGACATGTTTTTGGGTGACAATACATAGTGACATCTACCATATGCATGCAGATGTGGGACCACGGAGGCCTGAAGGCTTCCCTCGTCATAGATGGAGGGGAAGAGGAGACAATATCACGGGTGTGTATGCGGAGCAGACGCTCCAGAGCATTCATACCAACTTTGTGAGGCTGACACACAGAGTTCCCATGGCGCAAGTCAAAGACTTGCCTGAGGAAATGCAGCGCCAAGTGGTGGGTGTACCATGAGCACGGGTACGATTATTCCGATGGTAGCTAGAGCCGTAGTGACATTCCATGATCACAACCCCCTCCTCCTCCACAGGCTTAGATACCTGGGAGTGATACATTTTTTATTATTGTGTATTATATTTTGGTGGCTTGAGAGCCCCATTTTTGTATCATGACACTATGTATCACCACATTTTGGATGTATATAAAAAATTTTATGATGATCGGTTTATTTATTTACATGTGTAAAAAATGTGTGTTTGTGATGAATTTATTGTGTATGAAACAAATTCCAATCTAACACGTAGTTAGCATATGATTCAACAACTTGATTATTAATTCCTGGAATGTGTATGTATGTTATATTGTCAAATTGTCGTTCTAATAATCTCACACGTAAGAATCTTCTTAATAGCGTCGGATCTCTAACATGGTACAAACCATTAAGCTGTGACACTACTAACTCCGAATCAAGACGTACCTCAAGAGAGAGAATGCCATGTGAAATGGCATCCCGTAGAAGCTCAATAACGGCACTATATTCAGCAACATTGTTTGAATATGGCCGTAAACATACGCCTCCTGAAGACAAAACCTGACCCATAGGAGTATAAATCACCCAAGCAGCAGAGGCTGAGTGTTGAGTGTGACGGCTCGCACCATCCACGAATCCTATGAAGGTGGAAGATTTCATTGACATCTGCCAAAAGAAATGAAAACTAATCACAAACCTCGATCACTATAAGAAAAAGACCTAACTATGCAAAACTGTACAATAATATACAATAACCAGCCTTGGCTGAAGATCATGCATAGTATTTTTTGAGATAGAGCCCATTCCTAGGCTCCACCAAGGCCGTTCCCTCATAATCCACTAACTCATAAGCGCCCTTCTCTAACACACGTTTGACGACGTAAGGACCACGTCACATGGGGTTAAACTTTCCTGCCCCCAAGGGTTCTTTCGGTTGGTCCTACAAAAGGACCAAGTCTCCCTCACTAAACCTCCTTGGATGGATATAATTATCGTACTGGACCTTTACGTGACGTTTATTTACTTCTAGAGCCACCAAGGCATCTCAACGCTACTCATCAAGTTTCTCAAGTTGGACCAAATGGTCCTCCAATGGTGAAGTGTCTGGTAAGAGCTCTATGGCTAGCTTCAAAGAAGGAATCTCACATTCAACCGGTAATATCGACTCCACTCCATGTACAAGTTGATATGGATTAAAACCCATGGCAATCTTAACAGCGGTTTGATACGCCCACAAAGCAGGATATAACATAATGTGCCAATTATTCTTGCTTTGTGCGATGGTTCGTTGGAGAATGGATTTGAGTGACTTGTTCACTGCTTCTACCTGTCCATTCACTTGAGGGTAGTAAGAGGAGGAATGCTCTTGTGTGTACCCTAACTTTGATTCCAACTCTTCCATCATACGATTCTGAAAGTGCGAGCCATGGTCAGTGACAAGCTCTTTCGGAATCCCGAACCGAGTAATAATCTGGTTGAATATGAAGTGCGCGGCTGTCTCACCGTCAGATTTAACTGTAGGCATAGCCTCAACCCATTTCGTGAAGTAATCAACAGCCACTATGATGTGATGATGACCCCCAGCTGAAGCTGGGTTGCAATCCATAAATTCAAGCGCCCACTTAGTGAAGGGACTAGCGGTGATGATGGGATGTAACGGGGCAGGTTTCGAGTGCATATTACGTGCAAACACCTGGCAAGGGTGGCACCTCTTGACCACATCAACACAATCCTTAAAGATTGACGGCTAGAAATAACCTGCTCTTAAGATTTTTTGGGCTATAGAAAGCCCAGATAAATGACCACCACATGCCCCTCCATGGAAATCATTCAGCACTACCTCAACCTCATCATGAGTTAAACAACGTCGTAAAATGGAATCTACCCCACGGAGGTACAAAGTGTTATCCACTATGAGGTAATTCTTAGACACATGACGTAATTGTCGTCGTTCATCCCGTGAGAGGTGAGTAGGGACCTTCAATGTTTGTAAATATATAATGATATCCCCATACCATGGGTCTAAATTTGAGATTAAGAAGATGTGCTCATCAATAAACGTATCTTCACAAACCAACTCCTCGGCCTCGCTTGGGAAATTCGATATAAGCTCTACAAAAATTAACGATTTCTTCGATTTTGCCGAAACAAACTCGAGATCGAATTCTTGCAGGATGACAATCCATTTATTATATTTTTCCCCAATCATCCTTCGAGTGAGGACGAATTGAAATGGATTGACATGGGCTACAACCAAGGTCTGGTGAAGGAGAATATAATGTCTCAACCATTGAACCGCATGTACGGTAGCTAAAGCAAGCTTCTCAACATGAGAATAATGAATCTCCACGTCAATAAGATTCCAGCTCAGATAGTATATGACATGCTCTTGGAGCTCCTCATCCTCTTGAACCAAAACCATACCAATCATCTCCATGGACGCAGCCACATAAAGTATAAAATCACGGCTATAGTCTAGGGGACTAATCACCGGGGCCGATGCTAGGGCTCTCTTGAGCACATCAAAGGACTCATGGGCTTGCTCATCCCAACAAAAGGTGGTGTCCTTCCTCAACAGACACATGAAGCCTCTAGTCAAATTGGAAAAATTGACAACGAATCTCCGTAAGAAGTTTTCCATGCCTTGCAAACATTGAAGATGACGAATATTTTTCGGGGGAGACAACTGAAGTATTACCTCAACCTTCAAAGGGTTGACTCTTATACCCTCCTTAGAAACGATGAATCCTAATAAGTGGCCTGACTTCACACAAAAGATGCACTTGTGAGGATTTAACCTGACCAAATAGTGGTGGCACCTTTCGAATACCAATCTCAAATGATAGGAATGACACATTTTCATACGAGAATGAGCGGTAAGGTCATCCAAAAATACTTATGTTGGTCCTTAGGTTTAATTTGTATATGATTATATCCGGAAAAGCCGTCCATGAAGGAAAAAACCTCACTACCCACACACTCATCCAAAATCTAATCAATAAATGGTGTGGGGAAATTATCCTTAGGACAAGCATGATTCAAATCACGGAAATCAGTACATATGCGGATCGCTCCCTGCTTCTTATCCAGCGGAACGGGGTTCAAAACCCACTCCGTCAAGGGATAGATAAAACCAGCTTTCAACAGTTTCTCTATCTCTGCCTTAATCGCGAGTGCTTTCCTAGGATTCACCGCATGCAAGCGTTGTCGAACCGGCTTAGCGTTGGGATAAGTCTTAATCTCATGTTCGACAATACAAGGGTCAATACCTGGCATTTCATCATAATACCAAGCAAAGATATCATGAAATTATTTAAACAGCTTGGTATATTCTTGAATATCAGCATGGGAACATTCTGCCCCAATATAGACATTCTCTATCCTTCCAGGATCGCGAGAGATATTGATAGGAATTGTTGGAGATTTATTTGCCATGTCTCCATCAGCCATCAAACTAAGAGAGCTTAATGGAACCATGGGACTACCAATTCTCTTGCTAAGAACCTCCCTAAATTCCTCACACTCAAAGCAGTCAAGCTCGGGAAGAAAGTAAGATCTATGATGGAGCTCTTCCCATGGTGGCTCAACTCCCAACATAGCCTCAATAATTGCTTCATCTGAAGGAAAAACACTATCAAGGAAGTCGTACATGTTAGAAGACTGTACTGCCCATGCAGGTAGCACATAAGGGTCCTCCTCCTCTGTCCACGAAGAGGAAGGACTGGGCTCTACAACACACTCAAGATTAGCTTGATAAGCTATCATAGTTGTAGGCAACAGCACGTCCATCATGATGGGCTCACTCGGAGTACTCGGTGTAGGAAGAATCCAAGGATCTTCCATATGACTCATGCAAAAAGACACCAATCTCATAGATGTCGAAGCCTCACCAGAACTAGACCCTATCATAAGGATTGGTGCAGGACAACTAAAACTCCCCATGAGGGATGGATACATGCCTACACCCACACTCCCAGTTACCGGCTAAGAGTGCTCAATGATCGGGATCGAAGCTCCCGAAGATGCGGTAACTGACGGATTCTTGAATGATGTTTGATCAATCGTGACTATCTTCCTGTTAAATGGAAAGCATACAACGTGAAATAGGGAAGAAGCTACAGCTTGCATACTGTACATCCAATTCCTACCCAACAAGAGATTGTAGTCAAGGGGCGCATCAACCACCTCGACCTCTATCGCAAATGTCTTCCCTCCCAAATGGACCTTAAGGGAAGGAAGGATCACGTGCGGCCTAAACGATCTCCCATCGAACGCAGTTAACATGGTCATGGACTTAGACAACTCAGGGGAACCCAAACCCTTCCAACACGATAAAGACATCACAAAAGCAGCAGCACCTTCATCAATCACGGTGCACTTGACGGTCATGTTAAGACATTCTACGTGAATCAAAAGAGACACATAGTAAGGCAAGCGAGGCTGAAGTCCTGCGGTTTCAAATTTAATCATGGAGGAATAATTATCATCATTCACACCAAGGGCAGAAGGCAAAGCCTTCCTTTATGAAGGACAAATTTGAAGCATTTCCAGTGCAGACATCGCACAAGGAGTGTGGCCCAAATCCTCGACAAAAAAATAGTTATGGGTGGCGTGGGCATTAGGATTGTGCCTCGAACACTTAACGACTCCCTTAGGAATGCAAGGTGCAGCTTCAGGTTTATCCACAGGTTTTTCAATATGCAAAGGAGTCCCTAGTGGATCAAGCTCCTTTCTTGGGTTGGGTTGTGACGAACCATAGTCTTTCGCATGGGTCACAACTTTTGCAGCATGTACCATGTTAATGCAACCATGACCGCTACCCTCCGGCAGATCTTGATCACCACCAAAATAATCATGGGTTCTCGAGTTCGTATTTTGATTGTGAGGTAAAGGGTTAGTCAACACAGCTGGGCCCTATGCCAAGAATCTCAAGGCTTCATCGATACAAGGGCACAAGTAAGTGAGGTGATCGTCCTTACACAACTTGCAAGGAAATTTAACCTTATGTTTAGCTTGCTTGTCCCCCCCAGCATTACGGGTGTTCTGGTCATTATAATTAGCATTTTCATTCCTATTCCCACCCTTACGATTATTCTTACCCTTCTTTTTATTCCGTCTGGGTTGTTGGTTACCCTTCTGGTCCGACGATTGCACTGAAAGCACACTCGCCATATGGGTGGGTTGAGACGAATCCATGGCTTGTCCCGAAGCAGATTGGTTGATTGACAATTGACTAACTTGTTTTGCAACCAAATCCACAGGTTTAGCACTCGCACAACCCACAATGCCATCGGCATGTGGTCCAGGTTTAACTTTGGGGTCGAAACTAGAACACGGAGCATTGGGAATGATCTCATATAACAAAACGGACTGAGCATAAATCAAATCCAGTTCCTACACCCTAAAAATGGCTTGTTCCTCATTTTGCACTCCGGATGTAGACACATCCTTCGCTATATATGGAAATAACGACTTAAGGAACCATTCAAGGAGGAATTCCAGTGGTATAAAGGCTTTAATCAACCTCTGCCATCTACGCCAGTCTTGGATATGATCTGAGATATGTGTGGCTTTATCCTGCCAAAATATCGACAAGAGTTCAGTACCAATTTCATAACGCACTGGTAGCTGGAAGTGGTTAAGAAAAGTCATCGCTAGGTCATCGAACAAAGCGAATGCCCCCCTAGGTAGCTCTATATACCATTTCGCGACAGGACCTGTAAGGGTGCGTTGAAACAGCCTTAAACGAATTGAGTCCTAGTGTAAGGAATTCAAAGAGCACCATAAGTGAAAGGTAGCAACATGTTCACTCGGATCCTCTCCCGGTTTGCCCTTGAATTTGGGTATGTCCGAGGCAATCTTAGTAGGGACAGCCGGCCAAGCTGGGTCATGAGCTACAGGATCGTTCGTCAATCTCGACAAGTCAGGAAGATTCAGGGTTGCGAGGAAAGGGAGCCTAGGATGATTAGGTCGATGGACTGCTCCCTGATAGTTCTGATTCACATAGGTCTGAATACCATAACCACCCTGGCCTTGGCCATAGTGCCCTCCTCCCATTTGACCCGTATAGGGTGGCATGGAAGCACCATAGTGTGGTGTACCTTGACTATTCAGAGCTACAAAGCCATAATTTGGATAGTAAGCAGGTTGTTGATACCCGCACCCATAAGGTGAAGAACCCTGTCCATACTATGTCCCATAATAGGGTCCATAAGTCATCGCATGAGATGTCCCATGAGACACTCCGTAAGTAGGAACATACACTCCGAAAGTAGGAATATATGTCCCGGAAGTAGGAATGTGACCTCTAGAAGTATGACCATGACCTCCTGAAACAATGGGCGGTGCATGTACCCGAGACACAACCGGTCTAGTAACCGTATTACGAACATAACTCGTAGCAACGTTTCGGCCCGAAGGACCACGTGAATGAGGTGGAGGGTGAAAATTCAAAGAACTAGGGACAGAGGATGAAGGGATCTGTGTAATTATGTATGTGCTATTCCATATAGTCACTCGTCTCATCATCCTCCGGTATTCCATACCAGTGATGCGTCAAAGGGGAATCAACCCTAGAGTAAGTAGGTCTATCATCAAAGGTTCCTATCTTAGAAATCATAGGACCTAACTCAGTCAAATCGGGTGAAGGATCATAGTTAGGAGTAAACTCCCCATCTTCCACATGAATGGGAGAAGATGGTTCAGGAATACCTTCTATATGGTCTCCCATGGTGTGTGAATCAATGTGCGAAGTAGTCCACCTGGACTATCTATTTCTCGCTCCCAAAGGAGGAGGAGATGTAGAAGGTGGAAGTCCTACTAAACGACGAGAACGGCGAGGAGCCACCCCTGAATCCACAATGATTCAAAAATATAAAAGACTCTCTATCTACGTAAACCCTAGGCAAGCTAACATGCACAGAGAAATCACCAATAAAATCTAAATCCAAACACAAGCAATCAAGGGTAGGATAAGTGAGCTCTCGAATGAAGCAAGTATGTCTCGCCTAGGAGACGCTTGAGACTCCCATACACAACAAGCGGAGGTACATAACCAATTATTGTGACCCTCATCTTCAACACGTAAAGAGACTATGCTGTCTGACCCCAACCTGGATGGGAAACCCGTAGAATAACCCCTGCAAAGTACCCCCTCGATATCCTAGGTGTTGAGGCCTGGAAAATCGCAGGAAACAATAGCAAGGGATTCTCCCTAGTCAACGTTCCCAACTAGCCTGTGACTGTTTGGTATAGGGAATCCAGTTTGCGGTCCGGCTACCGTAGGTCAAAGTAACAAAAACAGTGTATTTTTTGTATTTTTTGACTTAATGTATGAGATGCACGTGCCTAACTAAATTTAGGGTGATAAGTATGCAGGGAGCAGTCACAACATGATGCGCAGGTTCTTACCTCTTGTCTTAGCACTCACAAGCATCTAAATCACATACAGCAAGAAATTAAAACTAACTACCTAACCTATCCCTAGGGAGCAGGATTATCATTCATTGGTGAGTAAAATATTTTGTACATGCATTATGAAAAGTTACAGATAGTTGATACTTCTTTCAAGACACATGAACAATTACAGATATTTGAACAACCAGATAGCCAATTGTTTATGAACAACCTTCATTACTCACAGTGGAAAACATCACAAAATATACTGAAGAGCATTTAAACAAGAACATAGGTTTCAGAAAGTTAAAACACTCTCACAGTTAATGAAACACAGCTGAAAATGAAATAACTCCCCTTCAACATTGCTCATTTAATCACATTGATACATTCCACATTACGCTTTCTCCAACAGGCAAAAGTTGCAGTTTCTGATTGTAAAACGAAATAGTTCCTCTTACAAGCAAATGGTTTACAAGTTCTTCCAGGGAAAAAGTCCTTGTAATTTCTAACTTTCAAATATTTAAACAAAATCAGTAGACCGCTTGGGTTCCCCCCAAACGTGTGACTCTTCGGTTCCTCGAGTGTTTCATATCCCTCCTTTGCATCTTTTCTACGCAAGCTCATTATCAGCTAAGTAACTGATGGACCTTTCAGATCTGGGATTTTGTTGCTTTCGATTTTGTCTTTTCCTTCGCTTGTCTCCCTTGCGACCCGGCCAGTTTCAATTTGATTTTTACAAAATTGTCAAGCTACGCCTGTTGCTGCCACAACCTGTTTCCCCGATTTTAGTCTTTTACTTAAACTCAGGGACCCCTCCTTGTCATTAGTTGCTCGAACCTACTGTTGAAAGTTTGTCGTCTTGGAGCTTATCTTGTGTTTGAAGTCGATTGCTCGACTTTTAAGTGTTTGTCCAAGTTAGCTTGAGTCGTGTGATTTTCCTGGTACCCGTCAAAGTTTGAAAATTTTTCATGAACAAGGGAAAAGACGGTTTTTTAGGATGCAAGTTAATCCTAGCTATGATGTTTTTCTCTCTCTTTGGATCGGGCCTCTTTTGGAGGAAGTAGAGTCTTATCTCGCCCGCCGTTGCGGCCCCCAAAACAAAGTCTCCGCCCGACCCACTTCTCTCCGACGCCCGATTCGAGTTGTGAATCGCTTGCCCCAGAGTTCCTGTTCACCCGACGTTGCGGCTGGGGAGATAAAGTCGGGCCCCGACTTGAGTTTCACCCGACGCCCGAACTACCGCCTTTACAGCTTCTGTCGCCTGTCCGTAGCTTGCATCCCGTCCGCCGTTGCGGGTGGCGGAGTAGTCTGCCCGCCGATCCACTCTCCTCCGCCGCCCGATCACCTGCGACGCTCGTTTTTCACTTCCTCTCTTCCCGCGCTCACCCGCCGTTGCAGCTCCCCATCCGATGCCTGATTATTAGCCCACCCGACAGCCGTTGTCTTCATAAGTTTTCGCCCGTAAAGCCACGCCAATTTCTTTGTGAATCTTTCACTAGGGTTATAAAATTTTGATGATCGATGCCTCAAGTTAGTGGATAATGCGCATAAATTACGTGCAGGGAGAATCACATGGGTCACGAAGGCGGCCTGCGAAAAGAAAAGAGATAACCCAAACGGATGACAAAGGCGCCACTGAAGCGTTTCAGCAGTTACTTTCAGAGGGTAAAACGTTATTCAAATGATTGAAGAAAACGAAGCGGCCAGGAGAGAAACTGAATCGCCAAGAGCGCTGAAAGGTCACGCGCCGAGGGAACCCAGGGGACATCAGTTGTTGTTTAAATAATGGAAAGCCCGATGAAATGGGGGCTTTTTCCCTTAGAAAATTTTGTACTTGTTGACTCGGAAGAGGAATTATTTCGTTTTGCGAAGTGAACTGCAATTTTGTCTGCTGGAAAAAGTAAAGAAGTGAAATGTATCAATGCTATTTAATGAATAATGCTGAACAAGAACTATTTCATGTTCAGCTGTATTTCATGCGCTGTGAGGATATTTGATGTTTCGAACCTAAGTTCTTGTTAATTATTCTGCAGTCTTTTCTGGGATGCATTTGCACTATGAGTAATAATTGCTGTTATAGAATGATCGGTTAACTGGTTATTTGAATATTTGTAGTTTTCATGTGCTGTGGGAAAAGTATCAGCTATCTGTAGTTTTCTTACAGTATGTGTTTTCTTTATTGCTCATTTAAGATGATAGCCTCGCTCCCTAGGGATAGTTTAGATAGTTATTTATTTCTGTTCGTATCTGGTTTGTTTGCTTGTGAGCATAAGACGAGAGGTAAGAACCTGCGCATCACTTTGTGACAGCCCCCTGCATTTGAACCAGCCTGCATAAATTAGGCACGTGCATATCATTTCCTTTAAGTCAAAATTACAAAAAACTCGGTGGGCCGGGCCGCAACCGGTAAAGCCTTTGTTTGTTACTTTGACCTACGGTAGCCGGACCGCAAACCAGACAGATTCCCTATACCAAACAGTCAGCAGGCTAGTTGGGAACGCTGATTGGGGAGAATCCCTTACTGTTGCCGCCTGCGAATTTCCAGGCCTCAACAGTTTTGGCGCTAGAAGGAGGGCCGCCAGTGCATGGCTGGCCGAGGAAACCCGTTTTCTCAAGAATATCCCACTGGTCACGGTTCTGAAAGTAGTGTACCATGCAATTCAATTCCGGAAGAAGAAGAAAGAGAACATCTATACCCTGTTCACAATGAGATTGTTAATGATCTGAGAAGACACACCAGGGCATACTTAAAGAATATTGGAGGATTACCTATCATCCATGAGTTGCCTAAAAGAGAATATAAGAGAAAAGACCGTCCTTTAATAGAAGATTCAGTGTTGGTTGGAGATTGGCAAGAGCTAGTAGAGACTGCCTTACAAGAGGTAGAGCTACCTTTGAATCAAGAAGGCCCCGAGACTCCTTACACTTCTCTTATTCACACCCCAGTTGGTTCACCTCCGCACTCTCCACCTCGACTTATGGCAGCAGCTAACGCAAACCAGCCACCTAATCCTCCAAACCCCCCACCTGCATGGAAAGCCAGATCACCTCTGAATCTGACCGCGCCTTTGCACGACCTACCTCAGGCCTTCGGAAAGTTATTGCCTAAGTTTGATCCCAATGAGAAGATATTGGTAGACGACCACTTGCAGAGTTTTTATTTGGCTATAGAAGGATTACGGGAAGGGGAGCATGAAGATGTGGTTTGTAGACTCTTCCCACACACTCTTAAAGGATTCGCTGCCTCTTGGTATTTCGGTTTGCCTGCCAATTCCATTCCAGATTGGAACACCTTCGAAAGAATGTTTAGAGCTAAGTATGCAGTCCAAAAGACGCATGCTACCCTGATGAAAGGACTTTGTGCTTTAAAAAAAGAAAAGAAAGAAAAAGTGCACAGTTTTACACAAATATTTACAGCCTATCTTAAAAAATTCTCTGATGCAGATAAACCTTCAGAAAAGGTCCTGATCGAATATTATACATCAGCTCTAGGTCCTAACCTAGCCATGTTCGCAAAAGGTAGGGCAAGCCCACTTTGACGGAAACTTATGAAGAAGCAGAAGTAGTGGAAGCAGAAAGGGAGAGCATTGAAGATTACCCTGAACAGTCAGGGGAGAAAAGGAGAACGCTGCTGTTTACTAAGCCCAAAGAAGAGAAAACACCAGATTACAAAGGTTTGGCCAAAATGGTACAGAAGCTGTCTAACAAGGTCATAGATTTGGAGAAAGAAAAAGAAGCACACAAGTTTTTCAGGCCGTATTATAAGAAAAGGGAGGACAGCAACCAGACCCCTCCCCCCTCTCAGAAAACTGCATCCATGAACCTCACAGAGATAGGTATGGATAGTTTCTGTACTTTTCATCAACAGCCCCATTCCGAAAAGAGTTGTCCGCAATGGATAAATTCGATGACATTGGTCATGAATCAGATGCTGGATTCAAGATTGACAGAAGAGGATGAGGAGGAAAGAAAAGAAAACGTCGCTTCAACGAAAGAACCGGAAGAAGAAGAGACTATGGCCTTATGGAGTTCTGTTTCAGTACTAGATGCGCAAGAAGAAAACACTCAGATGCGCAAAGATGTCAGGGAAGCTAACATCACAACTAGGAGCAAAGGGGAAGTAAGTGATGACAGTCTTCTGCTCCCAAAGATTCGAAGGCTGCAAAGAAATATTAAAAAGAAATTTCAAGACAAATCCGTGGCTAATCCGATTCCGGAATTTACCATTACCAGCCAGGATCCGAGGCAACTTAGAACACCACCTAAGCCAAGCGAAGAAAATGTGAGCGCTAATAAACCTCATCCCAGTAGACAACTAATCGAATATGATGTTGTTGAAGATTTAAAGAAGATAAAGGCAAACGTCCCGCTGTTTGAAATGTGTAGAATACCTCAGCAGAAAGAAATATTGTTGAAAGCATTGGAGACATCAGAAGAAAATTTGCCCACTGACAACCAGCCGCGGCAAGAAGAAGAAATTGGGGAGGCCAGCATTGGTGGTAAGTCCAAAACCAAACACCCACCTTTCCTTTTAACTTTTGAAATTTTTAATCATAATGTGCACAATTGTCTAGCGGACTCAGGGGCATCGATCAATGTCATGCCCATATCGGTTTGTAAGAAAATAAATGGGCAGCCTAAGCCAACCACATGGAAAGTGGTGCAGTTGGATAGGACCGATGTCAAGGTAGTTGGCGAGATGGAAGACGTGTTGATCCACTTGGCATCCGATGACAGAGTGTGCCAAGTCATCAACATTGTAGTGGCTGACATACCAGATGCGTACGGCTTGGTCTTGAGTAGAGATTGGTCAGCCAAATTAAATGGGTATTTCGCCACAGATTGGTCACATCTCTGGTTGCCATACAAAGGAAGTCCTAATCAGATCAAGATTTTGAGGGAGCCTCATATGAAATACAATGTCACTCAATTGGATGGAAAGAATATGCCAGTTGAATCTGTATTGGGAAACTACTTTCTGGAACTAGGACCGGGGAATTATCAAGCGGAAGAGGCTAGCAGCACACCTAACACCCAGCCTGATCTCCTTCATTTTTCTCAGGCTGATGAGCTTGACTGTAAAATAGTAGATTTAACCGTAGCAGTAGATTCTTTTACAGTAGATAATGTTTGTTGGACTTTATATTTTGATGGCTCAAAAACATTAGAAGGATCAGGGGCCGGCTGCGTCCTTATTGATCCACGAAGAAATAAATACTTCTTATCCTGTAGGTTAGAGTTTGAATGTACTAACAACACAGCTGAATACGAAGCATTGTTGCAGGGACTTAAGAAGGCCATTGAGTTACAGGTTTGTAATTTGAAATTTTTCGGAGACTCAGAAATAGTTGTGAAACAAATAAAAAATCAAATACACTGTGTTTCCCCTCATTTGAAAGCCTATCAAAACGAGGTATGGGAATTACTCAAACATTTTCATGCATTTAACATTATTTCAATCCCAAGAAAAAAAAATGCAGCCGCTGATTTTTTAGCCACATCAGCTGCCAGGCTGGTGCCCACTAATAATAAATGCTCTATTGAATTACTTTTCAGGCCCTCCGTGCCGGTCATGATCACCAACTTACGCGTATTTGACGATGATCAGCAGATAATCGAATGCTTGACAAATGATGAGACTTTTAAAGGAGCTATCATTGATGATGAGGAACATCAGGCTGAAATGAAATATAATAATTTCATCCCCAAAGGTGTCAGGACGCTGGAGAAAATGTTCAACTTGAATGAGAAGTTCAAGAGACCAGCCAACGTGAAGACACACAGCTCAACTTTACAGTTCGAGTTAATAAATTTAGGGACCGAGGTAGAGCCCAAGTTTGTGAACCTTGGCAAGTGTTGTTCACCAGCAGAAAGAGACAAGTTCCTGAGTTTGTTTAAGCAGTACAAAGATGTCTTCGCATGGACATATGCAGATTTAAAGACTTATGATACCAATATCATCAAACATATCATTCCTATAAAAACAGGCGTCAAACCATATCAGCAACCTTTGAGGAGAATGCACCCAAAGCTGGAGCCGTTGATTCAAAGCGAGGTGAAGAAATTGCTGGACGCTAGGATTATCTTCAAAGTCAGACACTCTGAATGGGTGTCAAACCTGGTACCTGTCAGGAAAAAATCGGGAGAAATCAGGCTGTGCGTAGACTTCAGGAATCTAAATCGTGCCTCAGACAAAGACAATTATCCTGTACCGCCCATGGAGCAATTGCTACAAATGGTCTCCGGCTCTGAAATGTTTTCACTATTGGATGGTTTCTCTGGATACAATCAAGTGTTGGTGGCCGAGGAAGATCGATTTAAGATGACATTCAGAACTAAATGGGGAACGTTCGCGTATAAAAGAATGCCCTTTGGCCTGATTAATGCTGGAGAAACGTTCCAGAGAGCTATGGACATAGTTTTTCGCGGATTGATTGGGCGAAGTGTAGTGGTATACCTTGATGACATCACTATATTTTCGAAGAAAAGAGGGGAGCACGTTTTTCATTTAAAACAAATCTTTGAACGCTGCAGAAAGTATGGCATCTCCCTCAATCCAAAAAAATGCGTGTTCGCGGTC
>LPNX010419818.1:78469-135033 GCA_001517045.1 Pseudotsuga menziesii | reverse complement strand
CTGAGGTTCCGCGCACTTTACACTTAAAAAATCTAAAGGGCGATGACAGGGGACCCATGGAGAATAGCAAGATGAACAGGGTGTTAAATCTAAATGCTCCCGTGCCGGATAATAGTTGCCGAAAGGCAGACAAGAGTCAGAATTCCTATAAAAGCATCATGCTCCAAAGTTAAATCCAAATCATAAAGTACTAATTTGCCAATGATCCTCTTCGTCCGTGAGCTGAAACCTCAAGCACATCACTCACACAAAAGGGCACTATGGGATAGAGGATCCTGAATGAAAATTCAATAAGAAGGGCATACATGAAAACTCTCATTAAAAGGGATAAAATCCGAAAAAAGCACAAAAAATTGCTAAGGTGGCTTGGGAATGAAGAACAAAGGAACGTTTCTGTTCATCACCTGCTACAATCCTGTGGTGTCCAATGTTACCAGCTACCTTGAAGAGAAATTAATAATGAACTCATTTTTTTTGGCCTCAGCAGAGTTATTCGGACTCTAGAATCTTGACCTTCATCGCCCAAAGTGGACTGATATCAATGATAAAGGTACACGCTATTGTTATTGAGAAATCTATCTAGCTGGAAGAATTCAAGGAATACATTTGTTGTAGGACAGTCTGCTTTTCAAAGAAGAAACCACCCAGAGATCTAGGTTCACCAGGAAATCGCCAGTTGTTGCTGCCACAACCTGTTTCCCCGATTTTAGTCTTTTACTTAAACTCAGGGACCCCTCCTTGTCATTAGTTGTTCGAACCTACTGTTGAAAGTTTGTCGTCTTGGAGCTTATCTTGTGTTTGAAGTCGATTGCTCGACTTTTAAGTGTTTGTCCAAGTTAGCTTGAGTCGTGCGATTTTCCTGGTACCCGTCAAAGTTTGAAAATTTTGCATGAACAAGGGAAAAGACGGTTTTTTAGGATGCAAGTTAATCCTAGCTATGATGTTTTTCTCTCTCTTTGGATCGGGCCTCTTTTGGAGGAAGTAGAGTCTTATCTCGCCCGCCGTTGCGGCCCCCAAAACAAAGTCTCCGCCCGACCCACTTCTCTCCGACGCCCGATTCGAGTTGTGAATCACTTGCCCCAGAGTTCCTGTTCACCCGACGTTGCGGCTGGGGAGATAAAGTCGGGCCCCGACTTGAGTTTCACCCGACGCCCGAACTACCGCCTTTACAGCTTCCGTCGCCTGTCCGTAGCTTGCATCCCGTCCGCCGTTGCGGGTGGCGGAGTAGTCTGCCCGCCGATCCACTCTCCTCCGCCGCCCGATCACCTACGACGCTCGTTTTTCACTTCCTCTCTTCTCGCGCTTGCCCGCCGTTGCGGCTCCCCATCCGATGCCTGATTATTAGCCCACCCGACAGCCGTTCTCTTCATAAGTTTTCGCCCGTAAAGCCACGCCAATTTCTTTGTGAATCTTTCACTAGGGTTATAAAATTTTGATGATCGATGCCTCAAGTTAGTGGATAATGCGCATAAATTACGTGCAGGGAGAATCACATGGGTCACGAAGGTGGCCTGTGGCAAGAAAAGAGATAACCCAAACGGATGACAAAGGCGCCACTGAAGCGTTTCAGCAGTTACTTTCAGAGGGTAAAACGTTATTCATATGATTGAAGAAAACGAAGCGGCCAGGAGAGAAACTGAATCGCCAAGAGCACTGAAAGGTCACGCGCCGAGGGAACCCAGGGGACATCAGTTGTTGTTTAAATAATGGAAAGCCCGATGAAATGGGGGCTTTTTCCCTTAGAAAATTTTGTACTTGTTGACTCGGAAGAGGAATTATTTCGTTTTGCGAAGTGAACTGCAATTTTGTCTGCTGGAAAAAGTAAAGAAGTGAAATGTATCAATGCTATTTAATGAATAATGCTGAAGAAGAACTATTTCGTGTTCAGCTGTATTTCATGCGCTGTGAGGATATTTGATGTTTCGAACCTAAGTTCTTGTTAATTATTCTGCATTCTTTTCTGGGATGCATTTGCACTATGAGTAATAATTGCTGTTATAGAATGATCGGTTAACTGGTTATTTGAATATTTGTAGTTTTCATGTGCTGTGGGAAAAGTATCAGCTATCTGTAGTTTTCTTACAGTATGTGTTTTCTTTATTGCTCATTTAAGATGATAGCCTCGCTCCCTAGGGATAGTTTAGATAGTTATTTATTTCTGTTCGTATCTAGTTTGTTTGCTTGTGAGCATAAGACGAGAGGTAAGAACCTGTGCATCACTTTGTGACAGCCCCCTGCATTTGAACCAGCCTGCATAAATTAGGCACGTGCATATCATTTCCTTTAAGTCAAAATTACAAAAAACTCGGTGGGCCAGGCCGCAACCGGTAAAGCCTTTGTTTGTTACTTTGACCTATGGTAGCTGGACCACAAACCGGACGGATTCCCTATACCAAACAGTCAGCGGGCTAGTTGGGAACGCTGATTGGGGAGAATCCCTTACTGTTGCCGCCTGCGAATTTCCAGGCCTCAACAACGCCTTCACACCGCGGTCGCCCCAACAGTCCCTTGAGTTCTACCTGCAATCAATTACTGTGCATCATTCATTGGAATGGCATTTTAAACATTAAATTAAACCACCTGGGAGGGCTAATCCACAATAAAATGGCCAGGTGCACCCCTGGATCTGAGAATTTTAACAAACGCTGCCATCACTACCTCGTCCACTTACAGCCTCAATAGACCTCATTCATGACGGAAGATGGAAAACTCAACGGTGGCTCAAAAATACTTACATCGGAAGGGTATCTCATTCACAGCCGCAACGACGGATCCTAACAAGAATGAGTACTACGAAATACTTTAAGCATATTGGAGTCGGAAGAGTTTTGACTAAGCTTCGAGCGGGAAATTTCTAAATCAGAAGTCGGCAGAATATCGACATCGAAAGATGAAAGCTTTGCACAGCCGCAACGGCGGAAAAAAAAAACTATGGACACGCGACCCGCGGGCAGGAAAACTCTCAATCAGAATTCGAAAGATATTTACATCGGAATCCAAATGACTTTCCCAGCTACAACAGCGGAAAAGGAAAGGTTAAAGACATGCGCGACCAAAAGACTGATAAGCATCGGCAGTCAGAGCGCTTTGTACTTCGGGTGCGTAACTGCTTTAGGAGCCGCAACGGCAGAAAGGGAAAGACTATGACTTCCGATTAAACAAAAATGACGCCCGATCAATAGAACCTATAAATTGTTCAGACAACTTTAAAATTCAACAGTGGTCAAAATCCATTTCACCTTCAAAACAGCGGCCCATCAAAGAACAATTAGCAACATTAAACTCAAATCTGCGACCTGCGGCAAACTTCAAACACAAACAACCTCCGGAGACGGGCTGCAAGTAAATCATTAAAATCATCTAAAATTAAAACATGACCGAAAATTCATGGATAAAACGACTTGAAAAGAACTCTAAATCATGAGGAGGGGACCAAAATTTAAGAAATTTGGGGAAAACAGTTGCAGCAGCAACAATTGGCGACTACCTGGTGAACCTAGATCTCTGGACAACTACTTCCTTAAGTAATAGACTGTTTAACAATAAAATCAACATGTTGAATTCTTCTAGATGTATGGATTTCCCAAATGGCAGATACATGAACTTTGAATCATTGAGGGTAGTCCTGTTTAGGAAAATGGAAACCAAGGTTTCAAAATCAAGATAACTCTTTCGAGGCCAGAAGTATCAGTTTCATTTTTTACCTCTGTCTTTGGGTAGCTTCTAGCTTGGACACCACAGGATCATAACATCTGGTAAACAGAAATATTCATTTGTTCCCCATTCCCATGCCATTTTGCACTTTTGTGCTTTTGGACTTTTGTCCTTTTGAGTCCTCCTTATGCCTTTCTTTCTAAATTTTTTATTCAGGCTCCTCTATCCATAGTGTCCTTTTGTGTGAGAGATGTATTTAGTTTTCAGCTCATGGACGGAGAGGAACTTTTGGCAATTTTATACTCATATGATTTAGTACTTTGTTTTGATATACATTGCTTTCTTAGGAGTTTTTGACTCTTTTTATCCTTTTGGCTTTCAATTCTTGGCATGGGATCATTTATATATAATATATTGTTTACCCTGCTTCCTTTCCATGGGTTTTTTGTTGTCACCCCCCTAGGACATTTTTAAGTGTGAGATGGATGGAGCCTCGAAATAGTATTCCAGACCTTTTAATCTTGAGTTACTTTACAGGGATTAAGTAGGACTTCAATTCCTTCATAGCCATTTAGGAAAACTGCTAAACTAGAAGAAGCTTAATCAGATAAAACCATAATACATAGTCTTATAATCAAGGATTTTAGTTGGTCCAGACTTCTAATGCTCTCCATGCGACCAAATCTTTCTTCTTTTATTTAAAATCAAACAGAAAATCTAAAGTAAAACCAAAACTAAACTTCTTGACTCAGAGACTCAAAAAGACAGCCAAAATAGATTATTTATATACAAGACAGAAGAACTCAAACAAACCTCAGGAAAAATAAGGCTTGAGAACCAAACCATTTACTAGTAGGTTCTCTTCCCATCCTTGTAGATCTTGCAATTTATAAGTAGAAGGGCCAAGCTTTGCCACAATCTGAAAAGGGCCTACCCACAACTGCTGGAATTTAGTATGCTTTCCTTTCTCATCATGGGGGTGATCCCACTTGAGAACCAGATCTCCCACTTCAAACTCTTTTGTTCCTGCCTTATGTTTGTCAAACCATCTCTTTATTACCTCCTGTTGTTGCTTAAAGCGCTCTCTGGCTTTAGATCTAGCCTCTTCTGCTTTCAGGAGATTATTTATCCTTATTTGCAAAACTTCATCATCCGACCCTCTAGATTCTTGAGCTATTATGGAAGAAGGTAGCATGATATTGGGAGGAAGAATGGCTTCTTTACCGTAGACAAGGGTATATGGTGACACTCCTATAGCAGACTTGGGGGTGACTCTATCAGCCCAAAGGGAATTTGGTAGCACTGCGTGCCAACTCTTCTGGTTTTCTATTACGGTATTCTTTAAAATTCTAATCAGATTTTTGTTAGAGGATTCAACCAGGCCATTTCCTTATGGATAGTAATTAGCATAATAATGCAATTTTATCCCTTTGTCATGAGTAAAAGAAGTTAATTTAATTGATGAAAAGTACTTAGAATTATCAAAGACTAACGAAACTGGAACTCCAAACCTGGTCATGATATGATCTTGTAGGAAGCTGATGACCGCGTCTTCATTTATCTTGCGCAGCGGGATAGCTTCGACCCAGCGAGTGAAATAATCGGTCGCGGTCAGAATGTACTTGTGCTGCAGAGAGGAATTCGGTTTTATTTCTCCAATAGTATCCAACCCCCATTGCTTGAATGGCTCTGTGATCATCATAGGCTTTAGGGGTGCCGCTGCTTTAGGTTGTCTCCCACTACACCTTTGACAAATATCACACTTCCTAACATGTGCGTGTGCATCTTTGAAGAGCGTAGGCCAATAGTAACCAGATCTAAGGATTTTGTGGGCTGTAGTATCCCCTGAATAATGTCCCCCAGCAAACCTGTCATGCAAATCTGTCATTACTTTTTCCGCATCTTCTTTCTCTAAGCATCTCAGAAGAACTCTGTCAAAAAAATTTCTGAATAATACTCCTTCAACAATTTGATAGGAAGCTTATTTAAGATGCAGCGCTCTTCTTTGCTTAGAATTCCAATGTTCTGGAAACAGCCCTACCTGCAGGTAATGCATGAGGTCTCTGTACCAAGACTCGGGAGCTATAAACAAAGGACATACCTCCATTACGTGTAATTCGGCTTCATCCTCCCAGGCGTGTTCTTCATTTTTTTCATTTTCAGTCATCAGTTTGCACAACCCTTGTCCTTTAACTATAGAGGCTGGCTTGAATTCAAGGTCGTACTCTTGAAGAGTTGTTACCCAGTTGCCCCTTCTTTCTCCTAACTCCTTCTGTACAAGAAGGGACCTTACAGCTGGGTAGGGGATGATCACCTTGGTTCGATTTTTTAAAATATAAGGCCTGAATTGCTTTACTGCTTTAAATACTATGTAAGCTTGTTTATCAATGGTTGGGTAATTTAATTCAGCCCCTTGTAGACCAGTGCTCATGAAAGATATTGGGAATTCATCCCCTCCATCTTCCTTTTGCGTAAGCACAGCTACTAGCGAATCATCGAATGCAAAGGTATACAGAATGAAGTCTTTATCAAACTCTGGAATTTTCAGGGAGGGTGCGTGTGCAACAGTAGTTTTAATTTTGCTGAATGTGCTCTTCTCAACCTCAATCCATTTGAATTGTGCATTTTGCTTCACCATCTGCTATAGCGGCTTGACGATCTGAGCGAAATCAGGCACAAATCTTCATACGAAGTTTATAGTTCCCATAAATGATTGCATCCCTTTTTTATTACGGGGTAATGGGATCTGTTCAATGGCCCTAATTCTTTCTAGATCTATAGAGATTCCTTTCTTTGAAACTATATGGCCCAGCAATTTTCCCTCTGTGACAACGAATACACACTTTTTGGGATTGAGCAAGATGCCATAATTCTGACACCGTTCAAAAATCTGCCTTAAATGAAACGCATTCTCTTCTCTCTTCTTTGAGAATATCGTAATATCATCAAGGTACACTACAGCACTACGACCAATCAATCCGCGGAAAGCTATGTCCATAGCCCTCTGAAACGTTGCTCCAGCATTTATAATCCCAAAGGGCATCCTTCCGTAGGAAAAGGTTCCCCATTTGGTCTTTAACGTTGTCTTCAATATGTCTTCTTCGGCTACTAATACTTGATTGTAGCCAGAGAAACCGTCTAATAACGAAAACAGTTCGGAACCTGAGACCATTTGTAGCAATTGCTCCATGGGTGGCATGGGATAGTTATCTTTATCTGAAGCACGGTTTAAATTTCTGAAATCCACGCATAGTCTGATTTCTCCATATTTTTTCCTCACTTGTACCAGATTTGATACCCACTTAGAGTGTCTGACCTTAAAAATGATTCTAGCATCCAATAATTTCTTCACTTCACTCTGAATCAGTAGTTCCAATTTTGGATGCATTTTTCTTAAAGGTTGCTGATACGGCTTGACGCCGGCTTTGATGGGAACAACATGCTTGATGATGCTAGTGTCGTAGGTTTTCAGATCTTCGTATGTCCATGCAAAAACATATTTGTAATGTTTAAACAGACTGACGAACTTGTCTCTTTCTGCTGGTGAACAACATTTGCCGAGATTCACAAATCTAGGATTCGTCTCAGTCCCTAAATTTATCAGCTCGAACTGTAGAGATGAACTGTGGGTCTTCACGTTGGTTAGTCTTCTGAACTTTTCATTTAAATTGAACATTCTTTCTAACGTTCTGACTCCCTTCGGGATGAAATTATCCTACTTCAGCTCAGCCTGATGTTCTTCATCGTCTATAATTGCTCCTTTAAATACTTCATCATTCGTTAAGCATTCTATAATTTGCTGGTCATCATCACACACTCATAGGTTGGTAATCATATCAGGTACTGAGGGCCTAAAAAGTAATTCAACAAAGCATCGATTATTAGTGGGTACCAACCTAGCGGCTGATGTGGCCAACAAGTCAGCCGCTGCATTTTTAAGTCTTGGAATTGAAATAATATTGAATGCATTAAAACATTTAAGCAGGTCCCATACCTCATTTTGGTAATCCTTTAAGTAAGGGGAAACACAATGTATTTGATTCCGGATTTGTTTCACAATAATTTCGGAATCTCCAAAAACTTTCATATTACTTACCTTTAATTCAATTGCTTTCCTTAAGCCCTGAACTAGCGCTTCGTACTCAGCTGTATTATTCGTACATTCAAACTCTAATCTACATGAGAGAAAATGTTTATTCTTCTGGGGGTCGATCAGGACACAACCAGCCCCTGACCCTTCTAATGTCTTAGAGCCATCAAAAAACAAAGTCCAAAAATCACTAACTACTGAATGCGAATCTACTCCTATGGCTAAGTTTACTATGTTACAGTCAATCTCATTAACCTGTAAGAATCGAAGGAGATCAGGCTGAGTGTCTGATGTGTTGTTGTCTTCTTCTGCTTGGTAATTTCCTGGTTCCAACTCAATAAAATAGTTTCCCAATACATAATCCACTGGTTCATTCTTCTCATCCGATTGAGTAACATTGTATTTCATGTGAGGCTCCCTTAAAATCTTAATCTGATTCAGACTTCCTTTATACGGCAGCCACAGATGTGACCAATCATAAGAAAAATATCCATTTAGTTTGGCCAACCAATCTCTGCTCAGGACAAGACCATAAGCATTTGGTATATCATCCACCACAATATTAATGACTTGGCACACTTTATCATTTGATGCCAAACGGACTAGGACATCCTCCATCTCACCAATTACCTTTACATTCGTCCTGTCCAACTGAACAACCCTCCACATGGATGGCTTAGGCTGCCCATTTATCTTTTTACAGACTGATATTGGCATGACATTAACGGACGCCCCTGAGTCTACCAGACAATTATGTACGTTGTGATTGAAAATTTCAAAAGTGAGGAGGAAAGGTGGTTGTTTGCTCTTAGACTTACCTCCAATGCTGGTTTCTCCTATTTCTTCTTCTTCCTGAGGTTGATTGATAGTGGGCATCTTCTCGTCCAATGCTTCAAGTGCTTTCAATAGTTTTTCTTTTTGCTGTGGCACTTTACACATTTCAAATAGTGAAACGTTTGCCCTCGCCTTCTTAATATCTTCCACGATGTCATAATCCATCTGCTGTTCAATGGGATGAGGTTTATCAGCATTCATCTTTTCTTCATTTGTCTTGGGCAACGTATTATTATGCTTAGGATCTTGGCTGGTAATAGTGAATTCTGGAATTTTATCAGCTAAGGATTTATTTTGAAATTTCTTAACATTGCGCTGAAGCCTCTTGATCTTTGGGAGTATGAGACTGTCTTCTTTAACCAACCCTTGGATTCTTGTTGCTATGTTGGTTTCCATGACGTCTTTTCTCTGATTCTTTTCCTCTTCAGCATCAAATAACAAAACAGAATTCCACAGAACCATGGTTTCCTCTTCTGGTTCCTTCGTCAAAGTGGTACTCTCTTTTATTTCTTCGTCTCCATCTTCTGTTAATCTAGAATCCAACAGTTGATTCATGACCAACATCATCTAGTTTATCCATTGGGAACAATTCTTTTCAGAGTGTGGTTGTTGGTGGAAAGTGCAAAAATTGTCCATGCCTACCTCTGTTAAATTCATAGATGCAGCATTGTGAGGAGGAGGTTGAGACTGATTGTTATCCTCACTTTTCTTATAATAGGGCTTATAGAACTTTTGTGTTTCCTTCTCTTTCTCCAAATCTATGATTTTTTTGGAAAGCTTCTGCATCATTTTTGCCATATTTTCAAAATCTGGCGATTTCTCTTCCTTAGGCTTAGTAAACAATAAGGCCTACCTTCCCGCACCTTTCTCTCCTGACTGTTCAGGATAATCTTCGATACTTTCTCTTTCATCCTCCACTACTTCTGCCTCTGCATAGGTTTCTGCCAAAGTAGGCTTGGCCCTTATTTTGGCAAACATGGCCAACTCAGGGCCTAAAGCTGAAGTATAATATTCAATCAGGACCTTGTTTGAAGGTTTATCTGTTTCAGAAAAATTCTTGAGATAGGTTGAAAATCTTTGTGTGAAACTGTGCACCTTTTCCTTTCTCTCTTTCTTTAAGGCACATAGCCCTTTCATGAGGGCTGCATGAGTCTTCTGAGTCACATATTTACTCCTAAATATCCTTTCAAAGGTGTCCCAATCAGGTATAGAGTTTGCAGGCAACCCAAAGTACCATGATGCTGCAGCTCCCTTAAGGGTATGCGGGAACAGTCTGCAGACTACGTCTTCATACTCCCTGGCCCTTAATCCTTCTATTTCCAAGTAAAAAAATTTTAAGTGGTCATCTACTAATATCCTCTCACTTGGGTCGAACTTTGGCAACATCTTGTCAAAGGCTTGAGGTAGATCATGTAATGGAGGCGTTAGATTTAAAGGTGATCTAGCTCTCCAGGCAGGTGGTGGATTTGGTGGGTTGGGTGGTGGATTAGCATTTACTCCTGCCATGAGTTTGGGTGGAGAATGAGGAGGTGAGCCAATAGGAGTGTGAGCAGGAGAACTGTGAGGGGTATTTGGGCCTTCTTGATTCAAAGGTAGTACAACTTCCTGTAAGGCTGTTTCTACAAGTTCTTCCCAGTCTCCAACCAACACTGAGTCTTCTACTGTAGGATGATCTTTCTTTTTATATTCTCTTCTGGGCAATTCAGGGATAATTGGCAATCCTCCAATCTTCTTTACATATGCCCTGGTGTGTCTTCTCAGGTCATTAACAACTTCATTGCCAAAAGAATATAGATGTTCTCTATTCCTTTCTTCCGGAATTGGATTATGAAGTCCACTGCTTTTAGAACTGTTACCGGTGGAATAATATCGGGAAAATGGGTTTCCTCGGCCAACCATGCACTGGCAGCCCTCTTTCTAGCGCCAGAACTGTTGAGGCCTGGAAAATCACAGGAAACAACAGCAAGGGATTCTCCCCAGTCAATGTTCCCAACTAGCCTGTGACTGTTTGGTACAGGGAATCCGTCCGGTTTGCGGTCCGGCTACCGTAGGTCAAAGTAACAAAAACAAAGGTTTTATCAGTTGCGGCCCGGTCCACCGTGTATTTTTGTATTTTTTGACTTAATGTATGAGATGCACGTGCCTAACTAAATGCAGGGTGATAAGTATGCAGGGAGAAGTCACAATGTGATGCGCAAGTTCTTACCTCTTGTCTTAGCACTCACAAGCATCTAAATCACATACAGCAAGAAATTAAAACTAACTACCTAACCTATCTTTAGGGAGCAGGATTATCATTCATTGGTGAGTAATATATTTCGTACATGCATTATGAAAAGTTACAGATAGCTGATACTTATTTCAAGACACATGAAAAATTACAGATATTTGAACAACCAGATAGCCAATTGTTTATGAACAACCTTCATTACTCACAGTGGAAAACATCACAAAATATACTGAAGAGCATTTAAACAAGAACATAGGTTTCAGAAATTTAAAACACTCTCACAGTTAATGAAACACAGCTAAAAATGAAATAGTTCCCCTTCAACATTGCTCATTTAATCACATTAATACATTCCACATTACGCTTTCTCCAATAGGCAAAAGTTGCAGTTTCTGATTGTAAAACGAAATAGTTCCTCTTACAAGCAAATGGTTTACAATTTCTTCCAGGGAAAAAGTCCTTGTAATTTCTAACTTTCAAATATTTAAACAAAATCAGTAGACCGCTTGGGTTCCCCCCAAACGTGTGACTCTTCAGTTCCTCGAGCGTTTCATATCCCTCCTTTGCATCTTTTCTGCGCAAGCTCATTATCAGCTGAGTAACTGATGGACCTTTCAGATCTGCACTTTTGTTGCTTTTGATTTTGTCTTTTCCTTCGCTTGTCTCCCTTGCGCCCCAGCCGGTTTCGATTTGATTTTTACAAAACTGTCAAGCTACGCCTTCACGCCGCGGTCGCCCCAACAGTCCCTTGAGTTCTACCTGCAATCAATTGCTGTGCATCATTCATTGGAATGGCATTTTAAACGTTAAATTAAACCACCTGGGAGGGCTAATCCACAAGAAAACGGCCAGGTGCACCCCTGGATCTGAGAATTTTAACAAACGCTGCCATCACTACCTTGTCCACTTACAGCCTCAATAGACCTCATTCATGATGGAAGACGGAAAACTCGACGGCGGCTCAAAAATACTTACATCGGAAGGGTAGCTCATTCACAGCTGCAACGGCAGATCCTGACAAGAATGAGTACTGCGAAATACTTTAAGCATATTGGAGTCAGAAGAGCTTTGACTAAGCTTCAAGCGAGAAATTTCTAAATCGGAAGTCGGGAGAATATCGACATTGGAAGACGAAAGCTTTGCACAGCCGCAACGGCGAAAGAAAAAAAAACTATGGACACGTGACCTGCGGGTGGGAAAACTCTCAATCGAAAGTCGGAAGATATTTACATCGAAAGCTAAATGAATTTCCGAGCCGCAACGGCGAAAAAGGAAAGGTTAAAGACATGCGTGACCAAAATACTGATAAGCATCGGCAGTCGAAGTGCTTTGTACTTCGGGTGCGTAACTGCTTTAGGAGCCGCAACAGTGAAAAGGGAAAGACTACGACTTACGATTAAACAGAAATGATGCCCAATCAATAGAACCTATTAAGTGTTCAGATAGCTTTAAAATTCAATAGCGGTCAAAATCCATTTCACTTTCGAAACAGCGGCCCATCAAAGAACAATTAGCAACATTAAACTCAAATCTGCGACCCGCGGCAAACTTCAAACACAAAGAACCTCCAGAGACGGGCTGCAAGTAAATCGTTAAAATCATCTAAAATTAAAACATGACCGAAAATTCATCGATAAAACGACTTGAAAAGAACTCTAAATCATGAGGAGGGGACCAAAATTTAAGAAATTTGGGGAAAACAGTTGCAGCAGCAACACTAGGTAAGGCCACTAAGGTCACCTCAATATAATCAATGCTCAGGCGGACAGTCGCAGGAGGGATTGACCGTATGGGCAGGGTAGCAAAGCCCGAAACTCTCGAAAGAGCCCCCAGATATGAATACAATCCTGGAAATATCTCCGGTGCTACTCAGTTATGACTAGGGGTCATCCCAATCAATAACTACTCACACTGCCTCGTGCTTAACTCCCTTTTGAGAGGAGGATCCTGAGAAACACTGGTTATACCAAGGAATTTCACACACTCACCTGGACAGACACATACATGTTGTTGTTTAGTGGTCTTGGAGAATTTACTCACAATGAACTATTCCAAGACCCTAAAACCTAATCTTGTTGGTGAACCCTATCAAATAAAATAGTGTAGTTCATTTTAATTAAGCGTTGATTTTAATTGGCTTTATTACTCACAAGAGGTATATGGCTATGCAACTAATGGCGTTATGACACAACATGAAGTAAAATGCACACCTAACAATCAATGCCAATGCACTGTGTCCATGAAAAACAGGGTATGCTACTACGTGAAATGCACAATTTTCTTCAAATGATAAATGCAAGCTTTACTATATTAAATCCTGACTAATACTCCAAAGCAAATCTAGTGCAAGTACTATGCAAAATGCAATATGCAATGCATGATGATAAGCAAATATTTTTGGATTTTTTGAAATAAAAATGAGATATAAAAGCAAAAGAATGATTCTACAACCCCCAGACTCTACAAGCACACTCAAGCAGCACTCAAGCAAAGTACTAAGGTAAAATAAATATAATGCACTAATCCAAGAACAAAAAATCGAAAATGAAATGACAAGAACATTCTTTAAAAGATAAATTTTACCCTAAAAAAAACATCTCTGGTCAAAAATAGAGGTGTATATAGACTCTAGCAGTATCAAAGGAGACTTAGCAATCATCACAATTCACCCAGCAACAATCCAACTTCCTCTAGAAGGAAAACTAAGGGCATACGCGACTATTCGTAGTAAACCCGCGTGTGTACATAGAAATAGGAATGAAACCTGCATATATACACAACTCTGAGTTAAAAACTCACGTATAGGAAGAAAGGTGCATAAAAATAAGGGAAAACAGACAAGCTGAGACAAACTTCACACAAATCAGACACTACGAAGCAAACATGCCCCCAAACCCGACACAGAAACAAGAGAAAAAGAGCAATTCAAAGTCATTGAATGTCGATAGAAAACCCCCAAAGGACAACTACTAGGAACTCCCCAGCGGAGTCGCCAATTCTGTTACGGAGAGAAATTTCTATGGCTTGGGGTACCACAACAGACAGCTTGACTCCAGAAATCAATCCTTTCCAATATGCAATAGAAATTAAATATCTAACACTAAAGGATCAGACCTCGTACCTTATTCCGGATGGTTGAAGTAGATCCACATTGAGCTTTCCAACTTCAGCTTGAATTGATTAATCACTTCCTCAACAACAAGTAAACAAGACAAGCATACTATATATATTGTTGTTAGATCTATTCTAGCATATATAATCAACAACGTATAAGAATTTGAAATCACCCATGGATGAAATATTCATTCAAACATACATTATTGGACAGGAAAAGATATTTCTATTAATATAAAATCAGATATTATAATGGATACAACCTCTGTCGGCACGTCTACGAATCGAAAAAACTGAATCCCCCACTTGGGCCTCCACCACCTCAATCCTTCATCTCTCAATAGCAAGCTCACAAGCAAAAGGCAAGCTTGGGAAGAACACAAAAGTGCTCCAAGGGACAAAGGGATGCAGACTCAAGCACAAGTTTCAGCAACAATGGACTATAGTTTCTTTGCTCTCAATTCTCTCATATGCCTTCAATGTACCAAAGAGTTCCTTATATAGCTTTTCAAAGGGGTAATGAAAGGGCGAATCCGAGCGATCTCAAGGCATATGGAAGGCTAGGAGTCAAGTGAGTCGGATCCATGTCAAGGAAAACTCCAAAAAGATTTGGATTATGCACACATCCCGATGTACACGGTTTTAGGGGTCAAACCCGCATATATACGCGATTAGAGGTTTAAAAGTCGCGTGTATTAATTTTCACATGCTTTTAGGGATGGTCAAGGAAACATCAAAGGACAAAAAATACTGCAAGGGTCTAAGGATTATGCAGAGGGACAGGGGAAGGCCATACAAGTGTGATTCACCTGGAGTGGTAAAATCAGCTATAACAGACTAGATGATAAATTATTGGATCTCTTTTTTGGAACCTTGAAGGATCACATCCAAGATGATGTATGCCTCTTCGAACCAACATCCTTAGAAAAGGGTTTCACCTTGGCAATGAAGGTGGAAAGTAAAAATATGGTGATGGTTACTAGAAGAACCACGTCCAACTCATATAGATAAAATAATGTTTCTTCTTCTAACCCACCTCAAAGGTTGACACCTCAAAAACTAGATGAAAGAAGAGAAAAATTTATATGCTTTAACTGTGGCATCGAGTATAGTAAGAGACATAAGTGCAATGAAAATAAACTATTCTACATAGATTATGAAGACGAAGAAGCAAAAGAACATGAACCATCTCCAGTTGGAGAAATAAAAGAGATAACTCATGAAGAGATTACTCCCACGATGTTTTTTCATGCATTTCCGGGAATTAGCACTCCTTAAACTCCCAAGATCGAAGGACATATAAAAAAGAAGAAGGTAACAACGTTGATTGATTCTGGTAGTACTCATAATTACATTCATTGTAAATTAGTCAAAGTTCTCAACTTCTTTGTATATCCAACAACATATTTTTAAGTAATGATTGTACATGGAGGAACTCTAAATTTTTTGGGGAAATGCCATACTATCAATCTGACCATGGGAAAATATGTATTGAATATTCCCATGATTGTTGTCCCAATGGGTTTTGTTGTTGTCTTAGGGGTTCAATGATTACAATAATTAGGAACAATGATTTATAATTTTAAATAAAATTTCATGAAATTTTCTTGGGAAGTCCAAAAGAATTTGAATTAAGAGGTATCATAAGGAATCCAAGCAAGGTTATAAGATCTAATAGTATGAAAAAATTGTTTAAAAAGAGACATAAAGGTGTAATTGCACAATTATCTCATTATATGTTCAAACATCTAAGCCTCCCATTCCCCAAGATCTCCAAAGGGTCATCAATGTAGAAATTTCCAGCACTCTCCCAACACGATTTCCAACTTCATTTAAAACATTGTCTAACGCCCAACCTAATTTGTATTTGTGCTGCAAATTAGATTTTTCTCATAAACAATTAAGGACTGAAACACAAGAAGAGTCTCTACAACATTTTATGAATAAAAAATAAAACACATTCACACATAAATTTTAGACACGGTGTTTTTGGTCCATTGACCCAGGAAAAACCCCAACCTCTGGGGAAAACCTGTGAGAGAGGAATATTTTATGTATCTAGAAAAATTACAGCGATAGATAGAAAAAAAATCAGTCCAACTTATCTCAACCGGATGACAAAAATCTGCCTCGATTTTTGTGTCAAACAGAAAAATCAAACCCAGAAAATTATGCTGCAACCTCCTCGAAAATCGTGCTACTATATGAACTGTACGACAATTGTACGAACGAGATGTATGATCTGTTTGTACAGACCTATATCAATTTTAGTGTTGGCTGACTGCCTCGTTAATCGTGCCAAAAAATTCTCGCCTCAAAAATTGTGCCTGACTTCTCCTCCACGAAAATCGTGCCTCAATTTATATGCCTCGGGATTCATACCGTACCCTATACAGAATCCATACAATACATCCTGTATTGTAAAACAATAAATGTTGTTGTTTTTACGTCGATTTCAATTCCTTACTGCTTTTATTTCCTTCCTCAATTTGCGGGCCCAAAGAAAAATGCTCCTACTCCTATTTTCTTCTTCTTTCTCATAAATGGCTCTCTTCTCTCTCAAAATGCAAAAGTGCCTCTTCACTTGGAAAACTTTTCTTTTAGGTAAAAAGTTAGGGTGAATGAAAATCCATCTAATTCTAGGGCTCATATTAGACTAGATGAGTGGTTGTGATTAAAATCACTTTTCTCCACAAAATAATTAATTTTACTCACTTTTTAAAAAATTTCTCTAAAGTGCACTTTATTCTCTAAAGTGCAATTAATGCTCATCTCAAGTCATTAATATAAAGTCCAAGTGACTTAACCCCTTTTCCTAGTGACTTAGGAAAATGTCACTTAGGGGAACAACTCCTAGGTAAAAACTCAACACTCCCTCTTACTAAGGAAGTTGTTCTTCACCACACCCAACTTGTCTTTGAAATGAATAAACTTGCCTCTTCCAAGACACTTCGTCAGGATATCTGCAACCTGCTCATAAGTGGAAATGTATTGCATTGTCACTGCTCCTCTCTTAACATAAACACAAATGAAATGACATATGATCTCAATATGCTTTTACTTGTCATGAAATACAGGATTATCAGAGAGCTAGATGCAACTCTGATTGTCACATTAAATCACTGTAGGCCTCAACTCCTGATCAAATAAATCCACCAACGAATTGCGAAGACACAATGCCTCGCAACTGGCGTGACTGGTTTCCATATACTCAGCCTCTGCAGAACTCAAAGCAACAGACTTTTGCTTTCGACTAAACCATGACACTGCTGCCGAGCCCAAACTAAAACAACATCTCGAAGTGTTCTTTTGGTCTGCCACACTACCTGCCCAATCTGAATTTGTGAAGCCAATCAATCTGATCCCATCCGATGTCCTATAGTCTAGACCAAAATCGATTGTCCCTGCAAGGTATCTCAACACATGTTTTGTGGCAAACCACTGCACCCTCCTAGGCTCCACCATGAACTGACTGAGTGTGTTCACTACAAAACACAAATATGGCCAAGAGTTAACTAAATACATCAAAGAACCAATGAGCCAACAATATAATGTAGGATCCACCAACTCTCCCTCAAAAGTATGAAGCTTCTTCCATTTGGTGACCATTGGTGTAGACATCAACCTGCAATCCTCCATCTGTAATCTCCTCATAATATCAACTGCATACTTTCCTTGTCCCAAGAAAATATGACCAGGCTCCTTCCAAACCTCCAATCCCAAAAAACAGTGCATCAACCCAATGTTCGTCATCTCATACTCTGAAGCAATATCTCTCTTTCATACTACAACAGGTCTCTCTCCCCTTGTGATAAACAAGTCATCCACACACAACAGAAGAATGAGCAGATCATCTCCAAGCATGATGAAATAGAGATTCAGATCTGCCTCACTCTTCTAAAAACCTATCCGTTGCAAGTAAGAGTCAATCCTCGAATACCAAGCTCGAGGAGATTGTTTCAACCCATTGAAGGCTTTCTTCAGCCTGCAAACATGAGACTCTCTCCCATGAATCTCAAATCCCTAAGGCTGCTCGACATAAAAATCCTCATGTATCAATCCATTGATAAATGCGGTATTCACATCCATCTAATGGATCTTTCAACCTATTTTTGCAGCAATGGAAATCAATGCCCCGATAGAAGTATAATGAGCAACCAGTGCAAAGGTCTCATCATAGTAAACTCCCTCAACCTGTGAGAACCCCTATGCCACAAACCGAGCCTTGTACTTCTCCACACTACCATCTGCAACATGTTTTAGTTTGTAAAGCCAACGGGAAGTCACCACTAACTTCCCCTCATGTCTCATAATAATCTCCCAAACATCGTTTTTCATGATGGAATGGTACTCTTCCATCATGGCATCTCTCCAAACATGATGCTAAGAGGTCTCCTCAAACGTAGATGGCTTTGAATCACAAAGAGTAGAAACCAAAACATACCTAATCTAGCTGGCATCTGGATAGCCCTCACTGGCTCATTGGGCGTTCCAAACTCCTTTGCTCCCTTCAAGGTCTCTCGAAGCCACTTAGGCTTACTTTTCCCTGAAGATTTCTCCCACACTAGTCTATCCTCATCTAATGAACTCCGAGAGGTAGAAGACCCAATAACCTATGAACCATAAGCTGGTGTACCAAAAACCGGTGAACCCTGTGATCCCGAAGCTCTATATGGTGAACCTGTGACCTTAGACCCAAAACCTGTCCCCAAAGATTCTGCTAGTTGAACCACTGAAAATGGACATCCTGTGCCTATACTCTCTGGTTCAGTAACCCTAGAAACCTATGAACCTTTCAATTGCACTGAAGGTACCTGTGAAAATACCTTAGGTGTGGGAACCTACTACTCTCCCTGCTTTGACTCTCTAGAATTCTTGAAGGCCCACTCCTCCTCAAGTCTCACTTCCCTCCTCACAAAAACCTTCCTCTAAGAAGGAAGATAAATGCGGAAGGCCTTCGAAGTCTCATCATACCCAAAAAAGATGCCTCTCTCTCTAGTGGGCTCAAACTTTGTCATCATCTTGGAAGGGACATGTGAATAAGTCAGGAAACCCAATATCTGAAAATGACTCACCTCAGGCTTCTTGCCTATGAAAATTTCTTCATGTGTCTTGTTCCCCACAGAACAATGGGGACTCCTGTTCTAAAGGTATAAAACTATAGTACATTCCTCCGCCCAAAGGAAAAAGGAAGTGACTGATCATGTAACATGGCTCTCACAACTCCAACAATATATCTATTCTTCCTTTATGCCATTCCATTCTCCTCAGGAGTGTATGGTACCGTCAACTATATCTGAATGCCCTCCTATCTGCAAAACTCATCGAACTCCTTGGAGATATACTCACCCTCGTTATCTAATATGAGTGCATGTATCTTCCTCCCAGTCTGGTTCTCCACAAGTGCTTTGAACTCTTGGAACCTCTACAAGACCTCCTCATATTTCTTGCTCTTCAGGAAGTAGATCTAGGTCTTCCTGGAATAGTCATCAATGAATGTCACATAATACTTGAACCCTCTCAGAGAAAAAACTGACATAGGACCACACAAGTTGAAATGTATCAAATAAAGAACTCTTGCTGACCTGCTATCACTGCTCGTAAAAGCAGTATTGGTGTACTTTCCCAAAGCATACCCCCTGCATACCTCACTGTGCTCTGTGCTAAACTATGGAAAACTTGTAACTATATACCTCAACATATGCAAATCTAGATGGTGGAGATGATCCATCCTATTGTGCCACAACTCACAAAGCTCATTGATGCTGCTATGTACCAAATCATGCTGAGGCTGAAACAAGAGCTTATACAGTTTCCCATATCTGACTCCAATGGTGTAGGAAGCAGATGGTCCTGCAGTCTTGGGAAACACACACACATGTCCATCCAGGAAGGACACCCCAAGACCCCTATCCTCGATCATGGAAATTGATATCAAGTTCTTCTTCAGCCCAGGTACATATAGTACATCTCTCAAAATCATGGGACTCATGGACTCTCTCTAAAAAGTAATGGTCCCATGCCCAACTGCTCTGACAATTGTGTCACCCCCCAACACTACCTCCACATTAATCTCTTCCTGTGAAAGCTCAGAGACCATATCTCGAGCACCTATCATGTGGATCGAAGCTCCACTATCAATATACCAGGTGTTGGTGGTGGATGCACTCAAGGAATGGCCTGTCAATAAGGCATACTCCCTCTTAATATCATCATATGCATTGGTGATGATGGAAGCTCTCTCTCTATTGGCATGCCCAGTATAGAGAGAAAACTCTCTCTCAAACCTAGCTGTAAACTCCTCCACCTCTTCCGAAGTTGTTGTCTGCTGCTGCGTCTTCTTCTTCTTCTTATGTGGACACTACCCAACATAGTGCCAAAACTTCTGACAAGCGAAGCACTGTTCTTATATCCCTCCTGCTGCTTAGCGCCACTCTTCTTGGGGCCCTTATTGAAATTCTTCTTCCCCTTTGCAGTCATTGCCACATTTTCCTCATCCTCCCTGCTAGTAGAAGCACTTCCCTGCACAAGACCTCTACGGGACTTCTCTTGAACAAAATCATCACAAATACAGTCCCATGTAGGCAAGTTCTCCCTAGCCACTATATCCTCCACAAACACAGCCCAAGGCTTTGAAACCCCATTCAAAGTTGTCTGCACTAGCTCTGAACCAGGAAAAACCTCCCCCACTGCTGCAAGCTCGTTTCTCACCCGAGAGATCCTAGTAAGGTAAGATATCACAACCTCAACTTTGGTCATCTTGATACTTTTTAGCTTCTCCCTCAAAACCATCTTCCTATTCTCATTTGAGCTTTGAAACAAGCCGATCAAAGCATCCAACATCTGAAATGCACGGGTCTTACTCGAGATGTGTGGGATCGCATGGTATTTCACTGCATCTAGGATAATTCTTATATCTTTAATGTCCTTCTTGTTGAAGGAAGTAAGTGCTATTGCATTAGTGGAAGGGGGAACAACACTAGGATTTGTTGTAGTGTTGTGAACCACCTCATCCCACAACTGATTTTCTTCCAATATCAGCACTAGCCTAACTTTCCATGGGACAAAATTCCTAGCCCCATCAAGCCTATCCTCCAACCTAAGTCCTGTAGCCATTTTCTCTCAAAGTTCAAGTTTCAACAAGGTGATGCCCATTAACAAAAGAAATCACTGAAGTCAGAAAATTTTCACTGTGTATTAATCTGCCCTCTCTTCAACCTCACTTTGATACTATGTAGAAATTTTCAGCACTCTCCCAACACGGTTTCCAACTCTGCTTAAAACATTGTTTAATTCCCAATCCAATTTGTATTTGTGCGGCAAATTAGTTTTTTCTCATAAACAATAAGGACTGAAACACAAGAAGAGTTTTTACAACATTTTATGAACAACAAATAAAACACATTCACACATAAATTTCAAACACGGTATTTTTGGTCCAATGACCTAGGAAAAACCCCAACCTCTGGGGAAAACCTGTGAGAGAGAAATATTTTATTTATCTCGAAAAATTACAGCGATAGACAGAAAAAAATTGTTCCAACTTATCTCAACCGGATGACGAAAATATGCCTTGATTTTCATGCCAAACAGAAAAATCAAACCCAGCAAATTTTGCTACAACCTCCTCGAAAATCATGTTGTTGTATGGACTGTATGACAGTCATACAGGTGGGATGTGCGACCTATCTGTATGGACCTATCTCGATTTCGGTGTTGGCTGACAGCCTCAGGAATTGTGCTCGACTTCTCCTCCTCAAAAACTGTGCCTCAATTTCTATGCCTCGAGATCCGTACCCTATACAAAATCCATACAGTATGTCATGTATGGGTACAACAATTGTTTTTGTTGTTTTTACCTCGATTTGTGTGCCATGTTGTTGTTCTTTCCTTCCTCGATTTGTGTGCCCAAAGAAAAATGCTCATGCTGCTATTTTCTTCTTCTTTCTTAGAAATGGTTCTCTTCTCTCTCAAAATGCAAAAGTGCCTCTTCACTTGGAAAACTTTCATTTTAGATAAAAAGTTAGGGTGAATGAAAATCCATCCAATCCTAGAACTCAGATTAGACTAGATGAGTTGTTGTGATTAAAATCACTTTTCTCCACAAAATAATTAATTTCACTCACTTTTTTAAAAAATTTCAAATAAAGTGCACTTTATTCTCTAAAGTGCAATTAATGCTCATCTCAAGTCATTAATATAAAGTCCAAGTGACTTAACCACTTTTCCTAGTGACTTGGGCAAATGTCACTTAGGGGAAGATCTCCTAGGTAAAAACTCAATAATCGATAAGCACTCCAAGGTATTTAAAGATATTCCAAAGGGTCTTCCACCTAATCGAGATTTTGATCATGCTATTTACTTAATTCCAAGAAGTGTTCCTCCTAACATCAAACCTTACATATACTCTTATGGATAAGAGTGAAATTGAGAGTGTGGTTGAATAAATGTTAGAAGCTAGAACAATTAGGCCTAGCCAAAGTTGTTACTCTAAACCAATGGTAATGGTACATAAAAAGAGGGATCATGGCGTACGTGTCCGAATTATAGAGATCTCAACAAGATCATCATTAAAAGATAAGTTTCCCAATCCTATAATTGATGAATTGTTAGATGAACTACATGGAGCAGTTTACTTCACAAAGTTGGATCTTCAGTCAAGGTTACATCATATTAGAATGAAGGAAGAAGACATCCCAAAAACGACATTTAGAACTCATGAATTCAATTTTCAAGCCCTTCCTTAGAAAATTCGTGTTAGTATTTTTTTATGATATACTAATCTATAGCAAGCCTTGGGAAGAACATGTTCAACATGTTGAAATGTTGCTACAACTACTAAAGGAGCAACAGCTATATGTAAAACCTTCCAAATGTTTCTTTGGGGTAAAGAAGGTAGAGTATTTGGGTCATATTGTATCTCATGAAGGTGTCAAGGTAGACCCTAACAAAAATAAATCCATGATGGACTAGCAATTCCCAAGAATTTGAAGAATATTAGAGGATTCTTAAGTTGGATAGAGTACAAGCATTTTCATGGACTCTAGAGGCAACTCAGGCATTTGAACAACTTAAAGAGCCAATGTGAAAGAATCATGTTTTGACCATACAAGACTTCACAAACACCTTCATTATGGAATGTGATGCTTTAGGAAATGGAAGTCATTATTGGAATTATTTAGTATATGTTATTAATTATTTAATGAGAGTCATTATTGTAATTATTAGTGGGAGAGTTAATATTATCTGTCAATTTTGAACCAGAATAGAGTCATGAATTTTGAACATGAATGAAGACACAGTGATAACCTGCCGCTAAGACATTGCTGGACATATGCGGAAGAGTTTTTATTTTATTTTCATTTACGAGGGTGTTAAAAACGACAAGCACATATAGACCCAGGGGCCAGTGCTTATTCTAAATGTAAGAGTTATTGCGTGCGTTTAGCCCCCTTCCCAGTCTTCAAGTCTATACAACGTGCACACCTTAGTCTTCAAGTCAATGGAGAAAGCGTGTGGAATTTTATTTGTTTGGTAAATCAAACGGAGTGCCTTATATACTGGACAGACTTTACTTCGGGAGGGGAGCCTGTCCAATGCACACCGTCGGATTTCTCATCCAACGGTGTGCATTGGACAGGCTCCCCGGGAAAGTCTGTCCAGTATTTAGTGATAGCCTAAATCAAACAGCTATCGACAGGACTCACGAGAAGCCACACCGTTCCTTCGTGGTGTTTAATTCATTAGGTAAGACAAACCCCAAGCCACACTGTTCCTGCGTCCAATTATAATTCAGGGTCTTCCACTCCACCAAAATCTATTGCTGTGTTGACTCAACCGTCTTGTCAACTCCATGCCATATTACCTGAACCCCCCCTCAGCTTTGTCAATTCCATTCTCCTTTGTATACATCCCGTATTACTAAATTTCTCGTCTCCAAGGCGCAGAGCACTGACGTAGTATCCTCCTTACCATTAATTCAATGTGTCCCACTGTTTGCTTTCTGGCCCTTCTCCTTCTCCTCCTCATCTACTCCCCGACATCATGTCTGGGGATTGAGTACCAGAATTCTGATCACTGCCAGGATATATGTGGGAGCTTTGAATTGAGCTATCCTTTTGGGAAAAATAACAGCGGCTGTGGTGATCCTCAGTTTCAGCTACAGTGTGGTTGGCAAGCCTATCCTCTGCTTAATATCAGTGGAAATGGGTATCTCATCTTGCAGCCCACATACTTGGCCAATAGCACTCCTAGTCATACCATGATAATTATTGACTATAATCTATGGAGGACTATGCCGGGAGGTAAGTGCGATCCTTCAGGTAACTACTCCCAATTTTGGTGGCCCGCCTCTCATTTTCGTATTGCCGATGGATACACCAATCTCACGCTCTGGGGGCACTGCAATCGATGTATTAAATTGAAGAAATTCCAAAAGTACAGTTTATGTGACGATGATTGGTACGTCATTTCTAATCCAGAATCAGCGAAACGCGTCTGCAAAACCAATCTTCAACTGCCAATTAAGAAGAACTACTCAACCGAACGGAATGAGGATCTGATTACACCCCTATCGGCGGGTTTTGAAATAACATGGTATGCCGACACCAAGAGAGATCGAAGCTGTGGCGCTTGTGTGGACAGTAAGGGGAATTGTGGTTATAACATTTCAGAACCCACTTCAACATTTCTTTGCAAATGTTCCGATGGCACCTCGCAACCAGAGATATGCCGTCACCCTAATGGTATAGTCTTTTTCCTTTTAACAATTCGATTGCAAACCCCAATGCTTATATTAAATTGTCACAACATCTAAAGATGTATTAAAAGCGGAAGCTCCCTCCATTCGGCAGTCTTGAACTCAGGGATATATGTAGATGCGTTTCCCGATATTGTCGAATATTCATTCTCTGGAGCGTTGTTTTTACTGATTATAGTTGGTATCGCCGCGTTGCAGGTGATCATAAAACCATGAAGTCCACAATTGTAAAAGGTAAATATCTTCAGTTCAACATCAATGTGAATTTGTATATTGTTTCCACTATTCTCTTTTAGGTGGGATAAAGATCACTTTGAACTCAATTTTTCATTCCACCGCATGACAAAGCTCACATTGACATCGATCTTTTCATTCACCGCAGGTTGTTTAATCATTGGAGGAGTTGCTCTGACAGCAATAGCACTAGTACTGTTCTTCACGTTTTATGGGAAGAGAAGAAAAGCTCCTCCTGGTAGCTCTGCTTCAAAGGTGGAGAAATTCCTAAAGGATTATGCCTATGAAATGCCAATGCCAACCAGATATTCACTCTCTCAACTCAAGAAAATGACAAGCAACTTTGCGGAATAGTTGGGAGAAGGAGGTTATGGTGTGGTGTATAAAGGAAAGCTTCGGAATGGCGCTCTAGTGGCTGTTAAGCTTCTTGATAGGCACAGGCACAGCGAGAGTACCCAATTCATGAATGAAGTCGCCACAATTGGACGGGTTCATCACTTCAATTTGGTTCGTCTGTTGGGGTATTGTTTCCAAAGTTGTACAAGCGCACTTGTATATGAGTATATGCTTAACGGATCTCTGGAGAAGTTTATATTTCTTGAAAAAGAGAAGGGGCAACTCTTAAGGTGGGAACAAATGTATTCAATCGCTTTGGGTGCCGCTCGTGGAATTGCTTATTTACACCAAGATTGCGACAAACGCATCATACACTTCGACATCAAACCTCACAACATATTGCTGGACGCCGACTTTACACCTAAAATTGCCGATTTCGGTCTGGCAAAACTGTGTGGCAAGGGAGACGAGCATATATCAATGACGGGCGGGAGAGGGACGCCTGGATATGTTGCGCCAGAGGTGTGGTCGAGAGATATGGGCCCTGTTACTGATAAATCAGATGTCTACAGTTTTGGAATGCTTTTGCTAGAGATTGTTGGGGGTAGAAAGAATATTGATGTGCAGGTGAGCCGGTCCAGTCAGTTGTATTTTCCTGAGTTGGCTTTCAAGTTGCTTGAGAATGGTGAGTTGGGAATGAGACTGAGGGGAGGAGGAGAAGAAATAGAAGCAGAAGATGAGGAGAAGGCGAGTAGACTCACAAAAATTGGACTTTGGTGCATCCAATACCATTGGAGAGATCGTCCATGTATGACGAGGGTTGTTCAAATGTTAGAAGGAAATGGAGAAGACGTAGTCAATCCTCCGTTGCCCTTCGATTCCTTGACTACGCCTGAAAATCCTGTACCATCTTCCACGATAAGCTCTTCAATTGAAATAAAAGCAGTCTCTGCATTGTTGCGAATCAATAGTTTGTGAAACTACAAAGGAGGAAGCGCAAAGACCCTAGCTAAAGCGAAGTGACAGCTCCTCGATATATAATTTGTTTGTTCACATGAAAATGTTTCTATATTTGGGTTATATCCATTGGCTTTGGGTTATATCCATTGGGTAGCTGGTTGGTTGAGATGTAATTTGGGTGGTTGGTTGGGAGGATTGATTATTATTCTCTTGACCTTAAGTTTAAATTTTGTTAGACTTTACCAAATAGTTTGGAAAAAAAAAAACTGTTTTTTAAGAAAATGATAGATTAAAGTTTATTTTTGAATTTTTTTAAATCTTTATGTTATCTAAATTTATAAACATTTAAATGTAACTTTAAATTTTAATGAAACATTAAAATAAATATTTACTTTTAAAATTATAAAAATAAAAAGTTTTTAAATCTACTCAAGTTTATTCCAATCTAATAGAGATACTAAAAGTTCAAACTTTAGAATCATGTAAAATAACTAAACATATCAAAATTGAGTTTTTTTTTTATATTTAAAGCTTTAAAGGGTTGAAAGTTGTATATTTATATTTATTTATTTTCAGCAGTAAGTTTCACTATGAAGACTCATTGAAATTTATTCTTATCTATATAATATTTATATATTTTTAAGATCACAATAATAAAAATATCAACTCAAAGTTAATTATTTTTTAGTAAAAAACTTTCAATCTTTTTATGGCTCTATTTGTTCTATATACTAGCATAGATCTATTTTAAATCTAGATCTATCAAACACCCAAAGGGATTCAATTTTTTGAGATGTATATTTTTTACCATTTAGATCCCTCTAAGTACCTGATAGATGGGTTTAAATGGTTTAAAATGATTTTCCATGATTTCAATAGATCCAATAAGACCATTGAATATGCATATTAAAGTTATGGGCAAATTAAAAAGTTTTCCACACATTATCTTCAATCTTATAATTTGATATCACATGTACATTTAGGTACATTATATTTAAATAAGTTGAACAATGCCAAGTTTACATTGCTTATATTGTTTCTAAATAGGTTCCCTATTCTCAAGACATAGAATGATAATGGTTTACATCATTTCAATAATCCTCCTCCAAAAGCGAAGGGGGTGTATTATGTGATCCACTTACTCATCCGTATATTAATTTGGTATTTTGTATTCCCTTACAATAAGTAATAGCCACAACAACACCTCCCATTTTATATTTAGTTGATCTAAACATGAATTTGAATTTGAATTAAGAAATCCTAAATTAACCCTATGATCATACTAAAATTATTGATTTACTTAATATAATGGTGTAGATCCCCTTTCATTTCATTGCAATGGGGGAGTTGTACTACATAAATTCCTTATTAACTAATTTAATAACATTTTTATACTATATCTAAGAATCACATATTATAAAGTGTTACATATTTTAACACCCTTACTTAGTATGAACTACATTTTTGTTTTGTTCCTAAAAATACAAAATGCCTAAAAATGATTACAATATTTAAAAGACATATTTTTTGATTTTTAATAATGCAACATTGCTTTAGTTTTAAGACTTTTGCAAATGCTCAATTTTGCATTGATCTTCTACTATGATATTACCATCACATTTTTTAACTACTAAAGTATATCGCAATTAAACTCCCTTAGCAAAACAACCAACTAGGCATCCCTAATAAGTCTCTTTCTTTTAAAATCCAAATTGTGTAGTTGTCTACCAAAATTGCTAATCATCACTAATATTATAAAAGAATAATTCTTAACTATTCTCTTAAGTTTTTTTTAACTATGTTTTGTAGATTTTTCACTAGTTTTTAGCCACTAGTTTCAAGTAAAAATTATATCACTGACATAAAATAAAGTGCTGGAAATAAACAAAAAAATTCAGACTTAAAACACTGCTGTAAACAATCTTTTCAGTGACAGCAAATAAAAATCAGCACGCCATTTAATCACACAGAACACTAGGATTTTTGGCCAATGGCCCTGGAAAAAGCCACTAGGAGAAAACCAATCAGAGAGAGAGTATTTTTATTTTTCAGGAGAAGTTTATCATTTACAGCAATACACGGAAAATATCAAACCAACTTATCTCAACTCGGAAGATAAATTTCTGTCTCTATTTGCGCGCCGAGCAGTAAAAATCAAACTCTGATTTTTGTATGTTTTCTGCCTCAATTTCCATGCCACTGTACGGACCTCGAAATCCATGCCCCAAAACAAATCTCGAAAATCGTGCCCAAAAATTTGCCTAAAAAATCGTGCATGTTGCCTCGAAAACCATACCATACAAACCAACAATAAATGTTGTTTTCTTCTTCTCAATTTCTGCGCCATCTTTGCTGCTATCCTTTCCCTCGATTTGTGTGCTGCAAAATTTTTCCTCTTGCTCAGGAAAAATGGAAACTTTCTCTCTTCTTTCTCTCAGCTCTCTCTTCTCACTTCAATCTGCAAAAGTGAGGCAAAAATGCCTTTCCCATGCCTTTTTGCGAAAACCCTAGGGTGAGTCTAATCAAACGATGGAGATTATATTAGATCAAGGGCTGAAATTAAATGCTCATATTTTATTTCTAAAATATTAATTTCACTCACCCACTTAAATTTATCAAAAAGTGACTTTAATGCTCTAAAGTCAAATTAAATGCTTTTACTTAAGTCATTTAATGCAAGGGTCACTTTATGTCCCCTCTCTAAGTGACTAAGGCACAAGTCACTAGGGGAACACTTCCCTAGGTACAAAACTAACACTCTCTCTTACCGAGGAACGTGTTCTGAACCACTCCCAACTTGTCTCTGAAGAAGACAAACTTGCCTCTCCCCAAAGACTTCGTTAGTATGCCTACTACCTACTCATCAGTGGAAATATACTGAAGTGTGACTGCTCCTCTCTGAACATAGTCTCGGATGAAATGATATCTGATCTCTATGTGCTTTGACTGGTCATGAAAGACTTGATTCTTGGAGAGCTAGATGCAACTCTGATTGTCACAGTAAATCACCATAGGCCTAAGCTCCTGATCAAATAAATTCACCAGCAGCTTGCGATGCCACAAGGCCTCGCAGTTAGCCAAACTGGCTGCCATGTACTCAGCCTCTGCAGTACTCAATGCAATGGACTTCTACTTCTAACTGAACCAGGACACTGTTGTCGAGCCCAAACTGAAACAACATCCGAAAGTGCTCTTCTGGTCTGCCACACTGCCTGCCCAATCTGAATCTGTATATGAAACCAATCTAATCCCCTCTGACCTCCTGTATTTAAAACCAAAATCCATTGTCCCTGAAAGATAGTGCAACACATGTTTTGCAGCGACCCAATGCACACTCCTAGGCTCGTCGCTCAACCATGAAATGGCTAAGAGTGTTCATTGCAAAACACAAATATCGCCGAGTGTTGACTAGATACATCAATGACCAGATAAGCTGACGATATAAAGTAGGGTCCACCAACTCTCCCTCAGAAGCATGAAGCTTCTTCCAGTTGGTGCTCATAGGTGTCGACATAGGCCTGTAATCCTCCATCCTAAATCTCCTCAAAATATCAACTGCATACTTTCCCTTGCCTAGGAAAATATGTCCAGGATCTTGCCAAACCTCCAATCCCAAAAAATAATGCATTAGCCCAATATCAGTCATCTCGTATTCTGCTGCAAGATCCTTCTTGCAAGCTGCAATGGGTCTCTCTCTCCTTGTGATAAACAAGTCATCAACATATAGCAGAAGAACAAGCGGATCATCTCCAACCATGATGAAGTAGAGATTTAGATCTGCTTCACTCTTATGAAACCCCATACTTAGCAAGTAAGAATCAATCCTGGAGTACCAAGCTCTTGGAGCTTGCTTCAGCCCGTAAAGGGCCTTCTTCAACCTACATACATGTGTCTCTCTATCATGTATCTCAAATCCCTGAGGCTGCTCAATTTAAATCTCCTCCTGTATGATCCCATTGAGAAATGCGGTCTTCACATCCATCTCATGGATCTTCCAATCCATTTCCGCCGCAATGGAAATCAATGCCCTGATAGACAGATATCAAGCAACTAGCGTAAAAGTCTCATCATAATCAATGCCCTCAACCTATGAAAACCCTCGCGCTACAAAACTGGCTTTGTACTTCTCCACACTCCCATATGTCACATGCTTCAACTTGTAAAGCAAACGAGAAGTCACCACTGACTTCCCCTCCGGTCTCGCAACAATATCCCATACATCATTCTTCATGATGGAATGGTACTCATCTATCATGGCATCTCTCCATACCGAATACTGGGAGGCCTCCTCAAAAGTAGAAGGATTTGAATCTCGTGTACAAGCCACCAACACCATGCCCAATCTGTCAGGCATCTTGATGGCTCTCACCTTGTCACTGGGTGTCCCAGCCTTTAAGGCACCCTTCAAGGTCTCCCAAAGCCACTTAGGATTCTTCTTCCCTGAATGTTATTCCCACACTGGTATGTCCTCATTTGAAGAACTACCAGAGCTAGAAGCCCCAGTCACCTGTGAACCTGAAGTTGGTGCGCCAACACTTGGTGTACCCTGTAATCCTGATCTCAATCTTGATCTCGATCCCCTATAAGGTGTACCTATAATAGTAGACCCATCACCTGTCCCCGAAGACCATGCTGGCCTAACCACTGAACCTAGTGAACCTGTGCCAACACTCTGTGGTCCTATAACCCTGGAAACCTGTGATCCTGACTGCTGCGTAGATGGAACCTGTGCCACAAATTGAGGTGCAGGGACCTGCTGCTCTCCCTGCTCTGACTCTCTCGACCTCCTGAAGTCTCAATTCTCCTCAAACTTTGCATCCTTCCTCACCACCACTTTCCTCTGAGAGGGAAGATAAATGTGGAAAGCCTTCGCAGTCTCATCATAACCCACAAATATGCCCTTCTCTACAGCGGACTCCAACTTTGTCCTCTTCTATGAAGGGACATGAGAATAAGTCAAACTGCCAAATATATGAAAATGGCCAACTTCAGGCTTCTTTCCTGAAAAGCACTCCTCAGGTGTCATATTCCCCATTGCCCGATGGGGACTCCTGTTCTGAAGATATACAACGGTGCTGCAAGCCTCAACCCAGAGAAATAAAGGAAGTGACTGGTCATGTAACATAGCTCAAGCTGCTCCAACAATGGACCTGTTCTTCCTCTATGCTTCTCCATTCTGCTCTGGAGTATACAGAACTGTCAACTGTCTCTTGATCACCTCCTGTCTGCAAAATCCATCAAACTCCTTGGAGGTATACTCACCCCTGTTATCCGATCTCAAGACTCGGATCTTCCTCCCTATTTGGTTCTCCACAAGAGCTTTGAACTCTTGGAACATCTGCAAGACTTCCTCGGACTTCTTGCTCTTCGGAAAGTAGATCCAGGTCTTCCTGGAATGGTCATCAATGAATGTCACATAATACCCATATCCTCCCAAGGACACAAAATACATAGGTCCGCATAAGTCTGAATGTATCAATTCAAGAGTACCAGCTAACCTGCTATCACTGCTCGGAAAAGCAGTCTTGGTGTACTTTCCCAAAGCACACCGCCTGCACACATCACTCTACCCTGTGCAGAACTCCGGTAAACCTGTCACCATGTGCCTCAACAACCCCAAGGTTGGATGATGCAAGTGAGCCATCCTCCTATGTCAAATCTCACACAACTCACTACTGCTGCTGCTATGTGATAAAGCATGTTGCGGCTAAAACAAGGGCCTATACAATTTCCCACATCTCCCTCCAATGGCAACTGAAGTAGATGGTCCTACAGTCTTGGGAAACATATGCACGTGTCCATGAATGAAAGACACCCCAAGAACCTGATCCTCGATCATGGAAACTGACACTAGGTTCTTCTTCAGCCCAGGTACATACAATACATCCCGCAATACCATGGGACTCATGGACTCCCTCTGAAATGTAATGGTCCCATGTCCAACTGCACTTACTACTGAGTCATCTCCCAACACAACCTCCACATCTGTATCTACCTGTGAAAGCTCGGAGAACATCTCATGAGCACCTGTCATGTAGATCAAGGCTTTTCTATCTATGTACCAAGTGCCGGAAGTAGATTCACTGTAAGAATGGTCTGTCACACAAGAAAACTCCCTTTGTCTGTCAACATCCAAATTGGTGAGAATGGATGCTCTCTCTCTCTCAATATGCCCAGTGCATAGTGAAAACTCACTCTGAAATCTAGCTGCAAAATCATCGATCTCAGCTGAAGCGGCTGTCTGCTACTTCTTCTTCTTCTTGTTCGGACACATAGTAGCATAGTGTCCCATCTTGTGACATGCAAATCACTTCACAGTGCTCATATCCTTCTTCTGCCCATCCTACTGCTGCTTGGCCCTACCCTTCTTAGGACCCTTCTTGCTCTTCTTCTTCCCCTTCACTGTCAATGCCACATCCTCCTCATCCCCTCTACTAGTAGAGCCACTGCACTGCAAGAAACCCCTTCGAGTCTCCTCCTGAACAAAGTCATCACATATTTTGTCCCAAGATGATAAGTTCTCTCTGGCCACCAACCCCTGAACAAACACAGCCCAAGGTGCAATCACCCCATTCAGGGCTGTTTGCACTAACTCAGGAGCATTAATGGCCACCCCAACATCTGCAAGCTCATCTCTCACCTGAGAGATCCTAGTAAGATAAGTCATACATGCCCCTCCTTTGACCATATTGACGTTCTTCAGCTTCTCTCTATGTACCATCTTCATGTTTTCATTAGTACTAGCAAACAAACCGGTTTAGGCAGTCCACATTTCATGCGCATGGTCCTTCACTGAAATGTGAGGAATAACATGGTCTTTAACAGCATCTAATATTATCCTCATGGATTTAACATCCTTCTTATTAAAGGTTGCAAGTAATACTGCATCAATAGAAGGAGGAATAGTAATGGGATTTGCTGGAGTGTTTCTAACTACTTCCTCCCACAACTCATTATCCCTCAGCACAAGTAAAATCTAGGCTTTCCATGAGACAAAGTTCCCCGCCTCATCCAACCTACCCTCAGTTCTCAACCCCACGGAATTCATTTTGTCAAAGAACAAGTTTCAGAAAAATGTACTACTGCCACAAAGGTTTTTCTGAATTCTAGAAATGACTGTTTCACTACTAAAATTTAATTTTCTGCCACAACCTGCTCTGATACCATGTAGATTTTTCACTAGTTTTCAGCTACCAGTTTCAAGTAAAAATTATATCATTGTTTATGACATTCTCAGAAAAATAAAGTGTTGCAAATAAACAAAAAATTTTAGACTTAAAACACTGCTGTAAATAATCTTTTCAGTGATAGGAAATGAAAATCAACGCGCCATTTAATGACACAGAATGCTAGGATTTTTTGCCAATGGCCCTGGAAAAACCCACTAGGGGAAAACTAGTCAGAGAGAGAGTATTTTTATTTTTCAGGAGAAGTTTATCATTTACAACAATACACAGAAAATATCAAACCAACTTATCTCAACCCGAAAGATAAATTTGTCTCGATTTGCATGTCGAGCAGCAAAAATCAAACTCTGATTTTTTTTTCCTGTTTTCTACCTCGATTTTCGTGCCACTGTATGGACGAACTATACAGACTATACTGACAAACTGTATAGACCGTATAGACCTCGAAAATCGTGCCCAAATTTTTTCCTCGAAAATCGTGCCCAAAAATCTTCCTCGATAACTGTACCGTACGAACTGTACAAAACAGCAATAAATGCTGATGTCTTCTCCTCGATTTTTGTGCCCTCCTTGCTATTGTATTTTCCCTCAATTTGTGTGCTGCAAAATTTTTCCTCTTGCTCAGGAAAAATGGAAACTTTCTCTCTTCTCACTTCAATTTGCAAAAGTGAGGCAAAAATGCCTTTCCCATGCCTTTTTGAGCAAACCCTAGTGTGAGTCTAATCCAACGGTGGAGATTAGGTTAGATCAAGGGATGAATTAAATGCTCATATTTTATTTCTAAGATATTAATTTCACTCACCCACTTAAATTTATCAAAAAGTGACTTTAATGCTCTAAAATCAAATTAAATGTTTTTACTTAAGTCATTTAATGCAAGGGTCACTTTGTGTCCCCTCTCTAAGTGACTAAGGAAAAATTCACTGGGGGAACACTTCCCTAGGTACAAAACTAACATGTTTATGCTTCACAAAATAAACACTTTTCTTTTCAAAAACGCATACCTCTTTTTAATTCTAACTGACGAACTCTGATCCAATTCCCTTTCCTTTGGCCTATACGATGGATGAATGGGAACTTCTCTCTCAAATCCAACCAAGCAACAACATCCATATTGATGGCCTTGAAATGCTTGGACATCTTGATTTTGACAAAATTCACAATTGGACACATAACAATATATCCACCCATTTGCATGAAAAAACGATATCATTCATTGACCTCAATCGCTTGTCCACCCAACTACATGAAGACACCACCTTGTTATCCATTTCACCTGATTCCTTGTCTCCCACACAACGCATAGCCTTTGATCTTGTCATTTCCCATTTTAGAAACACGACACCTGCTCAACCACTCAAAATGGTCATTCAAGGCACTGCAAGCACCAGAAAATATTACCTCATATCTTGCTTGAAATATGCACTCCAAACTGCATCTGGACAAACTACATCCCAACTACTTCTCCTAGCTCCAACTGGTGTTGTTTCCTTTAACATACATGCACTTACATAACATTCTCCTCTTCGAATACCCATTGTTGAAATGCACCCTCTTGAAGGCCAGTCCCTTCAAAGCTTCAAGAAGAACTCCATCATATTCGTTATATTCTCATTGATGAAATGAGCTTTATTGGCCGAAAAATGTTAACTCAAATTGATGCACGCTTACGTCAAGATTTCCCCTCGCATTGTACAATCCTGTTTGGTGTCTATTCCATGATACTTCTTGGTGAATTTGGGCAATTTCCTCTAGTAAAAGACATCCCCATGTATGCAGGCTCATCCCTTGGAACTGCTCTCTGGTGTACATTTGATACTTTTGTCACGCTCAATACCATTTTCCAACAACAAGGACATAGCGCTTCTCAAATTGCCTTTCGCCAACTCTTACTAAACGTTCGAAACGCAACACCAACTCTTGAAGACTAGGCACTCCTAATGACAAGAACAACCTCATCCCTTTCACATGCACAAAATTGTTCATTTGAACAATCTACCCACTTGTATGCCACTAATAGCTTTGTTGCACTGCATAACAAACACATGCTTAAACACCTCAATATTCCATTTGCACATTACCTTGCAGAACAAAGGAACATACATGTCCTCCAATCCATAGATGATGAACAATTACCATTATAGGTCCTTCTTGCTATTGGTCAACAAGTAATATTAAATGTTAATTTAAGGCTTGGAGCAGGCCTTGTTAACGGCTCACTTGGAAAAGTCATTAACATTGTATACAACTCCAACGAACATCCTCCTACCTTACCATCCTTTGTTGTTGTCAAATTCCTCCACTACAAAGGAGCCTTATGGGATACTTCTAATCCTACTTATGTTCCCATTTCTCCCATAGAAAGAGGAGCATGTAGGAAACTAGCACTTCATATAGCATGGGGTTTAACAATTCGTAAAGCACAAGGTATGACCCTACAAAATGCAACAATAGATATTGGAAACATTGACAGAAAAGGGCTTACATTCATTGTAATATCAAGATTTAAATCTCTGTCGGGACTTCACATTTCTACATCTTTCTCTTTTTCTAGATACTCTCGCATGCAAGACAATCCACATGTCCAACATAGGAAAAAGGAGGAAAGCTTAATTGCTTCAAACTCTTTAAAACTAAATTTCCCTTGAAGCTTTCCATAGTTTCCTCTATATATGTATTATTTTTCCTCTAAACATATGTTTGTGATTATAATACTTCTTCTATTGGTCAGACTTATCTTCTTCCCATTATTTAATGTATTGTTACAATAGCAAAGTAAAGAGAATATGCTTCTTCTTGAGCTGTATGACTTACTTATATGTTTCCCCATTTATTGGTTCAATTCAACAAAGCAAATAATCACTTAATCACATATTTTTTTGTTAGCATCAAGTTCAATTTTCTTTCATGGTGGTAACCAACATAATTGAAATTAAGATCACTTGATAGAATTAATGTAAAAGTAAATACGAAACATTACCTGTAGTTGACAGTTAGGTCATTGTAGTTCACTAATGACTATGAACATCACAACCAACCCTTGAACCTATCAAATAACGTAACCATGCCTTTATGTTTGCATTAACATTTAGATATAAAATAAAATGATACATGAGAAGATAAGAAAAAAAATGTACCATGGAGGATCAGTATACCTGAATAGTTAATTTGTAAGAGTGGCATACACAATAGACATGTGCTTTATCCCCTTTGAAATAATGCAGTGTTGGACTAGTAACAACATCACATACGTTTTGTATAGTCATGTTTATCAACCTGAAATGTTAAATCCTAGCAACATTGCTAAAATATAGACTTTTCTATGTTAAGCGTTTATAATTTTGTCATCGGCATAGTTAACAATACATCTGGAGTCATGACTGTTCATCAAACTCATCCCTCCATAACACATGCCTCTTCATCAACTCCGTTTCTTACCTTTTATCTTTATTATTTTTAACTTTGTTTACATTTATCAGTCACGTCCTTCCGCGGTTGTCTTTTCCGCAACATCCTTTCTGCAACAGACCTTTCCAAACCGACCTTTGCACAATTTGTGGGAACTAGGTTCTTCCACATTTGCGAGTTGCGAAATGCCAAGTTAGTTTTCTGCATTTACCTTTCCGCATTCACCTTTTCGCATTCACATTTCCTCGATTACCTTTCTGCAATTTATTTTCCGCAAATAGCTTTTCGCATTTTACCATTCCACAATTCCCTTTCAGCATTTCCCTTTCCACAATTGCAAATTGTGGATTGCGGATATGCATTTAAATTTTTCTTAGAACTGCTTCCGCAATTCCCTTTTCACAAAACCAACTCAAATCATTTTACAAATTCCGGATTGCGGATCTGCCATTTAACTTTTCTGAAATTTTCTTCCGCAATTCGTTTTCCGCAACCCCTGTGAGTCGTCAATCTCTTGCTCCTTTGCTCTAATCCGTTAAAAATTTATCAATCAAGTTGATCTATCTGGACTTGATCTCCTTATCTAGATCTGTAACCTCTATAGCTTCATCCTCCATGCAAACCAATCAATCAACTTGATCTATCTTCAACCAGACTTTATCTTCTTCTTAACACTCAAAATGTACCCCTAATTCTAAAAGGGTAAATATCAATCTAGCCATAGAATCAAGCTCTAAGAAAGAAAGTTGGCTTCTTTCTTTCTAGAGAGGGATATCTCAATAATTGTTTTCACAAGACGAAATATATGAACAAGAAATAAATGTAAGATTGTTGCTAGTTGAAACAAGGAAAGTACACATTGAGCATGGAGTCAAAAATGATAATAACAAGACAGTGTTATTGCATGGAATTTTAACACAACAAACATAGCAATCTCATTACAGTCAAAACCCTTTTTTTGGTGATATAGAAGCAAATCAGAAACAATCCAATAATGAGGGTATATAACAAGGATGAATCCACATTAACTTTATATGAACAAATTTTGTGAATGTTTGAAATCAATAGATGAAAGGAAAAACATAATGTAAGTAGTAAACAATAAACATATGCACATGAGAAAAGGAAAGTACAGCCTGTAACAAACACAAAATAGGAATCTCTGAAAAAATGCCAGCTTTGGCTCTAAAATTTTATTAAAAGATAGATCTCAAATTACAATGCTCATTTCTCATGGGTTCAAACCCTTGTTCCATTACAAAAACTTGTTCTTATACAAAATCGCTCAAACTTGTCCTACGGTTTTCACCACTCTCTTCTTCTGTGCACACTTCTTCTTCTGCCTTCCACATTTTCTCCACCGGCTTTGAATGTACACGCTAAATGTATGTTCCTTCTTTGTTTGTTACTAATTTTTTATAACTTATATTACTACTTCCATTCATTCGAATTATCCGATGCAGTTACTGTTCCAGAGTATTAGGATAGACATAATGTATGTTCCTGTTGTGTTTGTTACTCTATCGTCTCATTTTTTTTCTAAACACGTTATCACCACCAATGATTTCAACACTTCATAAGGGTGTTGATGATGATGATGGTTTGTGTTTCTATTTGTCGCAGTTCGAACATTTGTTCAGATCGACGGGTTATAGCAATGGATACTATGCATTGTGGTAATTAATTCCACAGTCTCATCTAGAGGCTTCGACGGAATTTCCTTTGGTCTTTCAATTTTGGCCACTACTCCTACATTCTTTCTCAATTCTTTTAATACAATGTTGCTCTTTTGGGTATCATAAGTCTTCCTCATTGCCAGACTTGCTAAGCTTTTTCGAAACGTTGTTGCATGGAGCCCTTGTCACATACCCCAATTTTGTAAAATAATGTAATTATTTTAATTATATTTCCTAAGACATTATGTTAAATTTAATGTAAAGTAGGAACTGATGACTCAGCAGAGTCAAAAGAAGTGGAATGTAATTCTGAATATTTTATTATTAATAAATAAAAATTGGAGACAACAGCATGGGAGAGTCGTTAATAAGAGGTTACTGGTCAAACTGGTGGATGGAACTAGGTGGAGGGAAAAAGACAAATGGCAGCATCCTCAAACACTTCCTAAGTTGCAGGTGGCAACTTCCCTACAATTGGGGTCATGATCCCCCAAGAAAGTGGGATCAGAGCAGGTGGCTCAATAAATGACAACTAACCCAAAAATACCTAGGCAATCTTTTAAAAGTACCCAATGAATAGAGCTGAGGCTGCTCAGTTATTTTTTCCAGAGAATAATCATTCAGGAGAATGCTATTCAGGAAATTCATTGGGGAAAAAGGGAAAAACAGTAAGGAAGTTGTTTGAGAGGAATGCTGCAGTAACTTGGTTTATTACAGCTTGTTAGCTGGAGAACGTACTGATAAGTTCAGATTTGGTACTGAGTTTGAAGACTAGTATTTGACTACTGCTGCACCTAGTTCCAGCCAGGGAGACCAGAGAAAGCTTGGGGGTCCTGAGGAGTCGTTGTTTGAGCGCTCTCCAGGAGTTGGTAAGGAGGAACGGCCTCCCATTGCTGTTGTTGTCCAAGTATAAACAGGTTCTGTCACCTAACTGTCTTAGTTTTTAATCACTGTGAATGGTTGAATGTTGTGTTGTAATTTATGATATAAAGATTTAACTGGTTTTGTGATGTAAATGTTTTTAGTTTATCAGTAATAGAATCTTTTGATGAAAAATAAGAACCCACTGTGTTTTTCCACATATGGGTTTACCAGACCGTACTCCAGCACATGGGTAAAATTATAAAAAGATGGTATGATGAGATTGTAGATTAGGAGATTTTTATTTACCTATCATCAGAAGAAATATTTGTTTTACTGACAGTAGCATGTGTTTATAAATAAAACTAATTCCTGGTACAGTGTTTTCTTTTCAGTAATTCTATCATTTGTAAAGAACAAATAGAAGAGTATAATGATCACTCTAGAGTAGGGTTAGACTAGATTTACCTTCTGTTACACCATACAGCTTCCTTCTTCCAGATCAGAATAACTTCACTATTACATGTTTTAATTAATTAATTTTAAATCTTACTATCGAACCAATCTGGTCTAGATTTTATGTATGCTTAGTGATGTAATCATTTCATTATTTTCTTTTCTTCCTTTTTATTTGGACTGAGCTCGAATAGTTTCCAGAGCTGTTATCCTATTTTTTTTATATAAACTATAATTGAATGCTATATATATAATTATATGAGATAGATCCTAAGTAGTATTATTTGATTTATATATATATATATACAGATATCACAACCAAACAGACAAAACTAAATATTTACAGAACTTTATTAAGTATTTAGTATAATTGGTACAAGAAATAAATAAATTAAACATTAACCATAGAAACATTGGTACTCTTAGGAGAAATAATATCTTTATTGTATTAATAACAATAAATTTCTATTACATACAATATAGGAGTATTATCATTGTGACACTTAAGGTAATATTCTTATTACATTAATTGCAAACTGGAACTATTTATACTTTCTGTAGTGCAAGGTAAATAAACAGTACTTAAGAACTTTATTAAATAAAATAAAAATATAAAAACCCTATATCATTGAAAGGTATAAACTATATATATCAATATTTATAGTTCTGATTTAACAAGCAAGTCAATTTATAAACTAGGTATAGAAACCCTAATGATATCGTTAACAGTAAAAATCAAATGCATACTTGAGCAGAAATTAAATGACATAATGGAAGAATGCTCGTCTATCGAGCTTAACTTATATTATAAAATATAACTAGTAAACCCTTACATTGCAGAAGCACAGTTCAATTTAAACAGTAATTTAAAAAGAAAACGGAGTTATTTCTTTACTGTCAAAATTTAGGGTGAAACCCTATTCATCCAGCATATACAAAGTTTAAAACTGTAAAACCAAGTTCATTAGTTTTACTCACGGCTGTACTAAAAATTTACTTAAGGAGGCTTTTACAGCCTGTGCTTTACATTAAACACAGTAATTTTTACAAAAGCAAAATGTACACTCACGGCCGAAGCCGTAGGGCCCTGCGGTAAGCGAGGGTTTCAACAAACTATGAAAAACAGTGAAGTAATCAACCAAAACCCATGAGCTTTTTTCAGGCCGCAACAACCAACCCTTATTACCCCATAAGGGTTTGCAGAAGGTAGGACAGCCATGGAAGAACCAGGGCTTACCGTGGCCTTTTACTACCGTAACCCCGTACTCATTGCGCAGAAGGAGAAGAGAGACGAGTCGTACCTACACATTCATCATATCCTACTGTTAGATATGTTTTATATTAAAGGCAAAGAGTTTTTTTTAAAACCAGGAAACGTGCAGTAAAATAATAAGAACACGAGTGATATTCTTACCTCAATCTTATTAGAAAGATAAACACTGATAACCAGTATGCTGCGACTAGCACGAGAAAGAGGTCTATCTTCAGCTGCAATGGAAACGGCAGTACAATACTTCATCAACTACAGACAGCGGAAGGTTCCAGTTCTCGATTGACAGGGTTGAAACCTTGAAGCCGTGTTGTTACTCTATACAAAACAAAAACATAGTACCCTGTGCAACTTAAGCCACGGCTCTTTGAATGGAGGAACTACACTCGTTTGGAAACTGCAGAAGAATGTGGGGAAGGACTGTTACAGTAAGGGTTTGGATAAGCCACTAAGGCAACAAAAAAACTAGAAAGGAGATCAAATGGCTTATGACTGACAGCAACGCTAGGGCACGGTCTCGTTATCGTGACTCTAGACAGGCTAACAAGAGAAGGAGTAAGCCAAGACCACCACAACCTTACTCAAGTAGCAGAGCAGCCGAACACTCTGCGGAAGAAAAGAAGGAGCCCGAAGGCAGTGAAAGACTAATGAGCTAGGGTTAGAGATAACTCTTTTAAATTGACGATGCTTGGCCATGAAACAACCACGTTTCCATGCAAATATTTGCATACGATGGGTAATTCTCGATAGTATCGATGAGCCATCACCAAGCGTGATTTTATCAATCATTTGGATGAGTTCAAAAGGTTCAACATTAATCTCCAGCCAAAGTCAACCTATCATTGCATTACGATAACAAGAACTTGTTAATATATGTACAAACCTTGTATCATAGCTCACTAATGGCGTAAAAGTTAAACAAATCATTGTGAATACTTTATGGTATAACATTCATGCAATACAATCAAGTTATGACACTATGATAATCATGGATATAGATTAGCACCATGACTTAGAACTCCATAATATGTTATTGCTTACATAGTAAATAATTAATCAAAGGTTATACATGATTTAGAGTGTTAAGTACACAACATAACCTTTATACAAGCTTGGAATGGGTGAAGTAAAGATTTATAAGAGTTCTTCTCTAGAGTTTAATCCATAAACTTGCCATGACTTGGTCTTATTCATAAACTCTCCATCCAGGTGAATGACTAAATTGTCATTTAGCACTTATAGACTTAAAATAGAATAATTCTTGTAACATGATTATAGGAGGAAAGTGTAATACATACGGGTAAGTAAGAATAATACTTATATAAGTATTCCACCAACATCTATAATATAATTATAGAGTAAACTAATGGTTGATGTTAAGAGGACTGTAGATTTAACTATAATGATTATTCTATTAATAATGTTAATCCTTTGGTCTTGCCATATTTATCTAAGTGTGATAAATAGATACCAAAGGATATAGTAACCAAATATTTTTGATGAATGCATTATCTAGAATATATGATTTTAACCTAGAAATTATAATATATAAGGGTGGAGCCATTAATCTCTTAACAGAAGTTTTACCAACATAGTTGTTAGACCTTAAAACTTTTATGTTGGACGTTCTTTTAAGGATAATAGTCTATTAAAGAATAAGTCCCTTTTATATAAATAAAGTGATAGAATAAAAACTGGTTACAGTAGGTTATCTAACCAACCTAAGATAAGCGTTAATATGCTTTGAAGCAGTTGTAGTGTAAATAAAATTTTGGCATCAGCATGAATATACCCCTATCAGTGGGTAGTCTGAATTTTGGTAACAGTAAATTATAAACCCCTTTTTAATACACTTTACGATGTAAATGTATTTATGCATTCTTAAACGTAAACCTTTGGTTTTACAACATTGCCTTTTTGTACTCTACTTGTAAGTAATTTTAATCAAGATCTTTTGACACTGACAACTATGATAGATATCGAACAGTTCAGTAATCTTTAAAAAATATAAATCTATCTCTACTAGAAAGAAGAACAGATAATGGATTTACCTCAACAAGCATTGATATGTGCTTAACAATTTATTGTCTTACTGAACTTTTGATTTGCAACAAAACTTGTACATAAAGACCTTAGTATTTTTTACATGCAACAACCAATATTCTTACCTGTAATCTGTAAGGACAGGAGAAATTTTTTGCATTCGCTCGAAAGCTAAGTAAGCCCATTTTTTCATGACAGCCCCACCTTATGGTTGCAAAAAGAAACAAGTCAGTAAACTGAAAAGAACTGTTCTATCACTTTACATAATTAACAAATGAATTCAATTAACAAGATGTTAACATATAACTAATTTAAATGATTAGTTAACTGTATTTATGTTAATGTTATGCAAATTTTAAAATTTTAAATTTTTCGAAAAATTTGGGGTTCTGACAGCCCTACAACTGGCTTATTTTCCAACCGCCTCCTAGCTTGCGGTGGAACATATCCAACAACATTTCCCTCACCCATAACAGGTGTCACAACTCCAATCACAGGGACCATAGGCCCATTACCACTAAAATTATCGCTAACCATATTCCTCCACAAGTCTTATTTAACCCTGTGTCCCGTAAACAAAAACTCGTTGTAGCGATAATTTGCAATACGTCAATAGTAGAAATTTTGGTCCAACGAGCATTCTGTCAAATATTCACACGCACCATCATTGAGTAGTATAATAACAACACGATCCATCATGTGGATCGACACTCCAAGTTCTTATGTTCAGGTGCCAACTACACCGCCCCTTTCTATTGTGACGCCATGATACTTATGGTGCAGGTGACTACCGATTTCTCTTAGTATCTGTGGATCTAATAATTGATAACTGTGACATCAACAATCTTTCTAAATAAGTGTGCCAGTGCCTCCCTTTCATTCTTCAAGAACTCATGTCGGTTCACTGCCTCTATTGCACCCGCCTTTCATTCGAATTAGGCTCCCCTCTGTTCTTATCACAATGCCACCACGTAGAAACTCCCGCAATCCCATACCTTGCTCCTCCGAACCACCCAATAGAGCTATGAGAATCATCGCCCATACTGCCCGCTTGTACAAGAATTCGATCCCCAACATGGTGAAAGAGGAAATTGAACACTCGTAAAATGATGCCAAACTCACCAGGAATTACATTCTGGACCATGAGGTTACCGAGTTATTTGAGGCTCTCATACCTGACCCTGGTTATTCAAGAGGAAGAAAATATCTTCATATGAACACCATAGACTATCTCTGGAAACAGAAGTTTGTTCTGGCAAGAGCACTGGTTGACAAAGGAGAGGAGCATGAAGCCATCCTTTTGAAGTTGGATGAATTATCCAATAACATGCAACAAATTTCCAATCACCTTGGCGTTAAATTGCACAACTCCATTCCTGTGGATACTGATATCAAGCTAGAAATTGGCTAATTCTCTAGATAGTTTAGTTTACTTTTATTACTATTGATCTTTGCAAACTGTCTATAGTAAAAAACTGTTGATCTAGATAGTATTGACTGGTTTATTTTCGGGCCAGAATGTAATTGTGATAATTTTGAAACCTCAAAGCATGTTTTCCCTATGTAGGGAGGGCTTAGTTACTGTTTACTTTTTGTAAATATTATTGAAGGCAATAGAAGGAAATTTCTTATTTACACAAAAAAAAATATGATATGTATTACAACTCATATTTGAAATATTTTCAACAGAGCAGTAAGATTTATATCATTGTCTTATGAAAGGGAAAGAATCATTTCCCTTTTACTTATTCCCATTTTTTTTATAAATCTTATGTTGACGAGTTGCAGTCGACATATAGAAGCTTCCTAAAAAATAGATAATAATCAAATAAAACAATTTTGACAAAATAGATATGAAATGCAAGTTGAAAATGGAATATGCAAGCGTTTATTCATGTCAATGTTAATGTTTATTTTTCTCGAAACTACTTCCACAATTCCCTTTCTGCGACTCCTCTGAGCCATCAACTTGATAAGTGTTCATCACAACTAGACAGGTGTTTTTCTGCAACCCGCAACCTTCATTTGTGGATTATGGATGTCAAGCTTCAATTTGTTTTCTTATTTTTTTCCTTCCCGCAATCCACAATTTCTCTTAATAAAATTTCATTTTTTGGTTACGCATTTCCGCAAGCCCGCAATACATATTACGGAAAGCGGAAAGTATTTCCATTAATATTTATTCTATTTTTTATTGTGCAGTTCCGCAACTCGCAATGCAGATTGCGGAAAGCGAAAACTTAATAAAAAAATTGCAAGTTTTCCTATCCACAACTCGCAACCCACAAATATTTTTGGGATTGCAGATTGCCGAAGCTAACAAATTTATTCCTCATTTCAAATATTATCCCACATCCTATAACCCACTTTGCGTATTCCAATCAACTTTAAATAAAATCGAACAATGACAATTACAATCCTTTAGCCAAAGTATTATAAGTCTAAAACTGTCATATCAAGTAATACCAATTGAAAAATTAGTATTAAGGATTAATAACTATTCATTAGTTGCAGAAAAGAACACATGAATTAAATAAAGACATGTATTCAATGCACATTTAATATGTTAATATTGTAATAAAACATCAATACATAAACTTAACCTATTCAACATATAAGCAACTTATGATCAGTATGCCAAATAGATAGAAGAAAGTCAATAATTCATGAAACACATTTAATGAATAACCATAGAACATAGCATAAGTAACAATGTAATTTTATTAACTTGCAAAACATTACAATATTACAGAGCTTTTTTTATATGTCTTTGGTAGTCTCTTCTCCTGCAAGGAAGGTGTCAAAAAGGTTCAAAGTGACTGGATTCTAGACTAAACTCTCTGAGAAAACTAAGACAATGATTGTAATAGATTTTAGGAAAGGCAGTTATGATATCTAATTGATAATAGGGAAATATTTACTCGATGTATAAAAGTATATTTCAGCTTTACTTCCTCTAATGAGCTTCAAATAAAACTAACAATGAAAATTGCAATGCCTTATCCAAACTATTATGAGTGTACAACTATCCTATCAGGTAATACCAATTAAAAAAATAGTATTAGGGACTAATAACAGTTCATTAGTTGCATAAAAGAGCATGTGAATCAAATAAATGCATTCATTTAATACACATTTAATGTATCAAAATTGTAAACAAACATCTATACATAAATTAACACATTCAGTAGAAAAGAAACCAATGATCAGTATGTCAGGAAGATAGAAGAAAGAATGAAATTCATGAAACAAATTTAATGAATAACCAAAGAAGATACCATAAGTCACAGTGTAATTTTATTCAACTTGCAAAAAATTACTACATTCCAAAATTACAAATCTTTTCCTGATACGTATGTGGTAGTCCCTTCTCATGTGGCTCCCTTAGGCTTAAGCCCCCTCCCTTTCTTGGGATGAACCCTTCCCTTTAAATAATATTACAAACTCGTACAAAGAAAGACACTTCCCAAGAAGTGGGATTACAAAATATTTTAGTTTCAATATTTTCCAAGGGAGGAATGCCACTTGACAAAAGCATCCATCAAATCTTGGATGCCCTTAAACTAAGCATTCTCTATATGCAATTCAACTTTACATATTAAAGAAGCAATATCCTTTTTCTTGATCTTCAACCATTCTTTAAGAAACTGATCAATCCGCATTAATGAAGCAAGAGGTCTCTCAATCAACTGCTTGATTTCCTCCATGGTGAGCTGAGTGATCTCCAATATCTGCTCCTTGGTTTTAGAAAAATCACTTTCGATTTGCTCCAATTTTAGTTTCAGAGGCATAGCCTCATCGATATGATCTAAGAGTGGTAGATCCAGATAAGCAAGCAATGTCAGTGAAGATGACCACCTCCTTTTGTAGGCCATCTGTCCATCTTTGATGATGGATTCCACCATATCACAAATACTCTCCCATGTTTCGATCGTCACCTCGATCTTCTTCAGCTTAAACTTAACTAATATTTTCATATTATCTAGTCTTTCCTTGATGTATTTTTTCCATTCTATGATATTTTCATAAGCTCTAGCAGCTTCTTTCCTCTTTGTGTAATGATCACGAAGAATATCTGATTGGCACTCAAAATTATTGTATAGTTCCTACACTTCATTAAAACCTTCAAACAAATTAACCATCCCTTTATAATACTGATCATGTATTGTGCAAGCTAATTGCTTAAACTCTTGTCCTGTGAATTTGGACAATGAAGAGGTATTAGATGCAAGATGAAGGTATTTAATCTGTTGCTCAAAGATTGAAATCTTGTCATATTGTTGCTCAGTCAGGTGATCTGCCTTTTCAAGATGTTGCTTGAGATAGTCATTTTGTCCTTGAAGCCGCTTCAACTTCTCCCCATATTCGTTCTTAAGCTATATGATCTCTTAGCTCTAGCATACCTCAGCTTGTACTAAGTCTTGTTTGGACTTTTTCAGTTCCCGTTCTTTCTCTTCCAGCTCTTTGTTCAGCTGAGACACTGAGTCAAAATTGGTTGCAACAAAAGCTCCCATGGAAGATGTTATATCCAGGGCTTCTTGTTGGTATCGAAGGAGTCCCTTTTCCAAATAATTTAGTTTTGCACTACCCCCTGGTTTAATGTGCTTTCCCTTGTTCTATTGGATCCATTTTTCACCATAGCCTTATCTTTTCTGCTCCATAAGTATTTCCCTAGAGAAACCACCACATCTTCATAGAAATCTTCCATCTCCTCTGATGTGGAGATGGTTCCCTCATGAACATTCATCAAAGTTTCAGGTTGGTAGGTTTCAAGAATTGGGATTTCCATATTGACGAGTGGACTAATGGTAGAAGGTGTAGAAATAATAGGTGGAAGCGGTGAGGAAATAGGAGTGGGAATAGGTGTAGAAACTTCAGGGGAAGAAATTATAGGAATGAGAGGAGTTTCTACTTGGGGAATAAATGAATGCGGGGATGTTGGGGTAGTGTGAAGTACTAATGAGTTTGAAAGAATAGGGGAAGTAGATGGAGGGATAAAAATAGGCATGTATGCAAGTACTGAGGGATTGTTGGTTGTAGTAGAAAGAATTTGTGCCAAATTGATCTCGAAAAAAGAATATTGGGAAAACGATGAATCAAAAATAGTAGATGAGTTCATGGAAGTGAAAACATCCACAGGACAGGTGGAAGGACTATTTTCCTCGTCTAGATCACTATGGATCTCATGCATTTCAACATTGTCTTGGGGCAATGGTTCTACCTGCTGAATTAGAGGAATTTGCAGGACTTGTTGTTAAGGTTTCTTCACCATTTGAATTGCTTGTGGTGGAGGTTGAGGGATTTCTTCTTGTGGATGTACTTGTGTAATAGCCTCATGAACCTTCTACTTCTTCACTGGAGGTTTTTCCAGAACTGCTTTTGCTTCTATTTCATAGCTAATCTTCTCCAAGTTTTTCTTGAACTCTGCTGCCTTGTGTAAGATGTGGAGGAAGATTGTGCTTTCTCAGGGCCTTCAAGAACAACTTTACCTTTATCCTTTAATTTTTCAGCAATGACAGCAGAAGAGATGACTGATGCTTCATTGGCATCCTTTTCTGCATTTTTATTATGTATATCCTCTTACACTTTCAACCGGAGTTGTCTCAAATGTAAGGCAGAGGTCTTTATCTCCTTCTGATACTGGAACAAGTGAGTCTTCTCTAGAGGATTGAGAATCCTGTTCACTACTTCTGAAAAATCAATAGCCCCTCTGTAGATAGAGTCATCAGGAAAATCCTCATGGGCATATGGAATTTCAGTGTGCTCTTGGACAAAATGATTTGCCATCAAAGACTTGGGATCATGCATTCTTTTGGGCGCCTCTCCTAAACTCATTTTTGCTATTTCTTTGTTGAGGATTGCAACATGAGTAGAATTTTGCACTGTTAAGAATCCCAAATTCAAAGGGAACTTGAGCCAACATTTCCTCTGAGGTGATGCAAGCTTTGGTTAAACCCCATTTATGACAGCCTGATAAGAAATTTCTTGTAAGACCATTATGTCCAGGACTATCCTTGATAGCATATGAGTTGTATTACTACCCCAAATCCGAATGTAGCCTAAAGTACTCACCTACATACCAATCCCCATGATAGAAATCAGAGCTCTAGCCCTCTCTGAAAAAGTTGGGGTATCTCCCTTGAAAATCATTTGGTACATTGACCCTATAGAGTGGTCACAAATTTCATATATTTGAGGGAAGAAGTTATCTTCCCGCATATATGAACAATAGATTTGGACCAGTGGAGATGTCTTATTCCAATTCCATCCCATGGCCGAGAATGAAGAAGTCACACAAAAAATGTCCATGACGTACCATGACATGTAAAAAGCCAGCTTCCTGGATGTCGCAACCTTCAGATATTTTTCAATAGCTTCTTTGAGTGACACTGATAGGATTTGTGCCTAGTTGAAGCATTCACCTATCAGTAATAGTTGATGGGCTATAGGATCCCACTCAGCCTTGAAATCTCTATAGTTAGGTAAACTAAATAACCGACAAAACATGGCTGCTAGCAATGAGAACGATTCTCTAAACCATGAAATGGGGTAGGACTTGTCTGCTTTGGGGATAAATTTGGTAGGGTTATCCATCCAAGATTTTATTACTTCCTCAAAGTTGAATTGGCTCATGGCTGCATCGAGAAATTTAGTTGTGAGAAGTTGTTGAGGAGGTTTGAGAGCATAAGCGCTCGCAAATACATCTGGATGGAAAGAGGCCACCAAGGTTCCAGTATGGTCATTGAAAGACCGTTCTTTGGGGTTTGCATGGTCAAGTGCCCACTTAACCGGGTCAATATACGACATGAAAGGAGGTCTAGCTACAATGCAGTGAAGCCAAGAATTGCTAATTTTAGCATATGCAAGTTGGTTCTGAGTAATGATAAAGAAGTCATCGTTGTCGAAAATGGAGTAAATCCTATACCAGTTGAGATGAATGGTTTCAGATACTCACCCAGTGGTGTCAGTGAAGATACCGACATTTGGGCTCTTTCTCTTTTGCTCGTTTAGGGCGGTCTTAGACCTAGTATTTCTAGACATACTGGCTGACTTGGAGATAAATTATGATTGAAATTTGGCAATCATTATTACAAAATTACCACGGAGAAAACAATATAAAATAGACACTAAGAGTAAGAAACTCACCAGTGGACATCTTGGACATCAAGGATTGGTGAGTTTAACCAAAAAAATCTGCACTAAAAATCTCAGTCGCAGTAGAAATTGCAAGTGAAAATGGTAAAAAATTCAAAAATTCGAATGAATTAAATAAGTCACGACTAAACAGGAGAAAAGATCTGAGCTGTAGATCTCTAAAAAGTGGACGATTGAGATTGAGTTAGAAAACTAAAATGTGGAGATGAAAAAAAACCAAAAAATTTAGATCTTTTGATTTCTGCAATTTGCATTTGCAGGTTGCGGAATGCAGGATGATATTAGCGAACATGAAAAAAGTTTTGAAGTTTCACAATCTGAAAAAAAAATTGCGGATTGCGGGTAGGCGATGTTGCAAAAATTATAATTTTATTGAGTTTCCACTTTCCACAATCCACATTACAGGTTGTGGCTTGCAGAACAGAAAAAGGAAAAAAATGCGAAAAATGACTTTTCTTCTTTCTGCAATCTGCATTGCGGAATGCAGAAGGCGGAACCGAAACATAAAACCTTATTTTGAAAAGAATGGCAAACATTTTTCAAACCAATAAATTCCAACATTCCACAATCCGCATTGAGGGTTACTGGTTGTGGGAAATACATTTCCAAACCCCCCCCAAAAAAAGAATTTGCGCAATCTGATTTCCGGTTGCGGAATGCGGGTTGCAGAAACACAAACGTCTATAAAATAAAAAGGAGTGTTTCCGCAATCCGCAAAACCAAAAAAACAAGTTGCAGAAATACTTAATTGCGAAAAGGTTCAGTTGCACAAAGACACGATATTTTTACCCTCTCGGTACAAATGCTAGTTTAATCACTAAGTTATCTTCTTATTTTTCATTTTTACATATTGAAAGACATAAAACACATGTTTGACAATATACCAAATATTTCCAATATCACTTCAATATCTTTTTTATTCGTAATATTATTACATACTAGTTTCTTATATTAAGTAGAACTCACACATCACAATTTATTTATAAGAACATCAAATATGCATGAATGATATTAAGTCTTATCACTCACATGAAAACTATAATTTCAATTTTCATAGTCATATCACCTTTTTATAGCACAAGCTTTTATAGGTTTAAATTGGTTTTTCCTTCCATGTGTACTTGCTGAGTGAAGCATTAAATAATCATAATATTATTTAATTGTTGTTGTTAAGGCATCAACCACTATATGGTCCACTTAATAATAGTTGAAAGCTTCAACAAGGTGAAGCTTTCATTTCATCATAATATTATTTAATTGTTGTTGATAACCCATCAACCACTATATGGTCCACTTACTAGTAGTTGAAAGCTCCAATAAGGTGAAGTTTTTCTTTTGAACACATTGGTAAACAATCATGTTGATAACCCATCAACCACTATATGGTCTACTTACTAATAGTTGAAAGCTTTAACAGGGTGAATTTTTTCTTCTAAACACATTGGTAAACAATATCACAAGACTAGTGAATACAATTAGTTAGTCATTCACAACTTCAAAAATATTTCTAAGTGCATTATTACATAGTAACCAAGGTATTGCGCTCTATGAAGTTTTTTTTAATAGAAGACTAGTATCACAAATAATTAGTCATTTTTGAACTTGACATGTGTCTATCACTCTAGTCCAAATGATAACAATAAGACCATAAAATAACTAAAGAGTATATACTTTACTATTGAGTTACCAAGGCTTACTTGCATGTATCATTATACATCATCAAGGTTACTCCACATGAGTGTCGAAAGTACATAAAACACATTCAATATGACCCAAAATATACATTAATAATTTGAAGTTTTTGTTTTCCCTTTTGCACTTGTTCTGACAATAAGGTCTCAAGATATCATCTCTCTATAATCTAAATCACTTATCTTCCTTGTAGATATTTAGCTCTATTGTCTCAAAATCTCTTCCTTGTAGATATTCAATAAAATGGATGTGTATCTCCATTATGTACTCATTCCTTCGATACTATCTCCTATAGAGATGGCAATCACTTAGAAAATTTCCTTCATAAAATTGTCGTAATGAGGTAGTAATTAAGAGCTCGTACCAAGGACCTTTTATTTTCATAGCTAGCATTGTGCTCAAGGTCATGCTTAGTAATTGTCTATATCTTCTATATAAGAAAGATCCATTAACAACAAAAGTAACTAAATATTATTCACTATGAAAATCATCCCCAATCCAAGCTTTTCACAAACCTATATTTTGATAAAACACTGGTCTTCATGAAGGAGCATATGCTTCACTCATGTCTTGCTTATATTACTTATTTCACTTTTCTATTTCAACTTTAAAAAACTTATTTTTAGGTTATGCACAAATAACACATTATTACAAGTTTCATAATTCCTTTAACACATTATTACAAGTTTCATAATTCCTTTAACTTTAAACTTTGGATTGTATATAACCAATACATATAAAATAATTTTAAAAAACAGCCATAAATAATTTAGCTAATTTCATTTGATTACTTATAAGTTTTTTTTATTAAAATTTAAATATTTAATATACCATTACATACATATAATCATGGAATCATGGGTTTTGAACCTTAAGTTCCTACTACCCAACCGACAAACGAAACCTATACCGCAAAGACATTACAAAACATATACAATAAGTTTTTATTTATTTATTTCGACATTACAAAACGTCATAAAAAAGTTCAAAAGCGACAAGCACATCTAGACCCAATGCTTATTCTAAATCTAAAAGTTATTGCGTTTGCTTAGCGCCCTTCCCAGAGTCTTCAAGTCTACGCAACCGGCATACTTTTTTTTAATCGAGAAAGCGTGTGGAATTTAATTTGTTCGCTCAATCAAATAGCCATGGACAAGACTCCGGAGACGTGTGGGATAAATAGCAACCAAAACGGGCTGTTATTATTGAGTTTTTTAATTATTATTTTGATCAAAATTATATCTATAAATCACAGTTAAATTATGTTTTACAATTTTTAGTAATTACAATTATGTTTTCTAAATTAAATAACAGATATTTTTAGTAATTACAATTATGTTTTCTAAATTAAATAAAAGATTTTAAAACTACCCTGGTGATCAAAATTGCAATTTAAACAACCAAAAAAATAAATTTTTAATCGTTATTATGTTGCTGCATTCCGACGGCAACCAAAAAAATACATTTTCAATCGTTATTATGTTGCTGGATTCCGACGGATCAGGGGAGTATTATGTTGCCGAATTCCGCCGGATCGGGGTGTTTTGGTCATCGGGTATACTGCTCCGGAAGGTGAAGCCAAAGCATTCCTTCGTGTAGTTTAATTTGTTTGGTAGACAAACCGCGATGGACAGGACAAGCCACGGTCTTATCAAGTCCAGCAAAATCTATTGGTGTGTTGACTCGGCCGTCTTGTGCACTGCAACTCCAGTCTTGTGCACTACAACTCCATGCCATATTGCTTCCGCTTTGTCAATTCCATCTCCCGTGTTACTAAATTTCTCGTCTCCAAGGCGCAGAGCACTGACGTATCCTCCTTACCAATTCAATGTCTCCCACTGTTTGCTTTCTGGCCCTTTTCCTTCTCCTTCTCCTCCTCATCTACTCCCCGACATCATGTCTGGGGATTGAGTACCAGAATTCTGATCACTGGGATACATGTGGGAGCGCTGAATTCAGCTATCCTTTTGGGAAAATTAACAGCGGTTGTGGTGATCCTCAGTTTCAGTTACGCTGTGATTTGGAGAGCTATCCTCTGTTCAACATCAGTGGAAATGGGTATGTCATCTTGCAGCCCACATACTTGGCCAATGGCACTCATAATCATACCATGACAATTATTAGCTATAATCTATGAAGGACACTGCAATCGAAGTATTGAAGTATTAAACGGAAGAACTTCCCACAGTACCGTTTATGTGGCGATGATTGGTACGCCATTTCCAATCCAGAATCTGGGAAACGCGTCTGCAAAACCAATCTTCAACTGCCAATTAAGAAGAACTACTCAACCGAACAGAATAAGGATCTGATTACACCCCTATCAGCGGGTTTTGAAATAACATGGTATGCCGATCCCAAGAGAGATCGAAGCTTTTTTTTTTTTCCAAAGAAAAAGATCGTAAATACTTTATTCACATTTAGTAAATGGCCCTCATAGTCCATTTTACAAAAATACAACTAGGAAGTTGTCATAACAAATTTGCCTCTTATAGAGCACAAATCCACAATCCATATCTAAGATTCATTACAAATACATCAGATCATAATGTTCACCAATAGTAACTTTCCAGCAGAAAGAGATCAATAGAATCATGAAAAAAAAAACTAAGTCTGATCTTAGCAGACTTATATCATCACTCCTGATAAAATCAGGTCAGATCAATATGGGTCAAGTGATCAAAAGCAAAAATATCAGAGCAGGACTAGCATGCTGATGAAGTCTCAAAAGAGTCGAAAGCTGATAAAAAAACAGCTGCAGAGAAATGATCTAATCCAGACCATCCAAATATGAAATATATTCCAAGAAAAACCTTTAAAAACCATATCAAAGAGGCCTGCCAGCCCGCAGATCAAGCTCTAAATATTGTTGCTTGAGATCACCATCAGTAATAGAATGAAATCTATATCAGCCATGGCATCATATCTGAAAAATCAAACAAGAACCAGCAATCTGTCCTATGACAGACATCTCGGAACAGCATATTTAGAATACCTGAAAAATTTCTGTGGAAACTGCCTCTCTCTGTTCATGTTGACTCCAATACCCCTCATGAATGTTGCCCCCTGCTTTAGCTAACAAATCTGCTTTGGAATTCCTTTCCCTGAAAATGTGTTTATAAGACACAAAATCAAAACTGTCCAATAAGAAATGAACATCTTGAAGAATCAAGGATAGTTCAAGATTTTGTAATTTATACTTACCAGATACCCAATTAATAACAAGCTGGGAGTCTCCAAAAATTTGTAATTTATCCAAATTATGCATCCTAGCCAGCCTAAGGAGAAGCTTAAGAGCACACATTTCTGCATAATTATTTGTGCCCAATCCTAAACCTGCTTTGAAAGATATAAAATGCCTATCTGAAAAGAACAGAATACCGCCAGCCCCACAAACCATTGGATCCCCAACCGCAGAACCATCAAAGTAACCCCAAGCATATGAATGATCAATTTCCTCGAAAACAATTGATCTAATAGAGGCCACAGATAGAGACTGAGGTATGTTCTTCAGCATGCCTAAGCTATAGCTTGAAACTTGTGCAGGAGAGGAATCACAATCCTCAAAGCAAGATCTATTTCTTGCTTTCCAGATAAACCAAAGGACAATGATGGGTAAAGATTTGATGAAATTAACATCTGATAACAGGCACCAGTTTTTAAAACATTCAGATAGGGAGTCGCCATTCCATAGATTATTGAGGGAGAAATGGTCCTCAATGATTGACCAGACAGATTGCATAAAAGGGCAATCTACAACAATATGGAGATTAGATTCGCAACTCTGTTTGCATAGATAACATCTACCAGGACCCTCTCTACCTCTCAAGCAAAGAACATCCCAGGTCAGTGCTTTACCAGTGAAAAGAAACCAGCTAAAAATTTTTGATTTTAGTGGGCATTTCATCTTCCATAAGATCTTCCACCACCAATTCAAGTCTACATCTCTGTGAATAAGTTCAGCATATCCTGCTTTGGGAGAATAAATGCCAGATTTTGATAACTGCCAGATGAGACAGTCTTCTTCAATAGAGAGTCGAACATGGCTAGATTTTAGGCTGGCAATGTATCCATTCCAAACAGCTATGTCAAAAGGATCATTAAACCCCAAAGTATCTGCAGATAACCATTCTTGTGGCATTAAAACAGACGTACCAGAAATTCCAATATCTGAAAGAAAATGATAACCAGCCAAGTGTAACCTGTCTCTCATAGGAATGGGCAATGCATGTCTCCATTTACATCCAACCCACGGATCTAATCCTATACGGATAGCCTTTCCAGAACCAACCTTCCAAACCAGGAAATTCCCAATAAGATCAAAGGCCCAAAGAACCGCTTTCCAACAGATTGAAATATTCTTTTTCTTTTTTACAGGGGATCTAATCCAATCCAATTTATTGAGTGGAAAGATATATTTCTGATAAGCTATCTTAACCCATAACCCCGAACCATGAATAATATCCCAAACCTTTTTAGCAGCAAGAGACTTGGCAAATAAGACAGGAAACTTGAGTCCCCAACCACCCAAATATTTAGGCAAAGCAATAGACTTCCAAGATACCCAGGACAAACCAGAGGATTGCTGTTTACCACCCCAAAGAA
>LPNX010419818.1:0-78274 GCA_001517045.1 Pseudotsuga menziesii | reverse complement strand
GTAAACCCAGCTGACTCTGTCATATGCTTTAGATAGGTCAATCTTAAGCATGACAGCTTTAATGGATTTAACATGCATTGAATGCATGCCCTCCTGAATAATACCAACCGCATCATGAATCTGCCTGCCTGGCAAAAAACCAAACTGTTCTTCGGAAATATACCTACTCAATACCTTTCTGATTCTGATCGAAATGATCTTGCCGATAATTTTGTATACTGAGAGATCGAAGCTGTGGCGCTTGTGTGGACAGTAAGGGGAATTCTAGTTATAACATTTCAGAACCTACTTCAACATTTCTTTGCAAATGTTCAGATGACACCTCGCAACCGGAGATATGCCCCCATAATGGTATTGTCTTTTTCCTTCTATCAATTCGATTACAAACCCCAATGCTTATATTAAATTGTCACAACATCTAAAGATGTATTAAAAGCTCTCTCCATTCTGCACTCTTGAACTCACGGATATATGTAAATGCGTTTCCCCATATTGTCGACTATTCATTCTCTTTGCAAAAACTATGGATCGTTGTATTTACTGATTATAGTTGGTATGGCCGCGTTGCAGGCGATCATAAAACCATGAAGTCCACAATTGTAAAAGGTAAATATCTTCAGTTCAACATCAATGTGAATTTGTATATTGTTTCCACTATTTTCTTTTAGGTGGGATAAAGATCACTTTGAAATCAATTTTTCATTCCACCGCATGATAAAGCTCACATTGACATCGATCTTTTCATTCACCGCAGGTAGTGTAATTATTGGAGGAGTTGCTCTGACAGCAATAGCACTAGTGTTCTTCACGTTTTATTGGAAGAGAAGAAAAGCTCCTCCTGGTAGCTCTACTTCAAAGGTGGAGAAATTCCTAAAGGATTATGCCTATGAAATGCCAATGCCAACCAGATATTCACTCTCTCAGCTCAAGAAAATGACAAGCAACTTTGCGGAAAAGTCGGGAGAAGGAGGTTATGGTGTGATGTATAAAGGAAAGCTTCGGAACGGCGCTCTAGTGGCTGTTAAGCTTCTTGATAGGCACAGGCACAGCGAGAGTACCCAATTCATGAATGAAGTCGCCACAATTGGACGGGTCCATCACTTCAATTTGGTTCGTCTGTTGGGGTATTGTTTCCAAAGTTGTACAAGCGCACTTGTATATGAGTACATGCTTAACGGATCTCTCGAGAAGTTTATATTTCTTGAAAAAGAAAAGGGGCAACTCTTAAGGTGGGAACAGTTGTATTCAATCGCTTTGGGTGCTGCTCATGGAATTGCTTATTTACACCAAGATTGCGACAAACGCATCATACACTTCGACATCAAACCTCACAACTTATTTTTTGAGAATGACATACTTGCTGATTGTAGGAGATCTCAGCATGATTGTAGAATAGCTCAGCCTGAAGCATGATTATAGGATTTTTTGTATAAAGTTGTGTTTGTCTCTTAATTCAAAATTCAATTCAAGGAAAACATTCCTTTCTTATTTTTACATGGTATCAGAGCAGGGAACGATACTCTGCCTCTGGTAGCTCTCTGTCTTTCTTTTTGCCTTCTTTTCGCTGTTTCCATCATCATTGCAAACGAGCAATCTTCTAATGGAGGCAAGCCCGCTGCTACCAATCCATATTCCAATACCTTTCTTCTTCATCACTCCAATCATCCAGGAATGCTGCTTGTTTCCAAACCTCTTGATGGGGATAATTATTCGACATGGTGCAGAGCCATGACGATTTCTTTGAACACCAAATCCAAGTTGGGTTTCATAGACGGAACAACCACAATGTCATCTGCTACAGCGAAACCAGACGACTATGCTGCGTGGAAAAAATGTAATGATATGATTCTCTCCTGGATTCTCAATTCTCTCACACAAAATCTTGTAGATAGTGTTATTTTTTCAACCACAGCCCAGGAGGTATGGGAAGACCTTCAGGATCGTTTTTCTCAAAGCAATGCCCCTCGCATTTTTCAGATTGAGAGGGACATCGCTTGTCTTGCTCCAGATCAGATGACTGTTGCGGCTTATTACACAAAATTGAAGAAATCATGGGATGAACTAGGATCCTATAATGACACCGTTTGCTCTTGTGGGGTGGACCACAAGAGACGCAGATTGATGCAATTCATCATGGGACTTAATGAGCCCTATAGTGCAATCCGAGGGCAGATTCTGTTGATGAATCCACTGCCAGATGTTGCCAAGGCTTACTCCTCCATTATACAAGAAGAGAAGCAGCGAAGTCTAGGCGCTACACGTGAGACAACAGAAAACTCAGCCATGGCTATCCGAAGGGCTGAACTAGTGGCTCTAGCTATTCGATATGGACAAGGTTCCTCCTCTTCTCGTTCCAACTCATCTACTCGAAAACCTTTGCATTGCTCTTATTATGACCGTGACCATCATGTGCGAGAAACATGCTGGAAACTGAATGGGTATCCACCATAACATCCCAAACATGCATCCAACAAATCCAATCAACGAAGCTTCTCTTTTAAGCGCAACCATAGCCATCAATCTTCAGCCAACAATGTCAAGGAGGGTCCAGTAATTTTGGATGTGCCGTCGGTGACACATGGGCTCTCTGATTTGCAACTCTAGCAAATCCTGTCTATCATACAGGGTAAAGGGACAGCATAACCTAGCAATCCTAAGGCTAATGTTGCTACTACTTCTTCAGGTTTGTCACAAGCACTGTTGCGCCTCCATCAATTAGTTATTGATAGTGGTGCAACAGACCACATTACTTCATCTCCAACTTCGTTTGTCAGTAGATGTAAGAACACTCTGTTGCCCCCAGTTGCTATGCCAAGTGGAGAACAGGCTCCCATTACATCCATTCGGAATTTACCTTTGAGTTCAACTATTACTTTAAAAAATGTGCTTGGTGTGCCATTTTTAAGGTGGATTTAATGTCTGTGAATCAAATTACCAGAGATCTCCATTGTTCAGTAACCTTCTTCCCTTATTGGTGTATTTTGCAGGACTTGAGGACGAAGAAGACGATTGGTTTGGGTAAACAATGAGACGGACTTTATTACTTAGTTGCATTAGCATCAGAGAAGTCAAAACATCAACCTACATCCGCAGCAACCACTTCTTGTCGTTTACCCAATTCTCAGGTCGCCTCCCCCACCGCTTTGTGGCATTGCCGTTTGGGGCATTTATCTTCCTCTAGATTAGATTTTATGGCAAAACATTTGCTGAATTTCTCTTCCCAGTCTAATAACGCTTGTGATGTTTGTGCTCTTGCAAAATAGAGTCGACTTCCATTTTCTGTTAGTTCAATTTCATCTGTTAGGCCTTTTGAATTAATTCATTGTGACATTTGGGGCCCCTATAAAATTGCCTCATTTTCTGGTGCGAAATATTTTTTGACTATTGTGGATGATTATTCTAGATTCACATGGGGTTTTTTTATGCATCACAAAAGTGAGACACCGTACATTTACTTGTCAATTTCTTCTCATTTGTCCAAACACAATTCCATATTTCTATAACTAACATTCAGGTTGATAATGGTGGAGAATTATTTTCTATGCGAGATTTTTTTAAACAAAAAGGGACCAATTATCAACATTCTTGTGTCTACACCCCTCAACAAAATGGGGTTGTAGAGCACAAGCACCGCCATATTCTTGAATCCGCTCACGCATTTCGTTTTCAAGCCCACCTTCCTTTACGTTTTTGGGCAGAATGTGTTTCCACTGTCGTTCATATAATCAACCGTTTGCCCACACCACTTCTTTCTTACCAAACCCCTTTTGAAAGACTTTTTGGAAAACTCCCTTCTTATTCTCATCTTTGAGTCTTTGGGTGTCTTGCCTATGCTACTGCTATACACGTTCCCCATAAATTCCCCCCTCGCGCCAGACGTTGTGTTTTTCTTGGATATCCAGTAGGCCAGAAAGCTTACAAACTCTATGATCTTACAACCCATCAAATGTTCACTAGACGTGATGTTGTTTTTCATGAAACCATCTTTCCCTATGAGTCCATTCCATCCACTTCCACAACTTCAGTCGCTAGCCTTCCTCTTTCAATTTCCGACACCTATCACCAACCGGATCTTTCCCCACTAGTCCAACCACTCTCACCACCAGATACAATTTCTTCTCAGCCACCAACTGTTGGTCCTCCTCCCAAACCTCTTTTACATCGTTCTCACCGATCTCGTCACCCTCCCACAGCTTTACATGATTATGTCTGCAACCAAGTGACGTCTCCCAACCATTTGCCGACTTTGTCCTCAGGTCCACAACAAGGTACGCGATATCCCCTTTGCAATTTTGTCTCTTATCATCGTTACTCACCACAACATTACTCATTTACTGCTGCTGTCAGTCAATATATTGAGCCTACATCTTATACCGAAGCAGCTTCTCATTCCCATTGGCAAAAAGCTATGCAATTTGAATTGGCCGCTTTAGAAGCCAACAACACTTGGTCCCTCACTTCCCTTCCTCTTGGTAAGAAACCTATTGCTTGTCGTTGGGTTTACAAAATCAAAAGGCATTTGGATGGCATTATAGAGTGTTACAAAGCTCGTTTGGTTGCGAAAGGTTACACACAATTGGAAGGTATAGATTACCATGATACTTTTTCTCCCACTGCTAAAATGGTTATTGTTCATTGTTTATTGGCTTTAGCAGTTTCCCAGAATTGGTCACTTCACCAACTCGATGTCCACAATGCTTTTCTCCATGGTGATCTCCACGAAGAAATTTATATGTCTCCGCCTCCTGGTCTTCGGCGACAAGGGGAGAATCTAGTGTGTCGCCTCCATAAGTCGTTATATGGCTTAAAACAAGCTTCACGACAATGGTTTGCCAAGTTCTCTACAACTATCCAAGCTGCTGGATTTGTTCAATCCAAAGCAGATTACTCGTTATTCACACATAAAAAAGGCAAGTCTTTTACAGCATTGTTGATATATGTCGATGACATTCTCATTACGGGTAATGATGTTAATGCCATATTAACTCTCAAGCAATTTCTGCATAGTCGTTTTCGGATTAAAGATTTGGGTAATTTGAAGTATTTTTTGGGCATCGAAGTTTCTCGATCAAAGAAAGGTATTTCCATTTTGCAACGAAAATATACTTTGGAAATTCTAAAAGATGGCAGACTTTTAGGTTCTAAACCTGTGAACTTTCCCATGGAGCAAAATGTAAAACTCTCGGATTCATGGGAATTGCTTAAAGATCCATCTCAGTATAGGCAACTTGTTGGACGCCTAATTTATTTGAAAATTACCCGACCATACATTACTTATTCAGTCCATGTGCTAAGCAGATTCATGCATGCACCACACCAACCACACATGGAGGCCGCCTTGTGTGTGTTGCATTATTTGAAAAGCAATCCAGGACAAGGTTTGTTTTTGCCTTCTCAGAATGATTTGTCTTTGCAAGCCTTTTCTGATTCGGACTAGGCTGGTTGTCCAATATCTCGTAGATCCACTATGGGTTATTGTGTTTTTCTAGGATCCTCTCTGATTTCCTGGCAGACAAAGAGGTAGAAAACCATATCTCTCTCCTCAGCAGAAGCCGAATATAGAGCCATGACAAGTACATGCTGTGAATTATCCTGGCTACGCTCATTATTGACAGATTTGAGAGTATTGCATCCAAAGCCAGCATTGTTTTCTTGTGATAACACAACTGCCTTACATATAGCAGCCAATCCCGTCTTCCATGAAAGAACCAAACATATAGAGATGGATTGTCATTTTATTCGTGACAAAATACAAGATGGCTCGATTATAACCAAACATGTTGCTTCAACAAATCAGCTTGCAGATGTGTTCACTAAGCCATTGGGAAAATAAATTTTCTCAACTATGATATGCAAGTTGGGAGTTCTTGACATTCACTCTCCAACTTGAGGGGGAGTGTTGAGAATGACATACATGCTGATTGTAGGAGATCTCAGAATGATTGCAGAATAGCTCAGCCTGATATCTCAGCATGATTGTAGAATGGCTTAGCATGATTGTAGAATAGCTCAGCCTGATATCTCAGCGTGATTGTAGAATGGCTCAGCATGATTGTAGAATAGATTGACATGATTGTAGGAATTTTTTTATAAAGCTGTGTCTGTCTCCTAATTCAAAATTCAATTCAAGGAAAACATTCTTTTCTTATTTTTACAATATTGTTGGACGCCAACTTTACACCTAAAATTGCCGATTTCGGTCTGGCAAAACTGTGTGGGAAGGGAGACGAGCATATATCAATGACAGGCGGGAGAGGGACGCATGGATATGTGGTGCCAGAGGTGTGGTCGAGAGATATGGGCCCTGTTATTGATAAATCAGATGTCTACAGTTTTGGAATGCTCTTGTTAGAGATTGTTGGGGGTAGAAAGAATATTGATGTGCAGGTGAGTCGGTCCAGTCAGTTGTACTTTCCTGAGTTGGCTTTCAAGTTGCTTGAGAATGGTGAGTTGGGAATGAGATTGAGTGGAGGAGGAGAAGAAATAGAAGCAGAAGATGAGGAGAAGACGAGAAGACTCACCAAAATTGGACTTTGGTGCATTCAATCCAATTGGAGAGATCGTTCATGTATGATGAGGGTTGTTCAAATGTTAGAAGGAAATGGAGAGGACGTAGTCAATCCTCCGTTGCCCTTCGATTACTCGTTCCCATCTTGCTCAGTTGCTCACTAAGCTGTTTTTGGCACACTTTGCTGTCATTTTGTTGTGTCATTTTGTCGAGGGGTATCCACTTTAGATTATGGTGCCTTCGGATTATGTGGAAAGTCTTTTTCGAAGGGTGCCTTTAGATTATGTGGAAAGTCTTTTTCGAAGAGACTTGGATTAGGAGGAAAGGTGTTTTGATTGTTTTTTTCTATGTAGGTATGTTTATAGAAAGTTGATGGTTTACCGACATGGTTTGTTGGTTATCTGGTTATCTTTGTAACTTTGTATGATACACATAATCATGGTTTGTATATGTTATCTTTGATTCAATAGAATATCAAAGAATAGGTTTTTCTTTTTCAAAAAAAATGTTTGGGTAATTAGAGTCAAAGAGTACATAGAGCACAAAAGAGGTCATAAAAGGGGCAATGATGTATGGGTTTTTATTTTCTATTCCTTAAAATCACGATCTTAGAATGATCATAGTTAATAACTATAATTAAAGAATAAGATGCATTATCTTTGATTTTAGCCTAATTATATTATATTATGTGTTAAAGTTTATTTTTGAATTTTATTATATATATAAAATTTAATAATTTTTTAAATCTTTATTTTATTTAAGTTTATAAACATTTAATTATAACTTTAAAACATTAAAATAAATATTTAATTTTAAAATTATAAAAATAAAAAGATTTATAAATTTACCAAGTTTATTCCAATCAAGTTCAAACTTCACAATCATGTAAAATAATAAATAAATAAAAATTGAGTTTTCACATGTTGAAAGTTGTACATTTATATTTATATTTTTTTAGCTTTAACAGGTTGAAAGTTGTACATTTATATTTTTTTTTTAGTTTTTAAAATAGGAAGTGTTTATTTATTTTATCTTTTTAAATCCTATTTAACATTATGTTTTATTATTGAGATTTATTTTTATTTTTTTAATATTTATATATTTTTAAAATCACAAGAATAAAAATATCAACTCAAAATTTCTTCATAAAACTTTCTCAATCTCTTAATTTCTCTACTTATTCTATATATAATGATTTTTTCAATGATTTCAATAGAATCAATAAGAAAATTACATATGCATGTTAAGGTTCTAAACCCAACAAATTAAAGAGTTTTCCACACATTATCTCCCATCTCATAATTTAATATCACATGTACATTTAGGTACATTATATATTTAAATAAGTTTGGACAATGCCAAGTTTACATGGCTTAGATGGTTTCTAAATAGGCTCCTAATCCCCAATCTCAAGACATTGAGTGATAGGAATTCTATGGTAAATTAATGTAATTTAGTTTGGGATAATGGCTAATCCTTAATTTCAAGACATAGAGTGATGGGAATTCTATGGTAAATAAATGTAATTTAGTTTGGAATAATGGTTTAGATCATTTCAATAATCCTCTTCCCAAACGGGAGGGTAACATTTGTTTCTGGGTGTGTATTATGTGATCCACTTATTTATTTATTAATTTGGTATTTTGTATTTTTTTCAATAAATAATAGTCATAGCAACACTTAATATCTTATATCTAGTTGATTTAAATATGGATTTTAATTTCAATTAAGAAAACTAATACATAAATTCCTTACTAACTAATTTAAAAACATTCTTATACTATACTCTCTAGGAATCACATATTATAGATTGTTACTTATTCTAACACCCTTCCTTAACATGAAGTACATTTTTGTTTTGTTCTTAGGAATACAAAATCCATAACAACCATAACAACTTAACTAAATGCTTCAGAATGATTACTATATTTAAAAGGTATATTTTTCAGTCTTCAATAATACAAGATTACTATATTTAAAAGGCATATTTTTCAGTCTTCAATAATACAACATTACTCTAGTTCAAAAACTTTTGCAAATACTCAATTTTATTTGCATTGATCTTCTACTATGATATTACCATCACATTTTGTATCTACTAATTGGGTCGAGAAGTGCTTTACAACCCAGTTATGTAACCTTTCGAGTTATATAACTTTCCGTAACGTTCCTCATGTAAATGTCGCCTATAAATATTATGAAAATATTATAAGGGAGATGTTGTAACGTTATGTAACATTTCTCATGTAAATGTCGGCTATAAATCTTTACTAAACCACTCAGATATGGTCCATGCTTCTTGCGATCAAACACATAAAAACTTTAGATTCACGTATAGCAAACAAATCCGTTGAACTGTGTGTTGGAGTAGGGTCCCGGAGCTACAGAAGAAGCTGCTATTTTGACGAATAGACAGTTTTGGCAGAGATATAAGAGGTAGAGCTACGACACTGTAGCAAGTTTCTAGCTACAGAACAGAGCTGGAACCCATGACATAGAAGACAGAGAAGTCAAGGAAGACGACGGTACCTGAGCGGCCGAGAAGAGAGAGCTCAACCACTGCATTGAAGGCAGCGGTGGAAGACAAGAGGGCCCAACTACCCTCATAAAGGAAAAGGAGCAACGAGGCCGAGGCATTGAAGACGAAGGACAGAAGAAGGGAAGCAGCGCCGGTACCCATGGTCAGCGCTGGGAAGCATGGAAAACTACAGGAAGCTGTGGTGAAGGGAAGAGGTGCATAGTACCCATGATCAGCGCCGGGAAGCATGGAAGACCGCAGAGAGCTGTGGTGTGACGGATAGAGGCTACCTCAAAGTACAGATACGTCGACTGTCACTAGTTAGGGTTTGGGTTACTGTTGGGACAGGCCCACAGTGTTGTAATGGCGAGACCTTCGGGCCGCCTATAAAGGGATATATTTTGTACTGTAAAAGGGTTGGTTGGTGGGTTGGTTAGTTGGTTCGTTCTATTGTTAGTTGTTTTGTAGATTATTAGACAGTTGTAGAAGCCAAGCTCTGGTTCTGTTATTAGCTGTAGTATCTTACTGTAACTAGTAGCTGGCTCATTGAGCATTCATGTAACGATCCACAGGGATCGACAGAGAGGGAAGAGTATATTGTAAGAGGTGCAATATAGAGGTAGAGAAGAGATCTAAGAGAGAAGATCTTAAGCTGCATATGCGGTGCAGCAGAACTGTGTTTACCTTCCCCTGAGCTATAATAGAAACACAGTTTTGTGGATGTAACTTCCATCCTGGAGGTGAACCACGTTAAAATCGTGCGTTATGTGATTGCTTTGTGTGTTGTGTTTATTTGATGCATCTGTCAGTTATTTTATGAGCCTTGTTTATAGTTTAATGTATGTATGCATCATTCAGTTCGCAGTAATATAAAAGGACAGACATAAGTTGAAATCGTGGACATGTTGTATGCGGGTTCATTTATGCTTTGCTTGAAACAGTCACTAGTCGCAATGTTAAACAGCCTGTTATGTTGAGTCTTGCAAGTCGACACGAACAACGCTAAGTGCGCTGAGCCGCGGGAGTAGGGTATCGCAGGGAGGTGATACCGCATTGGCAGAGGAGCTGCAGTGCGCGATACCGTAGGTTAATGACTTAGCATTGGGAGGAAGTTATGTGTCGCCTGGTGCGCGGTGATGCGGTGAGGCTGGAGTCATCGCGAGTCAGTGGAAGTTGCGCGACGTAGAAAGGGATTGCGCGACGCGTAGAGAAAGAGGCCTCGCGGCTAGAAGAGCTGTGAGTCGCAAGTAGGATGCCACAGAACCTGGTCCAAGACACTTGAGTCCTTAGCCAACCCATTAGAGTCACTTCGGGTGAGACTTCAGGCCGCTTCACGGTCTGTCGCCGAAAGGGCCAGTGAGCTAGGGGTGTTGTTGGTTAAATACAGTAAACCCGGGTCTACCCATCGTAGCCAACAAATGGTTTCGTTGCCAGTTTTGAACAAACTGAGCTGATGTTCTGGTGGCGTCCTACGAGAGACGAAGTCAATGAGTGGGTTTGGTCTAACCAGAAAGAGTTTACCGAACGAGAGAATAGGAGTCCTAAACTGAGTATAGAGGCATGGTTACAGAAACATATCATTACAGACCTGCATGCGATATTTTTTACGACCTTTGGGAACAAGCTTTACGACTGGTTATCAAAGTTAACTGATACAAGCATATTAAAAAAGAAAAGAGACATTGTCTGGACACCGGAGCTGATTCAGACCGTGAGGAACCTGGATAATCCTATCACGAGGGCAGTAGACTTCTGGCTTGCGAGCATGCTAGAAGGCTTCGTCACAGAGTTTGCAGTCGGCCAGACAAAAAGCTTCAGTGAGGCTGAGCGCTATTTATTCAAAGGATATCGTGGTAAGTACCTAAGATCTTTAAACTTGTCCATTAAGATGCTATTACATGAAAAAGGAACAATGGATCTAGTCTCAGATGAATAAGTAGAAATAGTAATGTCACAAGAGTTTGAAAGTGATTTTGATGACATTGGACGAACACGTAGTGGAAAGAAGTATAAAGTAGATTTCAGATCTCCAATATTTGAAGACAGTTCAGATAGTACTAGACAGCAGAGTCATAGTACCATAGAAGGAACAGAGGGGGGTATCCCTTACCACCTTTACACCCCATAGAAACAGACCGGGACTCAGAACAATCCCGTAGGAACTCCATCCAGTAGCTCACAGACAGTACCTACCACCGCTACATCACCTCCACCTACACAACCGAGTGGTAGTAACACAGTAAATCAACATCCACCACGTAGAAATAGAATGGGGGATGATATGAAGCTACCTATATTTAAGGGAACAGGGGCAGAAGACCCTGAGCAGCATTGGTTTCTCTGTGAAGCCATGTGGACCATTAAAACAATCAACGATGATAACCTTAAACTTGTACAGTTGGTCACCACACTAAGAGATCGAGCCTTAACATGATATATCAAGTATACCACAGTACCCAGGACACTTGTCCAGGTCAAGACCGCCATGATTAAAGAGTTTAAGAAACCTAAGTCTGAGTCAAAGTGCATTATAGAACTCAAAGACATCAAGCAGTTACCTACAGAGTTGGTGTGGGACTTTGATCAGAAATTCAAAGCCCTTATCGACCAAGTCAGTTTTGAGTTCGCGCCGGAGCAGCATAAGGAATGGTTTATTGCAGCGCTGCTCCCTCACATTAGACTACCGTTAATGCAACAGAAAATCCAGACGTAGGATGACGCATTGGAAATGGCGATGAAACTAGAGGCTTCACCTCTAGCTAAGAGCAGTACATGCATGGCAACTTTACAAAACTAGTTGGCTAATCTCACATTACAGTTGCATGAACTTAAGAAAGGGAAAGAGGGTGCGCAAGACATATGGTGCGTAAAATGTAAAGCACAAGGCGATAGTAAAGATAATTGTCTGGTCTTTGTAAAGCACAAGGCCATAGCAACAGGGGCTCCAAACCCCTTACCACAGACCCAAGGGCCATGGAGCGAAATATGCAAAACGCGAGGACATCTACCTCACCAGTGCCCTCTACTTCAGAAGTACGTGCAGACACCTAAGAACGTATACTGCGTCTTCTGCAAGTCTGTAGGCCATGATGTACATGATTGCAGAGCCTATGATCTCATGGTCGGAGCAAAGAAAGACTTGTACAGAGTCCAGTCAGAGACACAGGGTCCAGCAGCAGGACCACAGCAGGATCCAGCTTATGGAGGCCATGGAGGAGGATTCAGAGGACGAGGCCGTGGAGGAGGCTTTGCGCGAGGAGAAGGCTCCAGCATAGGAGAGGGTTTTGGCCGTGGTCGTGGACCAGTTACTTGTTACAACTGCGGAGTTGTAAGACACTATGCTAGGGACTGTCAAAGCCCCACTACCGCTTGTAACTACTACAAATCTTACGATCATACTATAGAGGAGTGTCCTACCTTGATAGCTAAGATCAGAGAACCTAAGCTAGCAGTACACCAGAACATCTAGTTTATTGCTGCTAAGCAGGAAGATCCAAAACCAAGAGTCAATATTGTGACTCGCAGCGGTGTTTCTACCAGTGGGACATCGCAGGAAATGGAAAAGACCATAGGTCAGGAGTGGGTGCGTAGAGATCCTAATAAAGCAACACCACTCGACCTGCAGAAGAACAAACAGACATTTCAGGAACCTAAGGCTTTCTTTGATGACCCTATGCAATCAGGATCACAGGTACCGCCGTCTAGGGGCGTACCGCAGCAAGCACCTTGTGGCGATAGCCTTGTACATACATCGCAGGCTACCACATCGGGAAGATGCGATGAGGACGAGATGACAGGAAGTGTACATTCCTTCCTGCGGGGTTGTCTAAAAGTTGTAAGAAATGAGAAATCTATCACAGAACTTCAGCGCATCATAGATCAGTGTAATCCATCTTCTTCCGTGAGCAGTACGCAGCGTGATATTCATAATATTACGGGACATACAAGAACAGGAAGAGAGATGCGACTTACAGCGCAGGTTGGAGAATTTGAAATGGATGAGGTAATCCTAGATCTAGGATCAAACATGAATGTTCTGACTAAGCAGACATGGGAACAGATGGGTAGCCCTAAGTTAGTCAGATCGCCTATCCATCTGAGATTAGCTAATCAGCAGTGTGTGTCACCTCTAGGTCGGTTACCGCAGGTGCCAGTTGACATTGACGGAGTTCGCAACTTCACGGACTTTGAAGTTATAGAAATCATTGGCGATAGTAGACCTTATCCAGCATTGCTAGGAATTGATTGGGCGATCGGTAACATGGCCGTTATCGACCTAAAGAGAAGACAAATGACCTTTGAGGACGTGCAGATCCGGGTCATCACACCGTTGGATCCTTTTCAGGGTCTAGATATATTGAACCTATCCGGGCAGAGGAGGAGGCACATAACATGGAGATCCTCTATCAGATGACCGCAAACCAGAGCGACTACATCAATCCAACCGTAGAAGGGAATATCAGTTGGAAATGCGACATCTCATGTGCATCAAATTCAGATGTTGGTCTAGAAAACTGGCAGAACAGACTTCACGAAGTCTCAGCGCGCAGGTGCGCGTACTTGACTAAGTCACTGCGATGGATTGGCGCAGAGATCAATGAGATTCCATCCTTTCATGGTCTAACATATATCTAGGACTTTCTCGAGCAGTTTGAACAACAGATCCCTCACGAGCAAAGGATCGCAGCTATGGACCTCGCAGTACGAGCCACACCTGCGAGATGGTGGTATGCACATAAAGAGAACATCGCATCATGGGATGATATTAAGAGATTCATGGCGATCAGATTTTCTGTCGACATGGAGTATGTCCAACAGAAATACACAGGAGAGAGTGACCCCAGATCACACATTCAAACATGTGAATAGAATTGGTCAGACATTCCTGAGGATGAATGGGTTCACCGATTCGTTCATACTTTGGATACAGTTCCAAGGAATTGGTATACAGAGATTGAACTGCGCAAGGGAACAACAACATGGCCACTTATGATAGATAGCTTCCTACTCACCTTCGCTTTTGAATCTGAGTATCCAAAGGTTGATCAGGACCTACAAGTAATAAAGAGTAAGATATTTGAGGATTGTACCATATCAGTGTCAGCTCAACCTGAGTGGGCTATCCAGCTAAAAGAGGCGTTAGAGTGTTATAATTTTGCATCTGAACTAGAGGAGGATGATGATCCTCGCGACACCAACATTCTGGAGTCAGAAGGCACTCGCGATGTTGAGGGACCACAGTTAGAAATTCCAGCAATGACAGAGCCCATTAAGATTAAAAAGATCAATATTGGCATAGACACAGAACCTAAGTTTGCCTCTATTGGAGACTATTGGAACGATGAAACAGTCAGATAGATTGCAGATTTGCTACATGACTATCAGGACCTATTTCCCACCAAGTTCACAGAGATGAAGGGAATAGTTGGAGACCTGGGAGTCATGAGGATACCATTGAAAGAAGATGCTAGACCAGTCAAGTAGCGCCCATATAGATTAAATCCGCAGTATAAAGAAAAAGTAAAGGATGAGATCGATAAGATGTTAGTAGCAGGCATCATTGAGCCTGTAGAAGAAAGCGAATGGGTTAGCCCCATGGTCGTACAAGAGAAGAAAACTAAAGGAGACATTAGGATTTGTGTCGATCTGTGCAAGCTCAATGATGCATCGCTTCACGATCCATTTTCGACGCCGTTCACTGATGAGGTATTAGACAACGTGGGAGGACAGGAGGTCTACTCCTTCACTGATGGCTTTTCAGGATACCATCAGATCAGAATACATCCAGAAGATCGATCCAAGACCACCTTTGCGACAGAATGGGGCTCGTTCTAGTATACGGTAATGCCCTTTGGTCTTAAGAATGCACCAGCTATATTTTCTAGAGTAGTAGTTGCTGTATTTAAAGAATACAACCATAAATTCCTAGAAGTATATTTTGATGATTGGACTATATTTGGACTAATTGACAAGCACATAGGAGATTTAAGACTGATGTTAGAGAGATGTAGGCAGTACCAGATTTCTCTAAACTTGAAGAAATGTATATTTTGTTCACCATTTGGTATTTTGTTGGGTCACATTGTTTGCAGACAAGGCTTGATGGTAGATCCCGCAAAGATTGACATCATTGTAAATCTTCCAGCACCCAACTCAGTCAAGCAATTGAGGACAGTACTTGGTCATACCGGGTATTACAGAAAGTTCATCAAGGGCTATGCAAAGTTTACAGCACCAATGGAGAAATTGCTAAAGAAAGATGTAAAATTCCTATGGAATGAGGAATGTCAGCAGAGTCTAGACACACTTAAAGAAAAGATGGTTACAGCGCCCATCCTAGTATTTCCAGACTGGACTAAGCCATTTCATGTACATGTGGATGCATCTGGCATCGCACTAGGGGTTGTTTTAACGCAACCAGAAGAAGGGGACATTGATCATCCTATCGCATACTCCAGTAGAAAGCTATCGACAACAGAAAAGAACTACACCACGACAGAAAGAGAAGGCTTAGCTATGGTGTATGCATTGCAGAAGTTTAGGCACTACCTATTGGGTGCCTCGTTCAAGATGTTTACTGACCATTCCGCATTGAAGTATCTGGTCAATAAGCCAGTGTTAGGGGGGAGAATCTGCAGATGGTTACTTCTCTTTTAGGAGTATGATTTTGAAATCATTGTTAAACCAGGAAGATTGAACGCTGGACCTGATCATCTATCGCGGATAGACTCAGGAGAAGAGCCAAGTAACCTAGAGGACAATTTGCCAGACGCGTCGTTGTTTTCTATCCAGACCGCGGACGAGTACTATGCTGATATCATTCACTTTCTCACTACAGGATTAGCACCTGATGAGTTTACTAAGCAACCAAAGAAGTAGTTGGTTGCTAAAGCAGTAGACTTCACCCTGATCGCAGGACACCTATACAAGTTAGGACCGGATGAAGTTTTGCACAGATGTGTGATGCCGCATGAAAAAGACGCTATTATCAGAGAGGCACATTCAGGAACTGTAGGAGGTCATTTCGCAGGAAAGCCGACTGCGCAGAAAATCCTAGATGCAGGATTATGGTGGCCTACGTTGCATAAGGACACCAAGGACTTTTGTAGATGCTACGATATCTGCCAGAGGGTAGGAAAACCCTCGCGACGTGGCGAAATGCCATTGCGACCGCAGGTTACGCTGCGTGCATTTGACAAGTGGGCTATAGACTTTGTGGGTTCTATCAACCCACCAGGAAAGCGCACTGGCGTGAGATATATTATCACTGGAACAGAGTACCTCACCAGATGGGCAGAGGCTAAAGCAGTAAGGAATTGTGATGCTGCTACAGCCGCACAGTTCCTTTTTTAGAACATCATCAGTAGATTTGGTTGCCCCATCATTTTGATGAGCGATCAAGGCACACATTTCTTAAACCGCACCATTGAGGCCTTGACAGAATAATTCCAGATTTAGCACCATAAGAGCACTCCCTACCACCCACAGGCTAATGGTACGGTGGAGGATTTTAATAAGATTTTAGAAAACGCTCTTACTAAGATCTGCAATAGCCAAAGGAATGATTGGGACCTCAGAGTTAACACTGTATTATGGGCGTATAGGACCACATGCAAGAAACTTACAGGACACACACCTTTCATCTTGGTGTATGGACAGGAGGCTGTTATGCCTATGGAGTATATTCTTCCCAATTTAAGAATCGCTCAGATCACTGAGATGACTGATACAGACACAGTGGAGGAAAGGCTAGCACAGCTGCTTGCCTTAGAAAAAGACAGATTCATCGTCGGATTCCATCAGAAAGTGCAGAAGGCACGAGAAAAAGCTTGGCATGATAGACACATTAAGAGTAAGACTTTCCAGATTGGAGACCTAGTACTCCTCTATGACAGTAAATTCATTAAGTTTCCAGGGAAGTTCAAGACGCATTGGCTGGGGCCCTATCAGATACAGCAAGTTACAGAGGGAGGTGCCGTTGAGCTCAGCCAGCTGAACGGGGAGCTTCTTCCCACATGGATTAATGGTAGTAGGCTTAAGCTCTATAGTGATAGACACCCCACCTCTCAGCCCTAACTTAGCCAGTTTATGGTGGTGTAGATGTCCAGTGTAGTTGAAAGGAGGCATCGCACCGGGAACTAGTCTACACCGGCAAGTATTATAAGTATGAGGAATCGCATAAGGTCGGTTCATTTTGCACAAGTCAATAATGGCTTGCGGGGAAAAGAAAAAAAAAACGCTTGTTTGTTTGCGCAGGTGATGCGGTGTTGCAGCGTAGCAATGCGATGTTTCCCTGTGCCACGTATCCATTTTTTGCAACTGACAGAGGGCCAGTCAAGTCACCTTCTGACAGGAAGTTAATGAAGAAATGACCGGTATACCTTACCGTAGATTTGGCAGCAACATAATTAAGTTTCCAGATTTGGAAAATCTTCGACGAGATTGGTGCCTGTACATACACGTTTCGAGGGAGATGTGATCGGATTTTAGCATTTATGGAGGATCGGATGACGGGCGGGGTCTTTTCCATGTAATTATTACGACCGACGGGTTCAGTCAAGATGACCGTTGCGTCCGGGATTGTTGCCTTCGGCATAAAAGCAGAAATTGTTCATTCAAGAGGGTTACACTTGCAAAAACCCGAGAGCTACAGAGTAAGCTGTTAAGAGTCCCCTGTGCAGAGTTCACCCCATTGCAGAGTGGTGTGATTCCCAGAGTTCGAAGCCATTGCACGCCCAGGATATTCCACCAAGTGGGTTCTGTCCGAGGAGGAACCTATAGATGACATTTTGAGAAGGTTTGAGCGTCACGGCCTTGCAAGTATTATGACGACACCGCTTAAGGGTGCCCAGCCAGGTTCATCATAGACCAGATAGACGCCACAGACAAGGAGCCACTCCCAGATAGCAGAAGAATCTAATTCGGAGTTGGAGGAAGAAGTTCATACTGCAACAGACTACATTATGCCACGAGCTGAAGATGCACTAGAAGTAAAAATTCCCAAGAGTGGTAAGTTTCATGTTCCCATACCACAGATTGATTCTCAGGTAAAGGAAGATGGAGACCTATTAGGATATGCAGCTGTTGCTAAATTCATAGATTATAACCTGGCTGACGCCAAGACATATCCCCAGTTTGGGCCGGATCAGTACCTTACAGTTCAGAAGAACCCAAGGACAGGTGCAGACGAATATATTCCCATGGTCCATGTCTAGATTCTTGAGCGCTTAGGTCTACTCAATCTGTTGAGACTACCACATTTCGGACGTAGCGCAGAGGTTAATGCCGTCGTGCGCATACTACTTTCTTGTTTACATGGAGGTTACCTGTGGCTTGGTAACAAGGTCGATCTGAACATCGACCTCATACATCGCATTACCGGATTGTCCAAGACTGGTCACCACCTGACAATAGATACAACAGGAAAGACTAAGGAACCCAAGCTCTCACCCACTATAGTGGCCAAGTACCAGCTACAGAGAGGAGGTAGGGCCTATGACATTGCAAGCATATCAGACAAAACACTCAACTTTACAGCTAGTCTGCTTGCAGGAAGACTGTTAACCAAGGTTCGGCCCAAGGAAGTTACAGGGTCTGTAATTAAACTTGCTATACAGGTTGCAGAGGGGGAACCGTTCAATTGGTCTTTATTTTTGTTAAATATGTTTTAAGCAGATTGCTTGGAGGCACAGGATGAAGCTACCCACCATTTTCATTTTTCATGGTTGATTATACTCTGTGCATTTTTGGGGTGGAAGGAGCCGCCCCATACCCAATTTAGGCAGCTAGCAAGCGGTGAGCCCAGAGGGGTGCGCTATACAAACCTGTGGGACACTAACCACCCAGAAAAGAAAAAGCTCAACGCGATAGTATTCTATGAATACTATACGCTGCTGAAGAAAGTCGTCCTAGAAGTACCACGAATCAACAAGGAGGTTGTTGACACATGTGATGCCTGGCTTAATGTTATGGTGGACCGCCATAGAATCCACCTGAGACCAAAGAGGACTAAAAGGTATGATTTGGATCCTGGCTGGTTCAGGATGATAGCGCAGGATATCGAAGGTATCATCAAAGACTTTCATGACCAATGGAAGCAAGAGTACAAGGATACCACACCTCTACAATCAGATACTGCACAGACAGACCCGGTAGACAAGGGCAAAGACATAGTAGAAACCCAAACACAGGATGCAGAGGATACATCAGAGGAGGAGCCCCAGATGAAAAAACAAAAGGTTACACAGCCAAGTGGGGAGACTAAATTGATAGCCGATGACTATGACTAAATCGCAGTAAGAATAAGGGACAGAATGAGCGACACATTTTAGGCGATGCAGGCATCGCAGGGTAAGCTGCAGGGGGCCATAGACCAGCAGCTAGGCAATTTGAAAACATTGACTAAGAAAACTGCCATAATCCACACTCAGTTGAGCAAGGTGCCAGTAGGAGAAAGTTCGAAACAGTCGATCTCCCGTGAGGAGATCCTAGCAAAGGGTCGTCTCAACACAGTTTTGATTCCACCAGGGAGCCTCAGATTCCCTGCGTCAATGACGGATCCACCAGTACAGTTTAGGCAACCTGTTGAGGTTAACCTCACAGATTTTCACATTGATCAGTTGCAGATGATCTAGCAGCAGCTAAGCGCAGAGCTCAGAGGTAGAGAGCTTGCGACTTATGAATAAAATACGCAGCTGATGCAGAAAAATGCAGCACTCGCCACCAGCTTTCAGAAAAAGGAAGAAGAAGTATGAACTTATGAAGAAAGAGAACAGGATATTTCTCAAGTTTTGCAAAGCATCGCATTGGAGTTACCCCAATGTCGCATTGAGTTCACCTTACCTCTTCCGTAGAACATAAGAAGAGTTGCAGACAGAGCAAAGGCTCTGGAGGAAACAGTAGCCAGGATGGAAGAAGCAACGGCCAAGATGGAGGAAGACCACAAAGCGCAGATCGATGAGCTTGAGGCTCATGTACGAGACACTTCCCAAGCAGACAAGCAAGCGAGAGTAGAAGCCTTTCGACTCACTTTTGCACAGATGCAGTCTCGCATCGACGATGCACTGTCAGTACTAAATGATGCGACGGACACATGGTTCGACTTGGATCAGCCGCCTGAGAAAGTAGAAATCTAGCAAAATATTCAGCAGATAGAGAATACTACAGTGGAAATGAAAGAAGAAATTAAGAGCTTAGCAGCTCTTCAGAAGATGAGGAAGACAAAGGAGATGAACCACTTGCAGCAGGAAGCGCAACGATTAATAACAAAGGAGATACACATCAATGACCTGCTTCAACCCTACCAGGAGAAAATCACTGAGTTAGTCGATACGATTGAGCAGAAAGTGAGGGAGTTCACTACCACCAAAGAGAAAACTGACGCAATAGAAGACGCCAATATTAGTCAAGCTTTGCTTGACTCGGCACGAGAGCGTGTCGAAGTGTTGCAGAAGGAAGTCGCAGGACTTCGCGACAAGTTGCAACGGACTTCGCAGGAAGCCAAGGAGAAGCTACAGCAGGAGAATCCCGCTGGTAGTGGCTCGAGGGCGAGCCACAAGTAAGTGTTAGGGGACTGTTGGAGTAGGGTCCCGTGGCTACAGAAGAAGCTGCTATTTTGACGAATAGATAGTTTTGGAGGAGATATAAGAGGTAGAGCTACGACACTGTAGCAGGTTTCTAGCTACAGAACAGAGCCGAAACCCATGACGTAGAAGACAGAGAAGTCAAGGAAGATGACGGTACCTGAGCGGGCGAGAAGAGAGAGCTCAACCACTGCATTGAAGGCAGCGGCGGAAGACAAGAGGGCTCAGCTACCCTCATAAAGGAAACGGAGCAACGAGGTCGAGGCATTGAAGACAAAGGACAGAAGAAGGGAAGCAGCGCCGGTACCCATGGTCAGCGCTGGGAAGCATGGAAGACTACAGGAAGCTGTGGTGAAGGGAAGCGGTGCATAGTACCCATGTTCAGCGCCGGGAAGCATGGAAGACCGCAGAGAGCTGTGGTGTGACGGATAGCGGCTACCTCAAAGTACAGATACGCCGACTGTCACTAGTTAGGGTTTGGGTTACCGTTGGGATAGGCCCGCAGTGTTGAAATGGAGAGACCTTCGGGCCACCTATAAAGGGATATATTTTGTACTGTAAAAGGGTTGGTTGGTGGGTTGGTTAGTTGGTTCGTTTTGTTGTTATTTGTTTTGTAGATTATTAGAACAATTGTAGAAGCCAAGCTCTGGTTCTGTTATTAGCTGTAGTATCTTACTGTAACCAGTAGCTGGCTCATTAAGCATTCATGTAACGATCCGCAGGGATCGACAGAGAGGGAAGAGTATATTGTAAGAGGTGCAATATAGAGGTAGAGAAGAGATCTAAGAGAGAAGATCTTAAGCTGCATATGCGGTGCAGCAGAATTGTGTTTACCTTCCCCTGAGCTATAATAGAAACACAGTTCTGTGGACGTAACTTCCATCCTGGAGGTGAACCACGTTAAAATCATGCGTTATGTGATTGCTTTGTGTGTTGTGTTTATTTGATGCATCTGTCAGTTATTTTACGAGCCTTGTTTACAGTTTAATGTATGTATGCATCATTCAGTTCGTAGTAATATAAAAGGATAGACATAAGTTGAAATCGTGGACATGTTGTATGCGGGTTCATTTATGCTTTTCTTGAAACAGTCACTAGTCGCAGTGTTAAACAGCCTGTTATGTTGAGTCTTGCAAGTCGACACGAACAACTCTAAGTGCGCTGAGCCGCGGGAGTAGGGTATCACAGGGAGGCGATACCGCACTGGCAGAGGAGCTGCGGTGCACGATACCGTAGGTTAAGGACTTAGCGTTGGGAGGAAGTTACGTGTCGCCTGGTGCGCGGCGATGTGGTGAGGCTGGAGTCATCGCGAGTCAGTGGAAGTTGCACGACATAGAAAGGGACTGCTCGACGCGCAGAGAAAGAGGCCTCGCGGCTAGAAGAGCTGCGAGTCGCAAGTAGGATGCCACAGAACCTGGTCCAAGACACTTGAGTCCTTGGCCAACCCATTAGAGTCACTTCGGGTGAGACTTCAGGCCGCTTCGCGGTCTGTCGCCGAAAGGGCCAGTGAGCTAGGGGTGTTGTTGGTTAAATACAGTAAACCCGGGTCTGCCCATCATAGCCAACACCGTGCTTCAGATATGACGCATGCTATTTACTATCAAATTGATCACAAATCTTTTAACAAGACTCCAATTTGTTCCTGCAACTTATTCCTATTACAATACAAAAACAACGATATAAATTATATACTAAATATTTCAAAATAACATAACAAGTATACGGTATACCTACTATTGTACAAAATTATATAATTATGAGAAAGCTTGGATGGGTTTGGAGCTTTGTTGAATCACCAAAAATCAAGAAATGTGATCGATTTTTTTATTTGTTGTTTGTATGCTTACTATTGTACAAAATTATATAATTATGAGAAAGCCTGGATGGGTCTGGAGCTTTGTTGAATCACCAAACATCAAGAAATCTGATCGATTTTTTTATTTGTTGTTTGTATGTTTGTGCATGATGTTTTCACATTATAATTGTATTAATTAATAACTAGATCTTACACTCAATAATAATGAGATTATATATGTTTCGTTTAGCCCTAAATTTTGCTTTAATTAAATGTGTAATTTTCAATGGAAGGACTATCTCTAAATTGCAATGGAAGGACTATAATTTGTGGTACTCGATGGCTTTTTATTACATGTTCAATTTCCGTACCTCTTTTTTTAATGGACTCACCAAACATTTCGAAGGCTGTATTTGTAGTTTTTATTCTATTTTAATAAAAAATAAAATTAGGTGGATGCAAATTGTTTTTGATTATGTTTTTGTTATTTAATAAAAATGGAACGTTACCAAACTAACAAAATAATAAAAAATAAATTTTAATTATCCATCAAAATAAATGTCTACCAAAAAAACAACCTAATATGGGAGATCTTGTAACCATAGTTATTAACAAAATAAAAATAAAAACAATTTTAATTATCCCAAAATAAATGTCCACCAGAAAAGCAACCTAATATGGGGGAGATGTTGTAATATTCCTACCTAACAAAACAATAAAAAAAGTAAAAATTTAATTATACCAAAAAACAAAATGTGGGTTAGAGAAAAAACACAATTTGGGGGAGATATTGTAATGGTTTTAAAACCATCTGCAAGGCCTTCTAAACAACTCGTGGTTTTTTTGTACATGGTTTAGGGAGGGCCTTCTAAACCATGTGCAAGGCCTCCTAAAGATCCCATGGTTTTATTGTACATGGTTTAGAAGGGTCTTGCAAATGGTTTTAAAATCATGTGTAAGGCCTCCTAAACAACCCATGGTTTTAGGAGGGCCTTGCATATGGCTTTAAAACTATGTATGGAGAGATGTTGTAATGTTAATTCCTAACAAAATAAAAAATAATAAAAAATATTATATGTCTGCCATAAATAATATTAAATATTAATAATAAAAATATTATATGTTAACCTTAAATAAAAAGATGTGTCTTTTGGTTTGAATCAAATCAATGGCTATATAGGACACACCAAAGTTGATAGCTCATTGAGTGCAATACCTAAGAAGAGATATTTGATCCTTCCTAGCAATTGATAGAGCCTATATCACAATGGAACTCTCTTAACCAATAACCAACTAAACAACCTAATAAATTTTAAAGTCCAAATTATATAATTATCTACCAAAATTGTTAATCATCACTAATATTATAATCCTCCATCATTATTCTTCACACGCAATGAGGTTTCCATTTTAAAAAGAATGAAGAATTATTAACTATTCTCCCAAGTTTTTTTTAACTATGTTTATGCTCCACAAAATAAACACTTTTGCTTTTCAAAAACACATTATTTTTTTAATATTAAATATCAAACTTTTAGAAAATAAATCTTAATATTTATACAATATATCAATTTAAAAGAATACTCTTTATTTATGAGAAAAGAAAATTATGATACTATCTTTTGTCTTTTCTATACAAAATTAAATTTTGGAAAAAATGTTTTTTACCTTTGCTCAATCACAATTTTTTTTTACAAATTACACAATTTTGTTATTCGTCAATGTCAAGGGTCAAGGATCAAATAGATGTAAGTCCAATTAAAATGTGTAGATATGAAAATCATTTATATTTCAATTTTCCTCTTATATCATTATATTTATACCATATTTTCTCAAATGGTTGTTGAGTTAAATTACAACTTTGGTTGTGTTCTTCATGTTTTTTGTTTTGGGTTGCTAGTGATCTTTTTCTGTTTAAATTAATATATAGTAAACTCTTAATTGCATAATTGCATTTTATAACATAAGTGTTTTTTGTATGGGTTTTTAGGTTCAACTGAAAAATAGATGATACCAAAATTATTTTCTTATATTATTTAAGTTTTACTTAATTTAATAAATAAACTTATTTTCTTTGTCTTGTTTATTTATTTATTTCAAGAATGTGCAACCATCCAAGCTACATCCAATAGACATTATTGACTTTACAAATTCATTGTTAAAGTATAATCAAGTTAATCAAATATATTATATGTTTGCAAGATCGCAGTCACGTCAATAAATTTGTACATTGTTAAAACAATTTATTTAGTACGCGAGCAATGAATTTGTACATTGTTAGAATATTATTTAATGCACAATAATGTAAAGCTAGCAATGATTTTCAAAAGAGATATACATTAATTTTATTCCATATAACAAAAGTCACATCAACCTTGTTCATAGTGGATGTTATGTATGGCCTTCATGGGTCTTTGTAGATCATACACGATTATGTAGATCAATGTGTTTCCTAAATCAACAACAATGATCTTCAAATATAATGAAGATCCATCATATTAGTTATGAAGTTTTGTAATTTTCTATGTTATCTTTGTAATTTGCAGTCATAATCATAATGATCAAGGCACACTTTAGATTATATATGATAGGATCCTAAGTGTTTAATATGTATCACAAATAATATGAAAAAAAAATATGGAAAAGGCTCCACATTTCCAATCCTTTTATTCAATCAAAATACCCCAAATCTAAGTATGCACCATATATTAATCCTTACAATAAGAGAATGATTACAATACTTTTGTTCAATTAGAATAATCCATATTTTTGTTCAATCAAAATATCTTTAAAAGTTAACTTCATATATACTTGTAAGAAAATGGTTACAATAACAATTCCATTCATGTTTCATAAGGAATTCATTCTTATTTATAACTACTTAGCAAACCCTAACTATATACACTAGTGGCCCCTCATTAATGACTAGTCCATATTACATTAATTGATTGCTAATTACCCAGTGGACCTTGTTCAAAAAAAAATTGTTGACCACCATGCATATTTTATTATTAATCTAATGGGATTTTAGGCCCTTAATGTATCATTAGTGGGGATCCTACCAATTTTGATCTAGATGGGTATAGGTGGCCACCCACCCATTCCACTGTCTCAAAATAGTTTCTCATGTTGACAATTTTCTTGTAATTTTCTACGATTTTTCGGGTCCTAAAATTCTGGGGTCGTTTTGAGGCCCTAAATGACTTTTTTTGGTGAATCGGGCGACCAACTGGTTTCCCACAACATGCATTTGGCCCCATTCGAAAGTTGTAAATCTCAGATAGACCTTTCCAATGGGATATTGAGCACCTGAAACATGGATCGTTAGGTTTAAGGTTTTCTGCCTCTCCAAGGATTTATGATAAAAGGCCATTCGGCCTCCTTTTGTATTCAGCTTGTCATGAGTGAGCGTAGCCGCCACATCTCTTCTCAGAGATACAACTACCACCATTCTAGCTGCTTTTGTTTTACAATCTGTTCTGTTTTATTCATTTAATAGAATCTGAGTTTAGTGTATCATTGTGTTTATCTCCATATATATATACACATATACATACATCTCTCTCTCTCTCTCTCTCTCTCTCTATATATATATATATATATATACACACACACACACACACACACACACATACATATATATATATATACACATATACATATACATATACATACACATACACATACACATTGACATACACACACACACACACACACACACACACACACACACATATATATATATGCTCTTTCATTTTGTTCTCACATAAATCTGGATCAATGGTATCAGAGCTTTCTGCTCTTGTGGTTTCTCAGTGCATGTCCCCAACGAGATCTGAATATCGAGAGTTGGTTCTAAAACTAGTTGATCTTGGGGAAAATACCTATCGCTGTCCCAAGCAGCCTCACATGGCAGGAGAAGAAAAGAGAGATGGCAGAGCAAAAGATCCTGTTTTAAATGTTGCTCGAGGAATCCCTCATGCGACAGAGGAATGCGATGATGGATAAATTCGCCCAGATCCTTCTAAGAATTCCAATGGTAGTGAACACACCTTCAACGAGCAGCCATTTTGGGGGTGTGAGTCCCTTCAAGGTACAAGTTTACTTTGACATCCCATTATTTGAAGGAAAGATAGATGCAGATGCTTTGGAAAAATGGTTAAGTCTATTAGAGGGTTACTCATCTATTCAAAAAAAAATTGACAATGAAAATATCACCTTCGCAGTCCTTAAGTCCCTCCCCCATGTCAAATATTGGTGGGATGGGTCCTTCGAGAGGCATGAAAAGGATGAATCTGAGATATTCAAAACAAAACCCACTTGGGAATATTTTGTTGATGTCGTCAAAGAGGAATACTACCATGTCAGAAACTATGATGACCAATACAACCGATGGACGACATTGCACCAGGAGAGAGACCAAACAGTGCCAGAGTATACCAATATATTCCATACCCTGCGCTCAAATATAGGTATCAGAGACTGTGAATGACACTTGGTTCTAAAATACCGCAGTGGTCTGCACAGGTACATTCATTCAGAGATGGATTTCCTTGACATATCCTCACTAGGAGCAGCTTACTGATACGCTGTCAAAACTGAGCAAAAGTTTAAGAAAAAGAATAAGCAGGATTTTGGGTCTACAAATCAACAGCATAAGCCAAGAAAAAGTGGCCCTAACTCACAACCCAAAGGACAAAGCAAGGATGGCCAAAGTCCCAATAACCAGTCCAAGACACAGACAAAGAAGGGCAACTGGAAATCGAAGAAGGAAATTGGCAAGTGGTGAGAGTTCCATAAAAGCCCCTAGAACAACACTGATGAACACCGCTCAAAGAAGTCATTGTTGGCCAAGACAAAACACTCGGATCTAGACTTTGAATCTGACACTGATGCAGAGAAAGAAAGGGGTAAGCATATCATTGACGCAGAACCTAATTCCACTAGAACAACCGTAAATATCCAACCGAAAGAGTCAAAAGAGACAGAGGAAGTGGAGTGCCTCTTCCACTCACAACTTTGGGTGCAAGGTACTGCGCTACACTTCATTTTCAAAAAGGGTAGTCATAAGAACCTCATCTCGGTCAAGGTCATCAAAATATTGAAGCTTCTGACAGTTCCACATCCCCAACCCTACAACATTGGTTGGCCGATCCATGAACGAGACATTCACCTCAATCAATAGTATCGCCTCTCCTACGGCATCAAACCCTTCAAAGATGAGGTAATGTGTGATGTTACCCCACTTGAATTTTGTGATGTTCTTTTAGGACAACCATATATGTGGAAACACCATGTTGTGTATGAGTCTAGACCTTGTAGTGTCATTATTACTTTAGGAAAGAAACTCTACAGGATACCAGAGACACTTCCTGTTACTATAGTGTCTCTCATCACAGTGAAGCAGTGCAGGAAGGTAAATTATCTCCCAGACAGGGAAATTCATACTTTCCATGGTTCATTATGAGGGGGAACAGAAGATCACAACAACATCCACCGCCTCCACACATAATCCCTCTATTGAGGAGAAACAAGTGGACAATATTGTGAAAGCATACAAAGACATATTCACCACACCTGTTGGGGTTATGGTACATTGTTAGGTCAAGCATTCCATTGATTTGATACTTGGAGAGTTTTTACCTAATGGGCTAGTATACAGGATTTCCCTCATGGAGAACGAAGAAATAAAATGCCAGATTCAATAGTTAATGAAAAAGGGGCACATTCGACCCAACTCCTCACCCTATGGGAGCCCAATTTTGTTGGTACAAAAGAAAGACGGGACATGGTGACTCTATATTGACTACCAAGCTATAAATAATATCACAGTCTAGAATCAGTATCCCATTCCCCGGATCGATGACCTCCTCAATTAGCTCAAGGGGTCCAAGTATTTTATCTAGATTGACCTGAAGTCCGACTATCATCAAGTTCCAATTCAGCAGACTGATGTCTATAATACTGCCTTCAAATCTCGGGAAGGCCTTTTTGAGTGGTTGGTCATGCATTTTAGATTGACTAATGCTTTGAAAACCTTCATGAGGATGATGGATGAAATTATACGGCCATTCTCTAAATTCCTTTATGGTCGTATATCTAGATGATATCCTCATCTACAGTAGAACATGGGAAAAACATCTCCAACATATCCTCCAGGTCCTCAACACCTTGCGACAACAAAATTTATATGCCAATATAGAGAAGTTCTCATTTGGCATGGAAAGGGTTCAGTATCTAGGATACATTATGGATGAACATGGTTTTCATGTAGATATTGCCAAGATCCAATCCATTCGCGATTGGTCGCCCCCGACGACTCTCATAGAGCTTCGTAGCTTCCTAGGCCTTGCAAACTTCTATCGTAGATTTGTGTTGGGATTCTCTAATATTGCTTGGTCCATTAGCTAGGTGAACAAAGGGGGATCTAATTCGAAGTTCACCTGGTCCAAGCCACAAACTATGACAAGACGTCGACCAATATATCAGATCCTGCAATGCATGCCCCATCGCAAAACCAACCGTTAAAAATAAAGGGTTGTACACCCAGCTTCCCACTCCAAATGGGCCATGGGAATCCATCTCCATGGATTACATGTTAGGAGTACCTTCAAATAAGCATGGTAATGACTATGTGTTTGTGGTTATGGATCGCTTCTCTAAGATGTCCATTCTGATAGCTTGTAAGAAGAGCATCTCTGCCGAAGCCGCTGCTAAGATATTCTTCGAGCATGTTTGTGTTCATTTTGGGCTACCACAGACTATCATTTCAGATTGGGACAATGGGTTCCTGAGCACTTTCTGGTCTAGTCTATGGTCATTTATGGATACCAATATCACCAAATCGAATTCCTCCCACCCCCAGACTGATGGAAAAACTGAGGTAGTCAACCGGATGATTGTGCATATTTTTAGAATGTAGAATTCTAAACATCCCTGCACATGGGATGAGAGCCTTACTTATGTTCAACGTAGCTATAACTGAAATCTTCATAGCTCTACCAATCACAACCATTTTCGAGCATGTTTGGGTTTCCAATCATTAGCCCCGATTTATGTAGCTCTTCCCCTTGCATCCACATAAGAGGAATCTTCCCATGCTTAGGCCGAGGTTGATAAGGCCACTGGATTTGTTGAATGAATCCATCACATCCACTAACAGGTCCATGAAATTTTTGAGAAGGCCAATACTAAATACAAGCAATGACATGACCAACACCGAGTTCCACACAAGTTCCGGGTTGGGGATAAGGTTTGGTTGCGTTTACAGAAAGAGAGGCTCATAGGATCCCATCACAAGCTTTGTCCACTTCAAAATGGGCCATACGCCATCACCAAGGCAGTTGGTGATAATGCTTTCAAATTAAGAATTCCTCCATTCCTTGGCCTGAGACCAGTATTCAATCTGGAGCTCCTCCGACCATGTTTTGCACCATTGTTGGACACCTCAGAGGTGGCAGAACAATTGACACCTACAGAGCTTAATCTTGACTCCATGGAACAAGCAACCATTAATAAGATAATGGACACATAGGTTAAGGGCACCCACTAGCAAAAGATCCAACTATATCGAGTTGTCAAAGCAGGGCAACTCCTCCACCAAGGCAACTGGCTCACCAAGAGTCAAGTTCAGCAGAAGTTTCCCCATTTGATGGGGGAAATCAACACAATGGATACCATTGCCTCATAAGGGGCGAGGACTAATCCAGATGGTTATAGGTGGCCACCCGCCTATTCCACTGGCTCAAAATAGTTTCTCATGTTGACAATTTTCTTGTAATTTTCTACGATTTTTCGGGTCCTATACTTCCAAGTTCGTTTTGAGGCCCTGAATGACATTTTTTAGTGAATCGGGTGGCCATGTGGTTTCCAATGGCATGCATTTGGCCCCATTCAAAATTTGTAAACCTCATATAGACCTTTCCATCAGGCTATAGAGCTCCCCAAATAGAGATTGTATGCAAAATTTATGACCCTGAGAAGTTGATTGTTCAACTAACCACCTTGGTACTGCAAACATCGTGTTGATTCATCTCCTAGGGTTAGGTTTAGGGTTTTTTTCCTCTCCAAGGATTTATTATAAAATGAAATTCAACTTCTTTTTGTATTCATCTTTTCACGAGTGAGCGTAGCCGCCACATCTCTTCTCAGAGATACACCTACCACCATTCTAGCTGCTTTTGTTTTACAGTATGTTATGTTTCATTCATTTAATAGAATTTGAGTTTACTGTCTCACTGTGTTTATCTCCATATATATACGTGCATTTGAATATATATATAGATATATGCTCTTTCATTTCGTTCTCACATAAATCCGAATCAATTTTATCCCCATTTAAAAAGTGTTTCCATCAACACTTACACCTATGAAGTACATCCATAAGTTCAACTCCCATATATGGGCACTACCCTCAAATATTATAGTGCAGAAGTCCATTAAGTTCATCCATTACCCAAGGTCACATGTATGGGTGCTCACATTGACTCCCAACTAGTGACACTTGATATTGGATAATTACTTAGTGTTTTATTAAGGATTCACACCAAGGTTATATGTTTCCAAATATCATTCCACCAAGATGAAAGGTTAGTCCATAGAAAAATTCCATCCAAATAATTTATAAAGGTTGGTTTTGGATATGGATGAAACTCTACCTCTAGGGAAGATTCAAAATGAAAACTTGTAATCACAACCTACTCATGAATTCCCTTAATTATTGTTGCTTCATATCGAGGAGTAGATTCAACAAAGAGAAGTTAAAAGTAGTTTTCTGCACATAATTAAAAAATGACAACATAACACGCATTTGAAGCAAATTCTAAATCACATCATGCAAACATTTCTTTTGTATATTCTATCCAAGTGTTTATTATATCACGTTCCTTCTTAATATTTCTCCATAATTATATCCTTTGATTCCCTTCATCAAGTAATGTTTCTCAACATTATTTGTTGATTATGTTAGGGTTTTGAAGAAGTGATTTTAAAATTGTCATAACCTCCTTGATAGTGCTCAAAATAGTTATTATGACCCCGATTTGAAATGATGCTACAACGTTTTATAGTTCTAATAACATTGGTTGACTACAATATGTCTCATACATAGAGAGAACATTGCATTGCAAGACTTTTCCACAAGGGTTTTGTGGCCACAACTTGAAATTGTTGTAACTTCTATGCTACTTCTTGGAATAGCTTGACCTAAATTTGGAAATGAAGTGACTTCTTTTGTTTTGATGGCATTGGTGTGACTACAATATGGTAAATGCTATGAAAGAAAAAAAATACCACATGAATAACTACTAAACCTTCCCATTCCCACACAATTGTTTCCCATATACATAAGAAAAATAGTTGACCAACTCTTAAGAAACATAAAGTACATCTAGGTTAGGTTCAGTCCCTAACATTCTGTTGGAGGGACTAGTCAGTGAGCCAACTAGTCGAATAGCTGACTAATTAGAGATTAGGTTTGGTTGACCAAACCGACAGGTAGTTATATGTAACTGTTTGTAAATCATATATATTAGGCTGTTGAGCCAGATGAGAACTCGGTTCATTTCTGTGTATGTATGGACCCTCATGCTATAATATAATCTGTTATTCCATATCTATGTTCTTGTCTCTTGTGTCTGTTATGTCTGTATGATTCAATGTGTATTATTGGTAACCCTTTGTGATCAACATTGGTTCCGTTGCCGGTAGTACATATCTAAGATGGCTATAAGCAGATGATATTAGAACAGGAGATTAAGAACTGGTGGGAGCGTAAGATAGCAAATTATTTGCAGAATTACGCGAGGAGAAATAGATTAACCACTTCTCAGGCAAAGGAGAAATTATTCATTGAAACTCATGAGAAGTTCATAGAATCGGTACCCCAGCTTTTGAAAAAAATTCTAGATGAAAAAGCCGGAAGCAACTAAGGACTAAGAGCTGCTAGAGAAACTGATTCGAGGGGGACGAACAATGCTGTCAGAGTTGTTTGAAAAGATCATAGACGAATTCTACGAGGAGAAATCCATAGAAGAAATAACTTCGGTAGAAACAATTCAGAAAAAATTCTATACATACCTTACCGAGCAGTTATTGTGCTCCCTACCGACCCTACTGTTCAAATTCCTAATATAAAAAAGAGTGGGTCATATTGTAGAACCTCGTCCGTCGGTACACGAACCGCCACCAAATTCTAACTGGGCAAAGAAATAGAAAAAGTGGGAAAAATTCATTGTCGAAAGGGAGTGGGAATATTTCCTAAGCAAGTAAACAGAACTATTCGAGCTTTCTAAAGCGTCGGGTAGGTTATGGGGGGGTAGCTGGTCGTATGTCAGGGTAAAGTGAAGAGGATTCCAGTCCACTAAAAGGAGATACCATCACCAGCAATGAAAAGTCAACCTAAAAAGGAAATTGAATGAACAGTGACACACAAAGGTACGATAGATTTACATAAAGTATAGAGAGAGAAGAGGCTGAAAAGAAGGGAAGAAATAAGAGAACAGGATATAGCACTGCAAAGAGGAATGAATACTAGGGTGACAGACCAGGAAAGAAATTCGCCATAGTCGAGTCATGACCGATAGAAAGAAGGCGTAGATGAAGAAGCATCACCCATGGAAGAATACTTGTGGATAGAGCAATGTGAATCTCTCCAAATAGAAGTTCCCCAGGAGATAAGACCTCTGTCTCCAATGAATCTGAGTACCATGATACAAGCCATTATTGAAGAAGACCTAAGACTAAGAGCTGGTGAGTTTGGTATATGGAGCTGACTAGACAGTGAGGTAAATGATGATAATCATCTAGTGATCTATCGACCGAAGGAAGGAAACTGGGTCACACTTTAGGCATACCCTTCCAACTGAAGTGTCCACTTACTTTACCTGACACATGAAGGAGCACCCCCTTGCCAAACATAGATTTGGAAAATATAGAACAATCGGACCCGCAAACAAATCAGTGCAGTTGGACATCAACAGGAGAAGTCGACCAGAACCGACTGATTTTCGGAGAAGAAACAACAAACAAAATGACCGACGGGAATAAAAGTTCCGTTAAAAATAGCTCTGCATAACGAGACAAGCAAAAAATCCCACTACCCCCACCACCGCCACCTCTGGAGGAGATAGCAAAAGTGATTCCAACATGGGTCACATATCAGCACATATCCCTCTATATGAGGGTGACGAAGATCCTAGATGACATTGGTTCATCTATGAGTCAACATGGGAGGCAAACCAGGTTATAGTCAAAGATCGACAGATGGCACAGTTCACCGGTGCCTTGAGGAAAAGAGCATTAACGTGGTACATGACCTATATCGAGAGAACTCCCCAAGCATCCAAAGCAGAAATTAAAGTGCAATTCTTATCTTTATTCAAAACTCTAGACACAAAACATTTGGAAGCCAAAAAGTTGAAAACAACATCTCAAAAGTTAGCAGAGTCTGTCAGAAAATATGATAAACAATGGAAAGACCTCCTCGGCCAACTAGATTATGTAATTGATGAGCAACTATTAATTCAGTGGTTCCTTGCAGGTCTATCACAGAAAATTTGGCAGCACATAAGCTTGGAGACATTTAAAACGTACGAATATGCGCTTACCAAAGCTCTGCAAGTGGATATGGATGAATATTTCCTAGCATATCCCACAGATACTAGACTGGAAGAATAGCTAGAAATCATGCAGAAATCATTGAAAGAGCTGAACCTCAAGAATCAGGATGTCTGGTGCACAAAATGCTCAACAGCCAGACACGCTAAAGATAATTGTCGACAAGACATAAGTCAACAGGACATTCGATTTGTTCAGACAAAGTGCTTCTGCGACATCTTCCAAGAACATGGAGAACACACAATGAAATATTGGCCATATAACATGAAAAATGGAAAAGCATCTTGGTGTGCAATCTGTGAAGTAAAAAGTCACGCAATGACCGATTTCCACTTAAACTTAAAGAACCGACAAAACTACCAAACAGTCTACCAAACAAACACAGTTGTGTAGAACAATGATAACAACCAACAAAACAATGATCAAAACAAACCGAATAATCAAATATATGAAGGCCGTTGATATGAGCACCGGTTCGACAACCATCGTGGAGGATATGGAGGTCGAGGTGGATTCGTTGGGAATCACGACAATCGACCACATCGGCCCATCCAATGTTTTACATGCTATAAACAAGGTCATCGATATGCAGACTTCCCATACAAGGACATAACTGATTTAAAATTTTATACTAGCTATGGAGTGAGTGATCACTTATTAGAGGATTGCCTTACTATACTTGATAAAATCAATAAAAAGAAAAACGTTAACGTCTTGTCGTGCGTTTAAAAACATGATGTAATCAATACAAAGAACCTGCATATATTAACCCGACAAGGGACAAAAATTGGGAGTGATAATCCACGCAAAATTAAAATAAAAGAAAAGAACGATCATCCTAACCCAGCTACACAAAAACAATTGTATAATGACGCAATGAATATATTTAAATAATTTGCTAGACAAGAAGAAGTTGATGATAGTCGACAAAGCACAATTAAAGAATTAATACGTTTAGTACAAGAAGATAAAGTGGTATCTAAATTCATTGAATTATTGTATAATATGAAACACAACAATAATATAGAAAAACAAACAAAAAACATATGCATTCTAAACCAAAAGGACAAAAGTGGTGCCGACCCACTTGTCGACCTAGAAATCGAAGGATACCATGTTCTACAAGTTGTATTTGACTTCAGCTCACAAGTAAATATTATGACTCATGACACTTGGGAACAACTAGGTAGACCTCGACTATATGAGTCAGGAATATACCTCAAATTAGCTGACCAAGGTCTGATCGAACCTATCGGAGTTTGGAGAAATGTCAATACAACAATAAAAGGAATATCAACCAAAGTTGACTTTGAAATTATTGACCCTAGGGAAGGATCCAGTTCCTTCCTAGCTTTAGTAGGTTGACCTTGGGGAAGAAAAATGAAATCATCGATATCTTTAGACAAAGAAAGGATAAAACAAAAGGGGAATGGATAGAAAGTCATAGTACCTATCCATCCATCCCAAGGAGAACCTTGGATAGAACCATTGATGACGAAGTCGACATCCGATAATTATATCAAATACAAAATAATGAAGACTACACAGAACCCAATGTCTATGGCGAGCTTCACTTAGGAAATCAAGATTCACTAGGATACAAATCATACGCAGAATTATATGATTGGGAATTCGAAAACTACGAGACACAAGAAAGAGGTTGCTAGACCATTCAAACAGTGCAGAAGAAACCAGTCCAACAATGTTTCTTAGTTTCCATCATCCCAAAAATATTCGAAAATAAAAGCAGGGAATACCCTACCTTAAAACCAATAAATGTAAGTATCAAACAAATCCCAAGATAAAAAGAAAGAGAATCACCAGTTATGTATATAGAACAAGTATCTAAAAACATTGGTGAACATGGACGACTACAAGGCCTAGTAGAAACCTTCACAGGACAAGCCGCTAGATGGTGGGATACCCATCAATCAAGATTGCAAACATGGACAACAACTTCGACTTACTTTGTAGAAAGATTCAGAGGAAAGAGGCTAACTAAACAAGCACAAATACCTATGTTAATCCAGGGGCAGGACCCAGAAGAACACATAAGAACATGGGAAAAAGAGTGGAAAAGACTTGGGTATAAAGACAAACGTACATGGCCACACCTATTTCCATCGATGCTATCCGACTTACCAAAAAAATGGTACAAAATGGAAGAAGCACAGGGTGAAACATTTCAATGGCATGAAATTAAAGAGAACTTCATCAAAGACTTCAGCTTTATACCACAAAATGAAAATTTAGTCGAAACTGCAAAACAAATCAAAGCGTTTATAGAACCGACCAGGAACAACACCCTAACACAAATTTATGATCGACTGACAATAACATGTAATAACACACAAACCAAGACAATACCACAGTAAAAAAGACTACAAATGGAAAATGAAAATCCGGAAGGGAAAAGCTTTCGATGGAAATCATACCATTTAGAAACAACAAAACCAATTCACACAGTACTTAAAGTCGAGACAACCGACAAAGAAGATACCGACCGAATGACTGCAACAGACTTTCCTGCTACATTTTCTCAATTCAAAGAAGGGAGCCAACTAATCAATGAAGCCAAAGCACTAGAATGCTTAGATGCCAAAGTGAAAACTAAATAATTTGACATATCAAATGATGTTCGACCAAAAATGACAAAAACTGTTGATTACTGGAGTGAAGAAAAAACAACCGAAATAGTAAACTTACTAAAATAATTCCAGGATGTATTTGCTAGAGACTACAAAGATCTCAAAGGTCTAGTCCATGAAATGTGTGAAATGAAGATCAACATTAAACCTAATGCCCAACCTGTAAAGAAGAGGCCATATAAATTAGCTCATAAATACAAAGAGATAGTCAAGAAAGAGAATGATAATATGCTTAAGGAAGGAATTATCTACCATATTGACCAATCGAAATGGGCAAGTCCAATGGTTGTACAACCAAAGAAACATGACCCGACAAAGCTAAGGATCTATGTCGACTTTAGAGAATTAAAAAAAGTCACCTTAACAGACCCATTCCCAACACCCTATGCAGATGAAGTCCTAAATGAAGTCGCAGGGCATGAATGCTACTCATTTACAAACTGATTCTTAGGTTACAACCAAGTACCAATAGCCAAAAAAGACCAGAAAAAGACAACATTCGTATGTGAATTTGGCTCATTTTCCTACAGAGTTATGCCTTTTGGTCTAAAAAACACACCTGCAGTATTTTCAAGAATTGTGGTCAAAACATTTCAAGAATATATCTACAAAACAATGGCAGTATATTTCGATGATTGGACAGTATACTCTATGCTGAAAGATCACTGCAAATGGATAAGGCTCATGTTGGAACGATGCTGACAAATGCAACTATTTCTGAACATAAGGAAATGCATATTATTAACTCCTATAGGGATACTATTAGGACACATTGTATGCAAAGAAGGCATCAAGGTCGACTTTGCAAAAATAAAAATTATTCTCGACTTAAAACCACCAGTGAACCCAAAATAAGTCAGGGTACTACTTGGTCATACAGGATTGTTGAGGCCTGGAAATTCGTAGGCAAGAACAGCAAGGGATTCTCCCCAGTCAACGTTCCCAACTACCTCGTTGACTGTTTGGTATAGGGAATCCATCTGGTTTGTGGTCCGGCTACCGTAGGTCAAGTAACAAAACAAAGGTTTTACCGGTTGCGGCCCGGTCCACCGAGTTTTTGTATTTTTGACTTAATGTATGAGATGCATATGCCTAATTAACCATGCAGGGTGATGAGGATTCCAGGAGCAGTCACAATGTGATGCGCAGGTTCTTACCTCTCGTCTTGAGGCTCGCAAGCATCTATATCACATATGCAGCAATGAAATGAACTATCTATCTATCTATCTACCTATTCCCGGTGTTGTACAGGATTACACACCTAATAACCTAAGGTCTGGGGTTACCAACATACTCAATTAACTTGCAGACAATTGACTCTAAAGTGAAGTAAAGGAAATAGGAGGATTAGAAAGACTTACTTGATTACTGAAGGTCGATCCTTGCTAGTCCTCTTTCACTCCGCTTCACCTTCAAAGTCTTCAAGGTTGCTCCTCTTTCACCTGTCAAGAAACAATCTTCCAGATACAAGATGATTCATGTATATATAGGAGGTTAGATAAATCACATATAAGATGCATAAACATAAACATTCATCAAACCACGATACATGAAACACATATGGAAGAAGGATTCTCTTTATTATCAATAATGAAGAAGTTCATATTACAACTCAACGCCTAAGACAAGGACTCCTCTGCAACCAAAGGATTCTGAGTTCCACTACTCCAAAGACTTATGTATAAAATCCACCCACATAACTTTGCTCTCCAAGTATATCTATCCAACACCCTCCCCAAGGCATGTATTTATATGGGTGAAATAAGGCAGTTCTCGAAGGTTGGGGAAGTTGTAACAGTTAAGGAAATTAAGTTAAATGAGTTAACTAATCTCTAATTAGCGCGTGTTTTATGTTTAAATGTTAAGAGACACATTCGCGGGTATGTAGTAGAGTAACCCACGAATGATTCACGACTTATCATAAGGGCAACCCGCGAATACATAGATTCGCGACTTGCATCAACTGGGACTCACGAATGACTCGCGAGTTGTATAAAAGAAGAGTCGCGAATACAACTCAACATAGTAAAATAGCAAAGTAACTAGCTGGGTATATAAGGAATGTATTTCATAATAAGCTAAGAAATAGTGTTTTGGGAAAACCTCTATCCATAGATGTCCTTTTTGTGCCAACATGAGGGATGTCGACACTCGGACGGAGAGGTGCCATTCAGGTGTATAACAGATGCCCCCTAATGTGTGAGGTTAGAGGGAAGCGATGGTCGAAATACATTATAATATTTAGCTTTGGAGAACTCAGAAATCCAATGGAGCAGAGAGAGTACCTGAAACAAATACATAGTAATGTCATATACAAAGTTACATCTGAGGATGCTATGTTCAATTTACTAGAACACTAGCTCCTTTACAATATTTGAGTACATCATATGATACGGGTATAGAACCACGTATATTACAAAGGTGGATCGAAGCCACAATATACAATAATGATGAGTCTTCAAAGATCTGGAAGCTATGTAGATAGATAGAACATAATCTTGCACAACTTAGTCCGTAAGTGTGAACTAAGGTCTTCATAAAGGATCCCAAAGAACCAGTACAATCCAAGCCATGTGAATAGGGGTAAGCTGAAGTCGAACATGGAAAGGATTCAACAGTTTGTCAACCAATAAGGGATAATTGACAACTGAAGCAAAGGAATTCACCAATGATGAAAGTGAATCTAGAGGTACGATCGTCAAAACTTTAGGTCTTCGCCATCAGGAAGTACTGAAAATGGAACCATGTTGTGATAAGGAAGGCAACAGATCCTCCAACGGATCACAAGAGTGACTAGGAACTGGGCAAAAGAAGGGAGACACAAATAGATAACAGATATAACAATGATGGGATCAGGCTATAGATCAGACATTGGGTAGAGTCCTTGAATAGTGAGCACAACACAGAGATGACCCAAGGCAGCATATAATTAAGAGATGGAACAACTAGACTTATCTATCGTGTAGGAGACATGAGCAGATTCCCCAGGTATAATGGACAAGAGGAGGAGTAAGAAACTTAAAGTGATAGCTGAACACAAGTGGACACTGAAACATGGATATCGAAAAACAAAGAGTGCTATGTTCAAGGATGACATGCTGCCATTACTGAAAACAAGAGAAAACTTCTTCCTTACCTTCCCTATTAAATTTTAACGAGTCCAGGAAAGTAAACTCGGTTCCCTCTTCATTTTTTAACACACTTGAAGAGATGGGAAAATAATGCTTGATTCACTGATTCGTGGATTTAATGAGCCTGAACTAGTACATGCTCAGTCGGTGTTTTCACATTTAGAGAGTTTGAAAACACCAAAGAAGACTCCAGGGGGGTCCTTTTTCGTCCAATTAAGTCTCCTGAGGCTAAAAAAGTATAAAACAAACCACAGAAGAACTCTCTTAACTTCCGAAGAAGAAAAGGTGCACCTTTTTCGTACTTAGTCAGGGAGGTCTGAAAAAGGTTAAATTACCACCTACCCAACGCTCCTTCCAGAACAGCATAAGATAGCTTGAGTTTTACGAGTGTGAAGGAAAGCAAGATCACTCGGAAAGATCCATTTGGTTACGAGAAATGGGGCTTACAACAATAAACTCGTTGCTTTGTTCTTTAGTGTTTAATGAGCATGACAAAGACACAAAGTACACTCGGAATCTTTTTCATGTTTGGGTCCAGAGCACGAAAAAGAGAAAACTAAGCTCAAACCGGGTGTTCCTTTTCCGTAAATTTAGTCCCTCAGGTCCGGAAAAGTGATAAACCTATACCTGAGAATACTCTTCTTAATTCAAAAGAAAAGAGAGTGATCCTTTCTCGTATTATTCCGCATGGTCTGAGAAAGAGATAAACTACCACCAATGCGGATGCCCGTTCACATATTCTTAACGAGCTTGAACGGACGAGATAACTCGGCAGTCAAGTCTGTTTTGAAGGAGTCAGACCTGGTCCTAAAGAAACTCCATAAGGGCACCGGGGAGTCCTATAAAGGGATAGCTTGTAAAAAGAGATTCAGAAGAAGCTCTATTTGGCGTGAAAAATAGCTAAGAGGACACCCCTGAACCTGAAACAGTGGCAGCATGAGCATCAAAGGATGACAAAGGCATGTAAAGATGATACTCATGAAATAAGGGCCCTAGCCACGGAGGAACAATGGTAGAGACAAGGTACTAATGGTTTAGAATACCATAGTCCATAGCAAATTGTTAAATACTAAGGTTAATATGGAATGATAAGATGCCAACATGTGTTGAAAATAGCAAAACCACCCAATTGGAGCAACAACACTCTGTAAAAGTTGATAAACCTGTTCCAAGGCACAAAAGTATGGCATTAGTTGATTGACATTTCAAACTATAGGAAAGAGACCCACTTTATGAAATATTATTTCTATAAATAGAATGAAATTTAAAACAATTCTTACCATTTGAACTTTTTGAACCATAAAGAGCAAGATTACCCTCTACCTTTGATCAATCACTGTGGACAATTGGACCTTCAGAATTGGAATCCGTCAGCTTCAGGTAATTCTACACCCTAAGCTCGTCAATTTGATCCAAACAAATATTAAATTTAATGGTGAATTCAGTATTTTTCATCATCCCAAACTACATCAGTGCACATTCACGGGTTGCTAAGCATGAAAGTCGCGAATACACGTTTCATTCACGGGTTGTCTAATTAGACATCCGCAAATGATCTGCGACCTGCCCTAATGGACAGTCGTGAATGCTGCGCGATGGGGTAAAACTTTAAAAATATGCAAAATTTTCAAAATTTTATTATGGAATACTAAACTCAATTACTTGTATTTGCCAGGAAAAATATGGTCCTGGAGTGGAGAGAAAGGGAGCATGAAATAATGGATCATGCGACACTCCAAAGCGTGCCCACCATCCAAGCATTGAGGACATGTGGGCTATTGAAATTCTTTTGTACATCGCCCATGCGGGCAAATGTCTGCTTACTGGAATTCATGGTCAATTACTGGGATCATGATATGGGGATGTTCAATCTTCAAGGTGAGACCTTAGAGCTTACCGTGGAAGATATATATTTCATTACCGGGTTTTCACAACGGGGGACACTGGTGAATTTGGAGGGCACTGGCCGGGGCGGGGACCCCTTGAGTGTCCAAAACTATGTTGACATATTCTGTTCACCGGGTACTCAGAAGAAGGGTAGCAGCGTTCTTATTGTAGACATCCAGGATTTCACACTCCAGATATTAGCTAGTACCATTGCGAGACTTGCAGGGTCAACAGGATTACATATGGCCACCAGGAATCAAATGAGGGTGGAAGTTGACTACTTTAGAGGTGCTCTCTATGATTGGTGCTCGGGAGTTCTCCCCATCATGAAGAGACAACTATCCGACTGTAAAAGGGGAAGACGCAAGAATTTTCGCTATGCAAGCATACTAGTGGCGTTCTTCTTCGAGAGAGTACCGGCCATGAGCCCTGCTATACCACTAAATGTCAGGTCTCCACGTCAGCCGAGGCTGAGCCGGTGGGGAGACATCTTCCTCCGTCAAGGAGGAGGAGACATAGTACACAGCGTTTACGATGATGAATTTTATACATGGTGGGAACGACAGCTGCCGGCGTTGAAGCAGTTTCCATACATCGGGATGGATTTCCGAGGTGACCCCGATCTTGTCCTCCCTCCAGGAGGAATATGGGACGAGATGGGTAAGTAATTTTTAATTTTTTATCATTTTCAAATTTTTATGAATTTTCCAATGATAGAATATATACATATGTACAAGTCTTAATCCTATTCATGTGTCAAAATGCAGATATTGGACCAGTCCGCCCTGAAGGGCACCCCCGTATGTTCGTGCGTCCGGTTGTAGGGGGAGACCCAGGATTGATTCGGGTACTAGAGGGGAAGCTGGCCAGGTTGACCCAGTGAGTACCTATGATACGAATTGAGCATATACCTACAGCCATGCAGGATTTTGTAGTAGGGGTTCCACCGATTTGGCTACGTCTGTTCAGGCGAGTAGCTAGAGCAGTACTTGTATATAGAGATGCGGTGGAGGCTGTCGAGGCCGAGGAGGCTGAGGAAGTCAGGGTGCATAGAGATCATGGGGACCAAGGTGGTCCCAGTGGCCAGGGCGGGTAGGGATAGTTCTAGGGCATTTTGATGGATGATGATCTACATTTTGTATATTTTGTATATGACGGGATCTACGGATCAGACTCGACCTATCTATGATAGATATTTTACATATATATATATATATATATTTGTGTTTTGTTGTCAGTTTATTTACAAGTGTTTCTTATAGGGTTGCTGTATATTTTATAAAATGTGTGTGAGATGCCAATCCAAAATGTAATTAGCATATGCATCAGTCAATGAATTTTGATTTCGTGGAATATGATTGAAAGTAATAACTTCAAAATGTCTTTCCAATAAACGAATTTGCATGAACTAACGTAATAAGGTAGGATTTCGCACCTGATAAGCTCGATTGAGCTGGGAAACTACCAACTGGGAATCCAAACGGACTTCAAGCTGGGTGATGCCATGTGACAAAGCATCCCATAGGAGCTAAATTACAGCCCTATACTTAGCAACATTATTAGAAGCAGGACCTAGACAAGCGCCACCCACGGCAACAAGCTGTCCTGAGGGAGAATAGATAACCCATGCTGCCGAAGCCAGGTTACAAGTGTGATGGCTGGCACCATTAGCGAAACCTATATACATCTCGGAAGACATCTGCAACAACCAGTAGATTAATATAAAAAACAAAACTGAAAACCTAATGTACATAAAAAATACATACACTAAAAATACAAGAAAAAGTGCTAAGCCTAAGCGTAGTACTTCTTCAGGTAGAGCCCATTTTTAGGCTCAGGTAGCTTATTCCCATCATAATCAACTAATTCATATGCGCCTTTAATTAATACCTTCGACACGACATAGGGTCCTAACCACATAGCCTTGAATTTTCCTGCCCCCAGAGTTTCTTTATCTTGGTCCCAAAGCAAGACAAGTTCCCCTTCAGAGAAAACCCTAGGTTTGACCGTTTTATCATATTGAGATTTAAACCTATTTTTATGAGCCTGATTCACAGTCAACGCATCTCTACATTTTTCATCAAGGTGTTCTAAGTGTACCAGACGTTCCTCAAGCTCAGTTGTATCAGGTAACACATGAATGGCTATCTTCAAAGACGGGATTTCACATTCAATCGGAGTAACTGCTTCCACCCCGTGAACGAGTTGGAAAGGGGAATAACCCGTGGCAGTCTTGACATTAGTTCTGTAAGCCCAAAGAGAAGGATATAACATGATGTGCCAATTAGAACGAGCTGCATCAATTGTCCGTTTAAGGATAGTTTTTAAAGTCTTGTTGACAGCCTTAACTTGACCGTTAGCTTGCGGATAGTATGGAGAAGAATGTTCTTGTCGAAATCTGAGCATGGTGGTCAATTCTGTCATCATGTTATTTTGAAAATGACTGCCATGGTTAGTGACAATCACTTTGGGAATACCAAACCTTGCAATAATTTGATTGAAAACAAAGAAAGCTGCAGTTTCCCCGTTATCTTTGAAAGTAGGCATTGCCTCTGCCCATTTCGTAAAATAGTCAACAGTGACAATGATGTATTTATGCCCCCCAGCCGAGACTGGGTTGCATGTCACGTAATCGATCCCCCATTTCATGAAGGGGCCTACTGAGACAACAGGAAATAACGGAGCAGGATGCGACCGCATTTTTCTGGTGTAAAGCTGACACGGATGACAACGCTTCACGGCTTCCACACAATCTTTAAAGATCGTGGGCCAGAAATAAATAGCACGCAATATCTTCTGGGTCATTGCTAACCCATATAAATGACCCCCACATGCTCTGCTATGGGAATCATTTAGGACAATCTCCGCTTCCTCATGAGTAAGGAAGCGACGCAAAACAAAATCTACCCCTCGTCGATATAATGTATCTCCTATAATGAGGTAGTTATTGGCATGAAGTCGTAACTTACGTCGTTCCTCCCTAGAATAAACGGCAGGATACTTCAAAGTCTGGAGATATATAAGAATATCCCCGTACCAAGGATCAGAGGTGGATATTAGGAAGATGTGCTCATCTGGGAATGAGTCATCTTCAACAACTACATTTTCTTCAGTGGGAAATTCTGCTATAAGATCAGCAAAAACTAAGGACTTCTTAGACTTAGCGGACTAGAAATCCAAGTCAAACTCCTAGAGAATGACTATCCATTTGTTAAATTTCCCCCCAACAATCCGTTGGGATAAAAAATATTGGAACAGATTCACATCCGCCACGACTCTTGTGGTCCTCAGTAAAATGTAGTGGCACAACCTCTGCACAGCATAAATAGCTGCTAAGGCTAACTTCTCGACGTGGGAGTATCTAAGCTCAGGTCCAGCCAAAGCATGGCTAAGATAATAAATGACATGCTCAATGAGCTTATCGTCCTCCTGGACTAGTACTACCCCAATGGTTGACTCCGATGCGGCCATATATAATATAAAATCCCTAGAATAATATGGTGGACGTAATAAAGGAGCCGACAAAAAAGCTTTTTTCAATGCCTCGAATGCAAGTTGTGCGGTTTCATCCCATACAAAAGGAGTGTCTTGTTTGAGCAAGTGCATGAAACCTTTAGTGATCTTGGCATAATCAACGATAAAACATCGAAGAAAGTTGGACTTTCCTTGCAGGCTTTGAAGTTGGCTGAGATAGCGAGGAGGAGGAAGATTTACAATGGCCTCGACTTTCAATGGATCTACCTGGATGCCTCTAATAGAGACAATGAATCCGAGTAATCTTCCTGACTCGACACAGAAAACACACTTGTGGGGATTCAAGCGAATTCTATAGTATCTACATCTTTCAAAGATCAACCTTAAATGATCTGGATGTTGAACCCTCTTGCGAGAATGTGCGGGCAGATCATCAAGGTATGGTTCGACAATGGCTTTTATGTCATGAAAAGCAAAGTTCATAGCCCGTTGAAAGGTAGCCCCAGCATTTTTCAATCCAAAGGGAATTTTCTTTTACGCAAATGTACCCCAAGGGAAAATGAAAGCAGTTTTGTGTTGGTCTTCCGGTTTGATTTGGATTTGATTGTAGCCGAAGAAACCATCCATAAATGAAAACACCTCACTTCCCGCACATGCATCTATGATCTGGTCAATAAATGGTGTGGGGTAGTTGTCCTTAGGATAGGCTTTATTGAGGTCTCTAAAGTCTGTACAAATGCGAATAGTCCCTTGATTTTTATCAACAGGAACAGGGTTGGACACCCATTCAGTCAAAGCTATGGGATATATAAAACCAGCTTTCAACAGCTTTTCAACTTCTGCCTTCTTAGCCGCCGCTTTACGCGGGTTCACAGGTCTTAATTTCTGTCGAACCAGTTTGGCATCAAGATAGGTTCGGATTTCATGTTGAACAATAGATGGATCAATGCCTGGCATCTCCTCATATGACTAGGAAAAGATATCGTAGAACTCCTTAAAAAGGGCAGTGTAGATAGCAATCTCCTTCGGAGAGGAGTTTGCACCTATATAGATGTTTTCCACGACATCTGGGTTCACAAAGATGTTGATAGGTATAGTGGCGGAAATGTTTGCCATATTCCCCTCGGCAAACACTCCTTCCCTAGGAAAAGGGTTAATAGGTATATCATCATCTTCTGATAGTCTCACGTGAAACTCTTGGTTTTCTATTCTGCTTAGATCTGGAAGAAAATAGGATCGATGATGAAGATCCTCACAAATCTTATCACGTCCACTCATGCCTTCCAAAATAGCTTCATCGGAAGGTAAAATGATATCTAAGCAATCTATGGAATGTAAAGAGTTTTCCACCCATGCAGGAAAATAGACTTTTCCCAGATCATCCGAGACTGTTAGAGGATCTGGAATGGGATCAGCAGCAGCTTGAGTGATGGCTTGATAAGCGACCTCTACTGCCGATAAGGGCACTTCCGGTTCATGGGGAGTTGGGAGGACCCAAGGATCAGTCCTATCGACAACCGTAGTGATGGACCTCCCCACACTAGTAGAACCAATGTAATTAACCGGGGCTGGAAGATCAAATGTTCCCATCAGTGATGTGTACATTCCAGCCCCCAAGCTTTGTGCAGTAGGTTTTACCTGATCAACCAATGGCACAGTGGACTCATTAGACTCTAAACAGCCTTTTCGGGTAAAATCAAGTTGATCAATAGTAATCAACTTGCCCTCATGTGGAAAAACCACTACACGAAGAACGACCGACGTAATAGCGGACATAGCATAAGTCCAACTCCTTCCTAGAAGCAGATTGTAGTCCAAAGGAGCATCAATCACATCTACTTCAACAGACACTAATTTTCCTGCCAACTTAATCTTGAAAGCTGGTAGGATACCATGCGGATGGAAGGATATTCCATCAAAAGAAGTAAGCAAAGTGTTTGATGGGACCAGCTCTGGGGATCTAAGAGCTTTCCAGCAGGTCAAGGACATAACACATGTAGAGGCTCCCTCATCAACAACTGCCCTTCCAATGGTCTTACCACCATGGACGACATCTATAGATAGGGCTACATGGTAAGGGAGGTGAATTTTAACATTAGACAAATGAAACTTCGCCATGAGACTCGAAGAGTCCATGCTACCTAAAGCTGCTAAGAGGGCATCCTGCTGAGCGGTACAACTCTGTAACACCTCTAAAGCTGACATTGCATAAGGGGTTTGAGATAAGTCTTCAACCACAGAGTAGTTTGAAGCAGCCCTAGCATTATGGTTATGCAAATTCTTCTTGAATACACCTTTCGGTATCTTCGGCATAGTTTCAGCAGGTTTCTCTATCGTGAGAGGGTTCGAAGTTTCAACTACAACTTTACCCTTTTCAGAAGTCTCAGTCTCGTAATTTTTGTTTCTTGTCTGCAACAAAGTCGAAGATCTAACCATGTTGATATAGTTAGGGTCAGGGGCAGTTTGAGTGCCCCCTGTTACGTTAGAAGCTGAAGCAGTGTTCTGTCCTTGGGGAAAAGGATCCTTCAGGACAGCCGGTTGTTGAGCTTTAAGCAGCTTCTAGGCTTGATCCATAAGGGGACAAAGGTGAGTAAGGTGGTCCTCTTGGCACAACTTAAAAGGGAACTTGACCTTCTTCTTTTCTTTTTTTCCCCCATCAGCATTGTTCATGGGCTTTGGCTTGTTTTGGTTTCCCTCTCCCTTCTTACCTTTCTTTTTCTTCCCGCCGGGATGCTAATTGCCCTTCTGAGAGGTTAGAGCAAAGACATTTGCATTCTGGAGAGAGGGGGCAGCCTTTGCTGCCTCTTCCATAGACTGTTTGACAGATAACTGGTGAAGTTGTTTAGTTAAAGACTCTACAATGGGAGAGTTAACAGACCCAACCACACCATCGGCATGGGGTCCAGGCTTAGGCTTCTCCGCCTCGTGCGAATGCCTCGGTGCCTCAGGGATGATCTCATACAAGATCCCAGATTGTGAATAAATCAAGTCTAACTACTGGGCCCTGAGTATGGCTTCTTCTTCGTTCGTTCCTCCTGATGTGGAAACATCCTTAGATATGTACGGCAACAGTGATTTAAGGAACCATTCTAACAGAAACTTGGGAGGAATGGTGGCTTTGATAAGGCTCTTTCGCCTCCTCCACTCTTGGATATCATCCGAGATGTGGGTAGCCTTGTTTTGTCTAAAAGTAGACAACAAGTCCGTTCTGAAATCGTATCGAACCGGAAGCTGAAAGTGACTAAGGAAAGCACTAGCCAAATCCCAGAAACTACTAAAGGCAGCAGAAGGCAGTTCAATATACCATTTTGCCGCCGTACCTGTCAAGGTCCTCTGGAATAGCCTCAATCTAATTGAATCCTCATTCAACGAATTGGAAGAACACCATAAGTGAAAAGTGGTGGCATGTACCCCAGGATCTTCACCAGTTTTGCCTTTGAACTTAGGGATGTCCGATGGTAACTTGGTGGGAACAGGTGGCCACAAGGGGTCATGCCTCATTGGGTCATTCATCAATTTTGACAAGTCTGGCAAGTTTAAAGTTTCCAGGAATGGAAGTTTGGGCCTAACCGAGGTAGTAAATGTGCCAACTTGGGGATTTGAGGGACCTGCCCCCGAATTCCCATGGGTAAAAGTGGGGTTGCCCCCAGCTACCGGTTGTGAAGTGGGAAGGTTGCTTTGAAACGAATTCCATCCGTAAGCCACAGGATTGTGTGTGGGAGGTGCAGTGTAAGAGGTTCGGGCCGTCCCCATAGAAACAGGAGACTGAAAGATAGGAGCAGGTATCCCTTCGCTAAATAGCGAAAAGGGAGAGCTTGTGTATGGGACCGAAATAGGGGTTTGGAAGCTTTTCCCATAAGAGGTGTTGCTCCCAAACTACACTCCTACATATGAAGGAGATGGACCTATGTATGGATTGGATGGGGGAATGTGCCCCCCATTCCAAGGAAATCCTTGGACAAATGCCGAGCATCCTACCGGACCACTCTGGGTAGTGTAAGGGAAGGAAGAAGGAATAGTAGGTATACTGGGGATCCCGGTAACCATGTCACCAGAAGTACCTCCTATGTTTGAGTGAACCGGTGGTTGAACTACCCGGCTCGCTGGAGTCAAATGTGTAGAAGGAAAACTAGATCTAGGGGCACTTACCGGGGGAGGTAGTACCCCTTCAACCGGAATGGTTGAGGTGAACACAAAAAAACTTTCTCATGCAGAAGACATGACTCTACCCACAGGGACACCTAGCATTGGTGAATCAAAAGGTCTAACCTGAACGATCACATGATCGTTTAAATCAGTCAAGGGGGTGTTAAAGTTTCTTGCAAACTCGTCAGCCTGCAATTCTTCTATCTCAACTGTGTCAAGATCAAAACGGTTAGCAATGAGTTCTGGTTCACCAATAACTTCACTTATTCCTACAGGTTCAAATGAACTGTCTGTGTCTAATCTCCGCCTTTGAGGTAAAGGTGGAGGCTCCAATGTGGTGATAGGAGGAAGGTTTCTCAACCTTCTTGACCTTCTAACAGGTTGGTCCTCCAGAATTAAAAATTTAACAAATCACACCCTAAGGCCAACTAAACACAGGAAAAACCACAAAGCATAGACTAAAAATTCCTAGAGTCTCAAGCAATCAAACCAGGGTAAAAGATATACTTTCCCGAAGAAAGTTGATGAACGATTACTTGGCATCCTTGAAGTGGTTCTTAGGCACAAGCGGAGGAATCACCCACCGCCCTCCTGCACTTTCAACAAGGGTTACCTTCCAAGCCCGTTCAAGGTGAACCAGAAATAACCTTCCGGTTTACCTAGGTATGAACCCTAAAAAGACAAGAGACTAAAGGCTACCTTGGCAATATCAACAGTCTGGGGGGACAATCGTCAGCCAAACTCGTATGCATGGGCAGGGTAGCTGAGCCTGAAACTCTGTCTAGGACAGAATCCCCAGATGCATAAAAGTCCTGAGTTACGCTTTGACAAGGATTCAGAGGGTTATCTCCTCTGTCCAAGCCTCCACGTGGCCTAGTGCTTAACTCCCGTTTGAGAGGAGCTTCCCAGATACAGTCAATAAAGTCAAGGATTTACCTAAAGAAAGGTCCACTACGTCCGAGTTTTATAACTTGTGGGAATTTTACACTTCCTAGCCCACAAGTCTAGCCTAAGCTAGTAGGTGAAAGACCCCTAAAAACAAAAACTTACTAGTAAATTTTAATTTATGCGTTTATTTTAAAGGGTTGTGCTTTACTCAAGAGGAAAGGGAGTGGTATACTTTATGATGTTTTGACTCAAACAAGAAATAAATGAAAGTAAAGGTGTATTCAAAGCAAAATTACCATTATAAAAGCAAACTTCTTTTTAATTTTTGCAATTATGTATTGATGAATTGAAAGCAACGATGAAAGAAACTAAGCCTATATTTTTGTAGTTTTTGATATAATATTTTTAAATTGAAATAAACACTACTTATGCAAAATCACAATGCAAAAGCTTTAACTATGTTTTCTTTTTACTTTTAAAAATAATCAAAATTCTACTATGCATCTACAATGCATTATACTTGAGCAAACTGGAAACTTATAAACTGTATAAAAGCAACAAAATGAAGCAAACAGGCTGACAGAACCAAAGGACAACCAATAAAGGAAGGCTAGGAACCCTACCTTGGGTGCTTAACAATGACAAAGAATCACTGCAGACTTACAAAGTCAAGTGACAACCAGCCACTGTCAGAAGACAGACTGGAAAAACAGAGCCCAAGACCCTGATCACTGATCTGGACAAAGACACTTTAACCCACAACCCAAACAAGCCAAAATACTTCAGTATGCAAGCAGTAAATAATCCAAGCAAAAAGACTCAAGGGCTTCCGAAAAAGCAGAGAAGTGTGATCACCAACAGTATTCAGACCAACTACACAACATTCTTAAAGAAAGTCCACTCAGAAACAGGGATTAAACAAAGAAAAGAACAAGCAAACCTTATCTTAAAAATCCCTACTTCCAGGAGTATTCGTGACTGTATATAGGAGCAACTCGCGAATGATTCGCAACTGTCTAGTATTACAACCCACGAATGCAAACCTATATTCGCGACTGTCTAGAAAGACAACTCGCGAATGGGTATAAATTTTTTCTAAAAAACCAAGAAAAACAAAATACTTTCAAATGCTGAGGCAAATAAGAACCAGGATAACAGATCACACACAAACTTACAGGCAAAGACTGGTCAGGGGGACAGAAAACAACCTACAATAGTCCAGGCTCCCCAGCGGAGTCGCCAGTTCTATTGTACAGGATTACACACCTAATAACCTAAGGTCTGGGGTTACCAACATACTCAATTAACTTGCAGACAATTGACTCTAATGTGCAGTAAAGGAAATAGGAGGATTAGAAAGACTTACTCGATTACTGAAGGTCGATCCTTACTAGTCCTCTTCCGCTCCACTTCACCTTCAAAGTCTTCAAGGTTGCTCCTCTTTCACCTATCAAGAAACAATCTTCCAGATACAAGATGATTCATGTATATATAAGCAGGTTAGATAAATCACATATAAGATGCATAAACATAAACATTCATCAAACCACGATACATGAAACACATATGGAAGAAGGATTCTCTTTATTATCAATAATGAAGAAGTTCAGATTACAACCCAACGCCTGAGACAAGGACTCCTCTGCAACCAAAGGATTCTGAGTTCCACTGCTCCAAAGACTTCTATATAAACTCCACCAGCATAACTTTGCTCTCCAAGTATATCTATCCAACACCCTCCGCAAGGCCTTTATTTATATGGGTGAAATAAGGATGTTCTCGAAGGTTGGGGAAGTTGTAACAGTTAAGGAAATTAAGTTAAATGAGTTAACTAATCTCCAATTAGCGCGTGTTTTATGTTTAAATGTTAAGAGACACATTCACGGGTATGTAGTAGAGCAACCCGCAAATGATTCGTGACTTATCATAAGGGCAACCCGCAAATACATAGATTCGCGACTTGCATCAACCGGGACTCGCGAATGGCTCGCGAGTTGTATACAAGAAGAGTCACGAATACAACTCAACATAGTAAAATAGCAAAGTAACTAGATGGGTATATAAGGAATGTATTTCATCATAAGCCAAGCTATAGTGTTTTGGGCAAACCTCTATCCATAGATGTCCTTTTGTGTGCCAACATGAGGGATGTCGGCACTCGGACGGAGAGGTGCCATTCAAGTGTATAACACCCGGGGAGCCATATTGTAAATTATTTGTGAGTAATGTGTATTGTACATGCAATATAAAGAAAAACTACAGTTAGCTCATATTTCTTTCCACAATGCATGAACAATTAAAGATATTTCAACAACCAGATAGCCAATTGTTTTATGAACTACATACATTACTCATGGTGGTCATTCCACAAAATAAACCAGAAATCATTTAAACAAGAACATAGGTTCAAAGAGTTAGAACGATCTCACGGTTAATGGACAAAAAGCTGGAAAACAAAATAGTTCATCTTTCAGCCATCCACAGCATAACATTTGGAAATTCCACCAATCTTTCTCCAACAGGCAAACCATATTTCTTTATTGCAAAGAGAAATAGTTCTTCTTACAATATCGCTTTCTAGTCTAACTGGGAAAAAGCCCCCTTTCCCCTTCTAAGATTTCTACATTTATACCAAAAGGGTGAGACGGTTGGGCTGCCCAAAGTAACCTTTGGTCTTCCCAACTCCTCGTTTCCCAACGTTTTACTTTTCTCAAATGTTTTACAAAATTGTTACAAAATACAAAAGTGACTACTCCTTCACGAGGAGGGTCCCACTTGGGCGTCTAGAAACTTCTTCCATGCCGAAGCTTCCGCAGCAATGCCTTCAAAGGCACAAGGCTCCAAAAACTGAATATTTATCTCAAACTTCTCAGCTTGATTCTTTATAGCCTCGATCCTGGCTGCACTCAATCGAAGCTGATCCTCTAGAAGCTGTACACTGATAGCTGAATGATCTACTTCACTTCTCAAGATCTGATCATCCAGGGCTTTAATATTCTGTACCTTAGCTTCCTCTTCCTGGTATCTCTTCTGCAACAGCTCCATAAAGGCGTTGTGATCCGGGAAAGCATCAAACCTCTGCTCGGCCTCTATCTGGCACCGGTTGTAGGTAATGAGAAGTCTTCTGAAAAACTCGGTGCATAATCCTTTTGTATTTTTAACGGCCTTCTTGAAATCTTCAGCGGTGTTGATAGCGAATTCCACTAAATCATAATCCCGCTTGAGGCATGGTTGATCTTTTGATGGAAGCTCTACTGGATTTTCTTCATTGCTTTTTAGCCTTGCCATTCTTGTAGTCAGAACTTCAAGGACGTCCTGAGATCTATCTACGAAGTAAGAGGAGGTTTCCATGATTTCTTCTAAGCAGCCATCTATCTGTAGAACTTTGCACCTTTCCTCCTCTATAGCAGTCTGTAGCTACAGCATCCTAGCTTTCTGTGACAATACATGCTCTTTGAATGGCTGGAGGTTGACCTGCTGCTCCCTTGCTTCCTCCAGAGTAGTTGTCAGAGAGGCAATCTGCTCTTGATGCTTCTTGTCCTGCTCTTGGGTGTGCAGTTCACTGGCTTGCAAGATGATCCTTTGTTGCTCTTCTAGCCTTCTACCTTTCCCATCAGCTGATCTTTCTCTGCCTTTAGCTCTTGATATTCTTTCTGCACCTTCTCCAGATGATTCTTGGGTAGTCTCCCTAGCCTGTCTCTCTATTTGGAGGGCCTGCAATTCATCCCTAGAAGCCTTCATCTCCCTCTGCATTTCTTCATACTTCCGCTTCAGCCTATTGCCTTCCTCTCTCTCTTTTCTCAATGTATCCTTCAATTGAGCCGAGGAATTCTTGGACTCCTCCAAGTCTGTCATTACCTTACCCAGGTTATCTTCTGAGGCATTGATTAGTGCAGCCTTGGCTCTCAGGGTGAATCTTGAATCTTGGTCTGTTCCCAACATAACAGTCATATCCGTGATCATTTTACCGGGCATATCTCCTGTTTCAACCCTCTTTTCTGTTCTCTTTATTATCCTCTTTGTAGCCCTGTCATAAAACACAGTGTTAAAATCAGGGATTTCTTCTCCCTTTTTCTGCACAAAGGGGACCAGCTTCAATGTGGGGACCATGGATGTGCTGGAAGCAGGTACTTGTGGGTCCTGCACCACGGGGTTTTGGGTCTGCCCTCCAGCTGTATCAGAGGCTGACTATTCTGTCTGTGTCTGTGTCAGCTTCAGCCTCTCTGCTTCCTTCTTTTGTAGCTTCTCATCGAGCTTCCTTTTCTTTTCTTCTTCTTCTTTCCTAGCTACTTCTTCTGCTTTCTCAGCTGCTTCCTGAGCAGCTTTTCTTTTCTCTTCTTCTTCTGTGTGCAGCTAACCTGCAGCTTCTTGCGCCAACCTTTGGGATTCCTCATTTCTCTTTTTGGCCTCTTCATCAGCCTTGGCTTGTTCATCCCCCTTCCCACCTTTGGTGGTAATCTTCTTCTTAAACCTTATTCGCAAGGCTGTCATGTTTACTGCATTTCGGAATATGGACTCCTCTCGATCCCAATGGTGGGCATACTCAAAATGCACGTTGTGCTCTTTAGAGTGTTTAGCCACTTTGCCTTGAGTATCATTTCTACGGAAGGGCATTTCGCCAAAATGAAATCTTTCCAGTTCTTCTATAACTTCGTCGACTTTCTTCACTTTGGTGAACCTGTAGCTTCCTAACTTGAAGGGCAAAGGGGGATAGGTGGTCTTCTTGTGCTCAAATAGAAAGCTACCTATTCCATCCAGGAACACTTGTCTGACTGCCTCCTTGTGAATAATGTAATCAGTTGCGTATTTGGGCAGTAGGGAGGTGCTCTTGAACCTCCAAACATCCTAAAATACATACCATTTTCCGTCAAATAGTAGTCTGCATACTCCTCTATTACTTGCAGTGCCTCCTCGAACATACAATCACACTCCTTCAGGAAAATGAGTGTGTATAGAGGCATAAGGAAGTGTTCACAGACTTCTCTGTAATGGATGTAATATTTATGTGCCCATAATGGTTTATAAGCAGCATAGACAGGCATTCTTTCCTTGTCCCAGATGCACCTGAGACCAGGGAAAAGCTGGTTGCATAATATACAGTCTATCAATATGGAACTCATATAGAATTCTGATCTCTTCTGGTGTACTCCTCCCAAAGCTAAAGCCAAGCAAGCGGAAAGACTATTGGATACAATGTTAGCCCAGTTGAAAATTGTCCCCTGGGTTGCAACATAAAAAGTGATTGGGATCCATTCTAACTTGAATAAGCTACCATGTGCTCTTCCAAAAATCCGGTTCAACATTAAAGCTATGAACCTGTAGGGAGCCCTTAAGCTAGCTGTATTGTAATCACATGTTGGTCTGTATCTGTAATGTTTTCCTTGCAACATCATCCTTTTAAATGTCTCCACCAGATCCATTCTAATGTTGTTTAGCCAATCATCAGATAAAAAGACTTGGACTTTTGGTAGGTGGTAAGCCAGAGCTACATATCCAGGGCTATATGCAGCATAGCCCTGTTTGTTAACATCCTCCAGAATCATTGTTGTGACATCTGCCCGGGGCAGAATCCAACCTATTACCTCAGAGCATGGGAACAGCTCTGGTCTGGTGGCAATTTTCATGATTGCGGATCTTTCTATGTTAGCATATATACTTTCTTCTTCCAATCCCATATTAGGAACCTCTCTTCGTGTGATCAGTCTATATATTTCCCCCCACTGGTATTCAGGTTCAAAGACAGAAATGCAGTTCGTGTCCTTGTATATGTATTCTGTCTTAGTGACAACTTCTACTTCTGGCTCTTCCTCGACCACAGGGGTCTTCTTCTTTTGTCTCTTTGACATGGTGAGCACTTCCTGCCATAAAATTTTAACATTAAGCCCTTCTGGCTGAGTGACAAATTTGTATACATTAATGTGTAGTGTGCCATTTCTTCTCTATTTAACATAGCAGCAATCAGTCAATGAAGCAAATATATGCATGTATAGCCTGAAATGGCTTAACTAACAGAACTATTAAAACCCGATGTGTAGTGTTCAGTGACTTAGTTTATGTCTAGCATGGTGAAGCATAGCTATATGCAGTAAAATGTGCAATCTACCATTGCTGTAGGCTATTAAACAATTCTAACCATATAATCGAGCGGGGAAACATATACACTACATGAGGAAAACTCCCACTCTCTACGGGCGCCATTATTATTTCGCTGCGCAGGACAGACGAGGGACAAAAAACCTCTGCAAACCTCTTCAATGGCACTTTTCAAACGAACTGCCTGTGCAATCTAATGGTCAATAGCCTAAATGAAATGGCACATCCCTTCCCCCTCCAGCTCGGGTTCAAAACAAAAAAAAACCAACGATGCGCGGAATGGCACAGCGAAACGCTTGCTATTCGAAAATGCGGGTAATATGAAATCCACACAAGAAGGGGAAACCCACCAAATGCCACAGAAAAACCAACAAAAACCTCCCCTACTAAAATCATCATCGCCCAGGGCAGTTTGGTTCAGACGGCGTAACGGCCGTCTGCACCAAACTCCTTTTACTACGCGCAAGGCTACAAAACGGATGGCCGTGAAATAACACGCCTTATGGGTCAAAAACACCCACCACCGCGAACACTAATACCACAAGAAACTCCCCAATATATAGACGTAATCACGGGGTAAAAACAGAAGAAACGACCGCAGTAATTAACCTAACCATGGGAAAAAACAACGTCCGCACTACCAGCTATGCTATAAATCCCCCACTATATGTGCATGTAAAACGAGGTCGAGGGAGAACAGCCCTAGAAAAATTCCAACCATGGGCAAAGTCAACAAATACTTCGAACGGAACGAGGTTAGGGAAACAACAAGCCTACCTGGAAAAGATGCGTAACCGATGTGGAGAGGCCTGTCGAGCTTCACGGTCGAGACACCTAGACTGCGTGTACCGAAAATGGGAATCGGGCGGATGCAAGCGAGCGACAGCACGTGATAATGACGGACGAAACGACAATTAATCGAGAATAGAATAATAAACACGCGTGCCCCATGAATATATATATACCAACTCAAATGGTGGGAAAAAACTAAAGGATCGGACGGCGGCAAAAAAACTGATCGGAAGTCGAAAGTACAGTTCTTTCCACAACGGCGGATGATCAAAACGCTCAAACCTCCGCGGGGACATACATATTGAATGGCGGACCACTTTTGGACCGGAAGCTGAAAGCAACGCCCTTCCGCAACGGGTAAATTCAGAATCCAAATGAATGCACATCAGAAGGGCTAGCGTTTCTTTCATCCGCAACGGCGGAACCTTAAATCGTACCACCGTCCGCAACGTCGGGACTTACGTCGGAAGCGGAACGACTAAGAGATCGAAAAGGAAAAGTGTTCGGAAACCGCAACGGCGGAACTAACAAAAGGTCTGACCTTCCGCAATGGTGGGTTCTAAAATGACTTGGACGACCGAGACAAATAAAAACCTTCCCCAGCCGCAACGGCGCAAATCCATGACTTAAGGGATCGGCGGAACTAAGAAAGCGGGCTTCCAAAACGTTAAAACAATGATCGGAGGAGGAAGTCGTTTTCCTTCTGCAACGGAGGAAGAAAGAAACGATAAAAGTTCCGATGCAAAACCAAGATTCAGCCGAGGTAAACAAACAAATAAATTGGAAAGAAATTCGAAGTCCAAAAACCGAATGTCCATCCGCAACGGTGGAAGCTAATAGCAAACACCTTCCGCAACAGCGGAGAAAGAAAATATAAAAAGATCTGATGTAAAACCCAAAAGTCAGCCGAGCGGGAAACGAAACATTTAAGCAATGATCGGGAGAGGAAGTGGTTTTCCGTCCACAACGGCAGAGATAGAAATGACAAATCCCTCCGACGTAAATCAAAAGATCGACCGACGAGAAAACCAACGGATCGGAAGGAAAATCAAAGACAAAACCAACTATCCATCTGCAACGGCAAAAAACCAAACCATAGATCCATCCGCAACGGCGGAAAACCAAACCAAATAACTTCTGATTCGGGCATGCTTCAAATGCATTCAAAGGCAGCGATAAAGCTTGATCATACAGTGGATTACTTCAATTGCTAAAGGGAGAAACCAAACAAGTGGTAAATCAATTTAATCATTTCGAGAAATCATTATTAGACCAACTCAAAGAAGAAAATCGAACTAATCCAAGCGAAAGGAGGGTCCTAAATTTTTTTGGAATTTTGGGAAATTGTTGCAGCTGCAACAAGGATATTATAGGAAATTTATGAGATACTATTCAGATATGACCTATCCATTGGGAGAACTATTAAGAGAAGATTAGGAGTTCGACTAGACAGATGAATGTAACATATCATTTGAAACACTAAAAAGGAAGCTAGTCGAGGCACCCATTCTAAGGTTCCTGAATTGGTTGATCAAATTTCACGTACACATCGACGCATTAGGCCTAGCAATAGGAGCGATCTTAACACAACCAAGGGATGACGGAATGGATTACCCCATAGTTTACAACAGCAGAAAACTAAATAAGGCAGTGTTGACACCCTGACAACTCCCCTTTCATTTTGCAAATAAAAGGGTATCCATTAAATCTTTGTAAATATTTAGCGCTTGGTTTTCTTTAATTTATCCCGCTTCATGTATTTAGTTGTTTTGATGATCTCCCTTTGGATCCGTCATTTTCCATGTTGCTTGATCTTTGGCTTGGTCTCCATTTTATGAGATTTGGGTGATTTCAATGATTTGACTATGTTTCTTATCAGTTCTTTGACCTCATATATGGTTAACCTGATAATGATTTTCAATTATTAAGGATGTGCTTGGATTTATTTCAATTTGATGAGCGTTATGGTCAATTGTTAAAAAAAAAAAATTATTAAAATTTAATTGACACTTATTTCTTTTATGACTTTGAATATTATTTTTATATATTCTTTTGAGCTCATCAAATAATTTGAAGAAAATTTAGTGTTGATAAAGTGATTATTAACGTTATGTTAATAATTATGTTTACTTTATGTGAGAATGAGTTTCTATGTAAATTCTTTTCCATAAAGAATTCTCCAACTTTATCATTAATAATTTTTGAAATAATGTTAATATTGTCCTTTCTTTAGTTATGTTGACTATATAAAAATATCAATACATATTTGACTTATCTCACCATTATATATAAAGGGATTAATAATAATAACAATAATAATAATAATAATAACAAAATAACAAAATTTCAATTTATTTAAATTTTGTTTATTTTTCATGAAAAAAGTAATAATAATATATCATATTTTATCAAGGGAGGTTTCAACATACATCCCCATTATATCAATGATATTGGGTCAAATATTGATGGGAGGTTAAATAATTTAACATATTACAAAAAGTCAAAATGATTATAGACTTTTCGTTGGCATTTTTATTTACTACGGATGAATACAAATAGCTTTCACATAGTATTTGTTTAAGTTAACAATTCTTTTTATTTTTGGTTCATCTCCAGGATATTCGTTGAACATTTCGTGAAGGGATATTTCAGAAGGATTGGTTGTTGCGTTAAGATTGCAGCCATTAAAATGCCAACACTATTCAATTTGAAACCCAGTTTGACGAGAAGAACATGCCACATTTTATTGAAGAATTTGTTTGAAAAGGATAGAATCAACGCATCAGATCATTAGATGAAGTTATTGCTAATCAGCCACATATTGGCGGTTCTATAATTCTGCACGGAAGAATCGGGCTTTTCAGTACGTCAAGAAACGAACATTACTATGCTCGGAGGATTAATAATTGCAAAATTTATACATTAGCTTAGATTGGTGCGAGATCGTGAGAGATTTCAAATTTAGAGCCTACACTAAAGGGGACAACAGATCACTGAATTTATGGGCTAAATTATCATGGAAATAGTTTACTTAATGAGACAGTTACATTGTTTTCTAGTTATAAAGGGATATATATCAACAATAGTGTTATTATTAACTATTTGCATGGATTTCAATCAAAGATATGCCATAAGGAAATAAATAAGATGAGTCATGTTGTTGATCTCATACAAGATGAGGCACATATTTTCTGGAGCAGTCCACGTTTACACTAAGAATAATCCGTGAAATATGTAACCTTGAAGGTTGTCCACCGGATAGCCAGGATAACATAGAATTTGGTAATTGATTGTACAACATTATGTCACCAAGCTATCGTGTCACCAAAGCATGTGATTAGGAGTAAAATTATGCTCACCAGCCAAAGGTTGTGCATCCAAAAGGAGAGGAGATCGTTGAAGCCAAGGCTAAGTGAATCAATGAAGGAGGGAGATTCGTTAATATTTATTTCCATTTAGAATGATTTCTTCATTTTATTAAACTATCATTTCTCTTCTCAGTTGATAATATGTAGTGTTTTGATATATATTTTAATGTGCAGGCTTTACGTGGAGGAGGATGCGATTCAAATTTGTGACAGCCGGCTCATCTAACAAAAGCCCGCACCAAAACAGGGAGACCGTGTTGCATGGATTATTGTAAGAAAACGCTGAAGAATAAGCCCGATCCATTAAAAACCCACTTCACAAATGGGCCGACTTACCCCAGATTGCGAGCCGTTTTCCAAAAAATTGTACGACCTGTGAGATATTTGAGTCGGTTTTAGCCAAAGTTTTCAGGAATTTTCTGTTACGTCCAGATCCGTTTTTGGAGTTTGATATAATTTGATCTCTCTATTTAAATAGGAGGGAGGACTGCAAAAAGAGGGGGGGTGATCTCCATAAGATAGAGCGAGTTTGATCCTTCTATTTTATTTCTATTTTGTAAATTTTGATGTTTGCAAGTAGATTGGAGGCGTTGCTGCCAACAAAATATTAGTGGAGGAGACACTACCAGGATGGAGTGGTTGAAGAAAAACATCATTGAAATATTATTTCAGTACTAGTTTTATTCCTTACTGAGGTTTTATCTTCGGAGGTGGAATGTAGCTGGAAATTCTCAGACTAGTATCGTTGATCGGTATTATTTTGGATACTTTATAATATATTTCAATATATCATCTTCTACTTATAATATTGATGCAGTATACTTGGTTATGCTTGTATTCAATATCTGATATTACACTCCGTCAATACAATATTGCTATTTGAATGAGTATGTTATTATAATTGAATTAATTAGTATTTTTATTGAAAATTCGAAACATAATAATATACATATCTATGTTTGTTTTGATTTCATTTGTATTTTGGCAATGTTTTCATTATGAACATTATCTTCTATTCAAATATTTGTTGTTGTTTATTAATTGTTAATTAATAAAATATTCCAGAAAAGTTTAAAGTAATTGTTTATTTTAAATTTTCTGTTATAGTAAATATATAGTAGAATGATTTAGTGTGGAAGATTTAAATATTTTCATTTAAATCTTACTCATTTATCCCTCTATTTACTTGAAATATTAATTGATAATTAATATAATATTCAAATTGCTCTCAGTTGGCCCTAGAATAATTTAGTTAGTGTTATTTTAAGTATAGTTTACATTTAACAGTTGATAAATTGAATTAGGTTAATTTAAGAATAATTATAATAGTCTTTTAAAATTTAGAATATTCGATACAAAATCCTCAAAATCGAATACTTTCAGTAAGAAAGAAATTCTAGGATAACTTAGGAAGTAGAAAACTAATTTTAGGGTTTATTTAGATAGAAATAAGATTAGGATAAATTTTTACTGAATTTTACTTTCTCCTTAAGAGAAAATTCAATTGGTAGCAGGACCATAACCTGCGAGATTTTGCTATCTCAAACACACCGGGATCTGCTTTAAGCGACCTGTGTGGGCTTAATCTCCTTAGTTGGCCTAGGTCAAAAAATCAGGCCAACAAATGGCGCTAGAAGGAGGGTCGATCGGCAAGTAATCCCTTTTGAGCTATTTCTTTTAAATTTTGATCTATTTTAAAATGGCTCCTATTACTGTTTTAGAACATGCTTTCAGCATGCCTGGGCCTGCTGGAGGTATTTCTGAAAGTGCAGTAAATCTCTTGCAAAGGTTAATTTTTATGGAGAAGGTAAAATGACTGCTTTGAAACATCTCACTGAATTTATATATATATGTAACCATTATCATATAGTGTGTGAGAGTAAGATTTGCAGGCTTTTTACTGTCACTTTCAAAAGAAGAATTCAAGGCTGGTTCGAAATGTTACCAGCTAAATCCATTCATTCATGGAAACATTTCATGGAGTTATTTATTGATGCGCATGAGGATTATAATTATCAAGCGTTGAGGTATGAGATCGAAAATATTCACAAACAAGAAGGTGACTCTACTAGTACTTTCTTTTCAAGATTTATGTCAATGCATTTTAGATTTCATGAGAAAGATCAACTTTCTGCAGAAGAAATAATAGATTTATTTTCATATCTTGATTCTCATTCAACTTTATATGGTCAAACAAATAATGATAAGCTTCAAATTGACGATATGCATGTTGATGGTTGCATCACTTCATCGGTTAATATTGATTCAAGTTCTAATATTATTGGTCCAAATTCTGACACTAAAATTATTGAACATCAACAAATCTTAGGATCTTCTAATATACAATTTCAAGAACAAAAGAATTTAAATTCGACACTTACATTAAAAAATATTTCTCTTGTTGAAACAATTGTAGTCGAAAAGGAATCGATGATTTTAGGACCTAATATCAAATCTTTGGATGATAGTTGCATAAATCATGATTTTGCATTTTCTTCTTCTCAAATTGAACAAAATTATCTCACTCCTTCACAAAATATATCAACAAATGAAAATATGGACAATGATTTTTCTCTTGAATCAGTTAATCGAGATTGTCCTATGAAAATAGGAACATCTAATTTTCAACATTTGGAAAGTTATCATGCTTTATATCCGGATCTATTTACTGATTATAGTTCATGTCCAGATACTAATATACAAACAAATTCTACACTATGGTCAGTTCCTATGCAAAGTGATTTGTTGTATAAGAATGAGGAAAATATTTCTATTCAAGATATTGACGAGGAAAATAATTTTATAAATATCCCTCATGAATCTCATGCATACGATAATATTGAAGAAGTTAAGTTAGAAGATAAAACCATTTCTTATAATGTTTTAGATTTTGGCAATACTTATCTTTTCAATTGTAAATCAATTGAGTCATCAAAATCACATGAATTTCAAAGGGAAAGTTCTCACTCTAAGGTAATGTCAAAATTTGATTTTCAAATTGATGATGATGATGCTTCCTTACAAAATATATCCTCTACTTTATCTTCCCTTGAAACCATTGATCGTAATCTCGACATGCCGCTTTTTTATTACTATCCTGATGAATTTTCTATCACACACTCCATTGAATCTTCACAAGTTGTAGATGTCCTCCAATCTTCTTTTTATGATTCAATTTATTTTTGGTTGAAAGGACCAGATCTTAAAAGGTTTCCATGTCTTATTTTTCTTCCTTTTGTAGATACAAGCTCTAATTTAATACTTTCTATTTTTCAGTATAACGCATTTCAATTCATATTATTAATATTTGATATGTTTTATTTTGCAGGATTACAAATGCTTCGATGGCTTCATTGGCTATTTCACTTTACTTAAAATTTCATTACAATTGATTTCTCTTGTACATAGTTAGGCTTAGGTTTATTTTGTTTTGTTTTCTTTTTTTTTAACTTTTGCTTGTTTTGAATAAATGCAGTTAGGAAGATGGTGCCAATTTCAAAAGGTGACACTTAGTGATATATTCAGGAATGTTTTCTTTACCTTTGACTCTCTTGCTCGTAATTATAATTATTTAAAATTTTTCTTGTTAAGTCATTATCTTTTACTTTTTTGACTTAATTTGGAAAATGTTTTATACATTCTTATGATCACAAGCAGGAACTTTTAAGAAAATGAAGAATGTTGTCGCACATCAATTTTGAGTTGTAACTGCATATGTAATTAAGATTAAGTTTCAATTTGTTTATTTTTGGTTTGTTTTCTTTTTCTTATTAATAAGAGCAGCCTAAGTTATTTAAACATTTTTCTTATTTTATTTTATTTTATTTTATTTTTTTTAACAAATCCTTATGTCACAAATTATAGAGAAACATATTTTTCATCTTGTATAAACTAATTCTCTCTTTTCATTTGTGATATAGTTATTTCATGTTTCTCCACCGAAATATGTTAATCTATTCAGGGTTGAGTTTTTATTTTTGCATTTTCATATATCCATTTTAGATTTCTTGCTTTGATCGTTTTATTTTGTAAGTTAATAGAATTTTTCTTTTGAGTGGTTTGCTTGTTTTTCGAAAAGGTGGTAAACTAATTTTAGCATGTGGTGATTAAAACCATGTATTTCTGTCAAGTATTTGATCGAAATCCTTTTCTGTTAAAGGGACATTATTATAAAAAACTCTTCTTTTGTCAAGATTCTAACCATATCGAGATTAGTCTTGGATTTGAAAAAATTATTATGGATCATATTGATGGATTGATTGAATTACTCGGCTATTATCTAGGATCTTTATCTTTCAAAATGATGCTATAATGTAGATAAGTTTCTTTTCAAAGGAATAATTTTCCCTAGATTGAAGTAAGTCAGGAATCGTAAGTTATCTTTTAGACTTTTTATGCCATCCTTTACTCTTTAATGGGCCATTTGGATCTGCTTCCCCATCCACTAAGTAATCTCTCTTGAGATTAAAAATAACCTTAATATTATTCATTGTACATAACATTAATAAAATATAAGGGATTAACTGAAGAACGGGAGGTCTCATCACAAGCCGACCCTTCATGATCGTAAGCTCTGTTGAAGTGACATTACTGCATCTAGTTACCAAGCCAGGGTGATGACTCTTAGTCATTTGAATAGGAGAAAGGAGGTCTCATCACGAGCCGACCTTTTCATTTTTCGGCAGTTCTTGTGAATGATGCTGCCAACATCTGGTTACCAAGCCAAGGTAGTAGTCTTCAGTTAATGTCTTTATTTATTATTTGTCCAAAAAAAAAAAATTATTATCTATATCTAGTGGATGGGATAAAAGCATCTAGGTGAGGTTAGCAGTTTTATCCTGTGGTATTGAGGTCATACCTATATACTACATGTTCTTTGACTTGTTTTGGTTAAGAGAAACTGATTCCTTGGAAAATTTTCTTTCTGCATTTGTAGAATATTCATTCATCTTTATAAGATTTTGGATAATGGTCGAGATTGTTTGATTGATTTTGAAAATTTTGGTTCAATCTTTACATATATAAGCCAATGGAATGATTAAGTTATGTGATTGGGAAATTGACATTTGAAGAGGCCTTTATCATTATTTCTCTTATATTATTTAAGATTCAAAATTATTTTGCAGAGATAACTAGTTCGCCCAGCATGTCGCCATTTGTTGGCACCCCAACAACTCCCCTTTCATTTTGCAAATAAAAGGGTCTCCATTAAATCTTTGTAAATATTTAGCGCTTGGTTTTCTTTAATTTATCTCGCTTCATGTAGTTAGTTGTTGATGATCTCCCTTTGCATCCATCATTTTCCATGTTGCTTGATCTTTGGCTTGGTCTCCATTTTATGAGATTTGGGTGATTTCAATGATTTAAATATGTTTCTTATCGGTTCTTTGACCTCATATATGGTTAACCTCATAATGATTTTCAATTATTAAGGATGTGCTTGGATTTATTTCAATTTGATGAGTGTTATGGTCAATTGTTTAAAAAAAAATTTATTAAAATTTAATTGACACTTATTTCTTTTATGACTTTGAATATTATTTTTATATATTCTTTTGAGCTCATCAAATAATTTGAAGAAAATTTAGTGTTGATAAAGTGATTATTAACGTTATGTTAATAATTATGTTTACTTCATGTGAGAATGAGTTTCTATGTAAATTCTTTTCCATACAAAATTCTCCAACTTTATCATTAATAATTTTTGAAATAATGTTAATATTATCCTTTCTTTAGTTATGTTGACTATATAAAAATATCAATACATATTTGACTTATCTCACCATTATATATAAAGGGATTATAAAAAATAAAAAAATAATAATAACAAAATTTCAATTTATTTAAATTTTGTTTATTTTTCATGAAAAAGTAATAATAATATATCATATTTTATCAAGGGAGGTTTCAACGTACATCCCCATTATATCAATGATATTGGGTCAAATATTGATGGTAGGTTAAAGAATTTAACATATTACAAAAAGTCAAAATGATTATAGACTTTTCGTTGGCATTTTTATTTACTACGGATGAATACAAATAGCTTTCACATAGTATTTTTTTAAGTTAACAATTCTTTTTATTTTTGGTTCATCTCCAGGATATTCGTTGAACATTTCATGAAGGGATATTTCAGAAGGATTGGTTGTTGCGTTAAGATTGCAGCCACTAAAATGCCAACACTATTCAATTTGAAACCCAGTTTGAGCAGAAAAACATGCCACATTTTATTGAAGAATTTGTTTGAAAAGGATAGAATCGACGCATCAGATCATTGGATGAAGTTATTGCTAATCAGCCACATATTGGAAGTTCTATAATTCTGCACGGAAGAATCGAGCTTTTCAGTACGTCAAGAAACGAACATTACTATGCTCAGAGGATTGATAATTGCAAAAGTTATACATTAGCTTAGATTGGTGCGAGATCATGAGAGATTTCAAATTTAGAGCCTACACTAAAGGGGACAATAGAGCACTGAATTTATGGGCTAAATTATCATGGAAATAGTTTACTTAATGATACAGTTACACTGTTTTCCAGTTATAAAGGGATATATCTCAACAATACTGTTATTATTAACTATTTGCATGGATTTCAATCAAAGATATGCCATAAGGAAATAAATAAGATGAGTCGTGTTGTCGATCTCATACAAGATGAGGCACATATTTTCTGGAGCAGTCCACATTTACACTAAGAATAATCCGTGAAATATGTAACCTTGAAGGTTGTCCACCGGATAGCCAGGATACCATAGAATTAAGTAATTTATTGTACAACATTATGTCACCAAGCTATCGTGTCACCAAAGCATGTGATTAGGAGTAAAATTATGCTCACCAGCCAAAGGTTGTGCATCCAAAAGGAGAGGAGATCGTTGAAGTCAAGGCTCAGTGAATCAATGAACAAGGGAGATTCGTTAATATTTATTTCCATTTAGAATGATTTCTTCATTTTCTTAAACTATCATTTCTCTTCTCAGTTGATAATATGCAGTGTTTTGATATACATTTTAATGTGTAGGCTTGACGTGGAGGAGGATGTGATTCAAATTTGTGACAGTCGGCTCATCTAACAAAAGCCCGCACCAAAACAGGGAGATTGTGTTGCGTGGATGATTGTAAGCAAACGCTGAAGAATCAGCCCGATCCATTAAAAACCCACTTCACAAATGGGCCGACTTACCCGTAATTGAGGGCCGTTTTCCAAAAAACTATATGACCTGTGAGATATTTGAGTCGGTTTCAGCCAAAGTTTTCAGGAATTTTCTGTTACATCCATATCCATTTTTGGAGTTTGATATAATTTGATCTCTCTATTTAAATAGGAGGGAGGACTGCAAAAAGAGGCGGGGTGATCTCCACAAGATAGAGCGAGTTTGATCCTTCTATTCATTGAAATATTATTTCAGTACTAGTTTTATTCCTTATTGAGGTTTTATCTTTGGAGGTGGAATGTGGCTGGAAATTCTCAGACTGGTATCGTTGATCGGTATTATTTTGGATACTTTTATAATATATTTCAATATATCATCTTATACTTATAATATTGATGCAGTATACTTGGTTATGCTTGTATTCATTATCTGATATTACACTATGTCAATACAATATTGCTATTTGAATGAGTATGTTATTATAATTGAATTAATCAGTATTTTTATTGAAAATTCGAAACATAATAATATACATATTTATGTTTGTTTTGACTTCATTTGTATTTTTGCAATGTTTTCATTATGAATATTATCTTCTATTCAAATATTTGTTGTTGTTTATTAATTGTTAATTAAGAAAATATTCCAAAAAAGTTTAAAGTAATTGTTTATTTTAAATTTTCTGTTATAGTAAATATATAGCAGAATGATTTAGTGTGGAAGATTTAAATATTTTCATTTAAATCTTACTTATTTATCCCTCTGTTTACTTGAAATATTAATTGATAATTAATATAATATTCAAATTGCTCTCAGCTGGGATAGAATAATTTAGTTAGTGTTATTTTAAGTATAGTTTACATTTAACAGTTGATAAATAGAATTAGGTTAATTTTAGAATAATTATAATAGCCTTTTAAAATTTAGAATATTCGATAAAAAATCCTCAAAATCGAAGACTTTCAGTAAGAAAGCAATTCTAGGATAACTTAGGTAGTAGAAAACTAATTTTAGGGTTTATTTAAAGATTAGGATAAATTTTTACTGAATTTTATTTTCTCCTTAAGAGAAAATTTAGTTGGTAGCATGACCATAACCTGCGAGATTTTTCTATCTCAAACACACCGGGAGCTGCTTTAAGCGACCTGTGTGGGATTAATCTCCTTAGTTGGCCTAGGTCATAAAATCAGGCCAACAGGCAGAAAGAAACTATTCGACAATAGAGAGAGAAGCATTAGGAATGGTTTTTGCACTACAGAAGTATTGACATTACCTACTAGCCAACCCTTTCATATTTTATACCGACCACCAAGCATTAAAATACCTTGTAAAAAAACCCTTACACCATGGGAGAATTTGTCGATGGCTAGTACTATTCCAAGAATTTGAATTTGAAGTCGTTGTTAGACCAGGGAAATTAAATGTTGGACCCGACCACTTGTCGCGAATCAACACAGGAGAGGAGCCGACAAAACTCGAAGACGACCTACTAGATGCACACTTGTTTCGAGTAGAAGGAGTCTCAGCAGAATTAGAGTAAATAGCTCAATTCTCAGAAAGTGGTCAAGCACTAGAGGGCATGAACATGAAAAAGAAACAAATCTGAGATATGAAAGCTACACCATATAGCCTCATAAATGGATTTTTATATAAAATGGGCTTGGATGAGATCCTCAGACAATGCGTATTAGAACATGAAAGAGATAATATCATGTACAAAGCACACTATGGACCGGCGAGAGGATATTTTCAAGCAGATACAACTACCAAGAAAATCCAACAGTCACGGATATGGTGACCGACACTATACAAGGATTGTGAAAAGTTTGTGAGCCAATGCGACAGATGTCAATCACTGGGTCGACCTCTGCCTAGTACAGAAATTCCCTTGATATCAGTAAACCCAAGTTTGACATTTGAAATTTGGGTGATTGACTTCATAGGACCATTCTCGATACCAGCAAAAAGAACAGGTGGAAGGTACATAATAACTGCAGTAGAATATGTAACCAAGTGGGTAGAAGAAGAACCGGTCGACACATGGTCCAGTGAGATAGCTGCTAAATTTATCTATGAAAATATAATTACTAGATTTGGACGCCCAATAACCCTAATCAGTGACCAAGGTTCACACTTTATTAACAAAACCATCAAAGCATTAACAGACTAGTTCAAAATTGACCACCGACGTAGTACAACTTATCACCCTGAGTCAAATGGAGCAATCGAGGCATTCAACAAAGAATTAACAAGAGGCCTAACAAAAATATGCAACACCGACAAAGATGATTGGAATGAAAAGATACCTGTAATACTATGGGCTTACAGAACAACATATAAGCGTTGGACCGACCAAACACCGTTCTGACTAGTCTATGGCCAAGAAGCAGTTGTTCCACTACATTTTTGACATCGAACACCTATCATAGCAAATATTTTACATGTCGATGTTGAAGAAGGAAGGAAGGACCAACTGATGCAATTAAGCAAGCTAGAGGAACACTGATTGATTGCTCTACAACATCAAGAAATCCAAAAACAACAGCAGAAGGCTTGGCATGATCGCAATATCAAAAACAAAAATCTGTCGGTAGGGGACCTCGCCTTACTATACAACAATCGAGTAATAAGAAAACCCAAAAAGTTACACACATAATGGATGGGACCTTACATAGTCAAAGAGATTTATGCCAACAGATCAGTCCGACTAAGGACGTTACAAGGCATAATATTTTAGAAACTTGTTAATGGTGCCCAACTAAAACAGTACAAAAATTAAAACAAGTTCAAAAAAAAAGAAAAAAAGAAACATACATATAACGACCATAACTGTCAGACAAAAACTCTAAAAATTTAAATAAGACTAAAAACAACAAAACAGAACCAACACCCATAACCCAGGATAACAGGAAACTTCGAAAGATATAATAACCAACGCTTCCACAATCGACACCAAACCCAACGACATACCGCCATCTACCATTCACATAATTGACATTAACCGACAACCCCGAAGGTCAAATCATGCCTTCATGACTATGGACAGAAGGAGCACCAAAATCAAATCGCAATAAATGCAAACTCCAGAGACCGTGTTGGACCATGACTTCCACCATTAATACATCCATCGACAGAAATGTCACCTGCTCCACCTATAAATTTTGGACTAGGAAAAATTTACTTTTGAAGAGATAGAACAATTCAACAGTCAGAAAATTGAGAGACGAGAACCTGTAAGAAAATTCAACCAAGGGACCGACAATATGGCACTGAAGCAAACCAGAGATGCAGCTACAAAAACATGGGAACTACAATCAGCAAAAACCCCACTCATGAGACGACTAAGAAACATCAAGAACGCCAAGGTACAAGAAACCTCATGGCCAAAAACTTGGGCCAAAATCAAGAAATGGGCCTATATCGACAAGAAACAGACACAAGAAGCAGAGAAGATAAACCACAACTCCATTATGAACTACATGAACACACCGTTCATGGAAATTTTTGGAGGAATCAAAGAAACCGCGGTAAAATTCATTATCAGCCGATACCACAATGGAAAATTTTACTTCGACGGGCCAGTAGAAATCTCTGGCGAAGTCATATACAAGCTGACTGGTCTCTCAAACCAAGGCAAAGCTGTCCCTGTTAGCATAAAAGAAGGATTGGTAGAAATATTCACATGGAAACCATCAGGAAAAAATTCAAAAGGGCTAATGATCAGTCAAATACAAGCCCGAACGCCACAAATCGTAGCCAAAATCATAGCAACAGGGCTGACCCCTATAGGACGAGGGAGTGATCTGAAGCTAGATATGTTAGAAGCGGTAGACACAATAGCAGAAATAGGAAAAGTGTACAGATGGGCTCAGTATGTCGTCGACATGCTTAAATCTATATGTGAGAAGTGTCAGGAGTCATCCGAAATTATAAGGTTCCCATCTCTGATACTCTGGATAGTGATGTACCACTTGTGCCTAGTCGGGGAAAAACAGTTCCAAGAACCACAAAAATACCACATGTGGAGGTTGAATCCATTTGTGTAGAATGGAACATTGAAAGAATTAGCAAATGGTAAAGTAATGTTGGAAAACTAGTTCCAAAACCTGAAAATCTAGACGACCAGATGGAGGGTGCCTTAGAACATCCGAAGAAGTCTGCTGAAAATAGCTCATATTCAACTCGAGCTAGACCACACAACAGTCTGGTATATGCAGGGAGCAAAAGAAAAAGCAAGACCTCTCAACTATTACCCAACAGTCGAAGAGATTTTCCAAGAGGTAGCTCGACAATCAAATACAAAATTATCAATACTAGCAAAGGCTAAAGAAGTAAACCTCCCAATTGAAGAACCACTGACTGACCAGGAGAAGGAAGAGGACTATGAACACCGACTATATATCAACACCTTCATGTTGGAAGAAACACCAACAGATGACACTAACAAAATATAAGTAACAACTTTACCACCACCAACCCAAAGGGGAAGTACACCGACAGAGCATTAGGTGGCCAAAAGAGTGGAGAAAAAAATAAGTTCGGTTCACCAACAGGAGGGAGGAGAAGGAATAGAGGAAGACATTGAATCTGACAACCTAGAATACGCTATAACCAAAGAAAAAATCAGAAAACTAGCAAGGAAAATAGCAGCCACAAGAAAAAGGGCAACTCAGGCAAAAGGGAAGGGGAAGCGCAAGCTTATCCTCTCAGAATCAGAAGATGAAGACAAACTAGTAGCTACGACCGTCGACATCATAGAAGATGTTGTAGCGAACAAAGTTTCCCCGAGACACAGTTCAGACGCTTCGTCAAGTCAGGAGCAAAGAAGGGGAGACCGAAAAAGGTAAAAACTACAACCCCTTTAGTCAACGAAAACATTGTCAACCTAGTGTCTACACCTCCACCCCCATCTCCAACCTAGATTACACAGGAAGACACCACATAGATACCCACCATAAGCCCAGTTGACATTTGCAAAAATGCTATGCCAGAAACCCTAAAAGAGAGGTTCAACCAGGATGGCGACTTTCAAGCATTCATTGAAAAACTTCCAGAACTGTTTACTTCAGCCCAGAAAATTTCTACCAAGTGTTCCCTAGTCGAATCTAGCACAAAACACCAACTCCTAGCATAACAACTTGGCCAGATACCACAAAAACCAAGAACTATAGCAACCATTAAGTCGACTTTTGCAATAAATCCTGACACCTCTTCTGAAATCGTTGCAAGTTGCACCACATCAATTATACCCTCTGATAACCCCCAACCACCACTAGCCAATGAACCAGTCGGAGGAATGGAACAAGATAACCAAGCCTAAATGGCAGCAATCAATAAGGTAATCGAAAACTTGTTCTCCAATGACCTTGATTACTCACCACCAGAAGTCGACAATCCATTATTGTCTGACAATATCCCAACTACACCAATTACACCCGACCATTCACCATCTCCACCACCACTTCCCAATATAGAACCTCTAACAAACCTTGAACCATCTGTACCAAATCCTCCAGAAACACATCCAGCTACAAATCCCACCCAATAAATTCAACCAGAATTTACACCGGCTGTTGCAGATCAGCAACCAGAAAACCAACCATAGGAGAACCCACCACTTGCAGATGCATAGGAACAACAGCAGACAGAACAACATAAACACAAGAGAAAAATATATAGAAAGAAGAAGGAAAACCATAAAGAATCACAACCGACAATGGTCCACATTATCCAACTTGGATCGACTACTGCAGTTGACACAATAAAGCTAAGAGATGGAGAGTTGGGACAACTCTTAGAAACTTTGGCCACTGAGGAAAAAACAAGAAGCCAGATCATATGCATGCAGCTCGACAACAGGAAGAATGAACAAGTCGAGTTCTTATCAAAATGCAGAAAATTAGTTCAAACAGTAATACCAGGACCTCTAGAGGCCAACACCGACAAGCCGCTTGAAAAGGCATATCAGTTATTTGAAATCATGGTGTCGACCCTACAATCGCATTTGCTAAATACGAAAGAAGACCAAAAAGAGGAGACATCCAGATTGTTAAGGCAACAGAACACAACATTCTTGGAGACTCACAGAGTACTGCAGGGCCACATGGAAGAATTTGTCATCACAAAAGATGTACTCCCAGATTGGCCCACTTACTATGGGCAAGTATTTCAACAAACCCGACAAAACCGAGAACAAATTCAAGCACTAGAAAGAAGAAAAGGCACCGAAGAAGCACTGAGTAACCAGATACAAGATCAAATTGTATTGGAGACAGCTAAACTACAGAAACTAGAAAAACAAGCACAACAATGGGTATAGAAAGCACTCCCAAGACTAGAGAAACTAGATACCATCTGCTTGCAGATGAAAAGACTACTAGAAACAACAAAATAAAAATATCAATTCATGGGACTTGACATGGAAAGCATAGCAGACCTTTCCATTCAGTAGAAGATGTCGACCTTATCAAGCATCACAACATTGACCATCGACATCCATAAAGTATTACAGAGCTGGGTATAATTTCAACACCAGCTAGCCATTACAACAAAAGCAATTGTGGAAGTATGCGTGCAGAAATGACCAACCATCCAACTACACAGTCCATGAAGACAAACATTACCAGAAACAACTACCTAAGACAACACGTTGTTGAAGTACCTCTCCCGTTTCTTCGAGACGAAGAAAGATGTTGTTTCTGGGGGAGATGTTGGAGGGACTAGTCGAATAGCCTACTAATTAGAGATTAGGTCGGCTACGTAAGTTCGTGTCGGTTGACCGAATCGATAGGTAGTTATATGTAACTATTTGTAAATCATATATATTAGGCTGTTGAGCCAGATGAGAACTCGGTTTAGTTCTGTGTATGTATGGACCCTCATGCTATAATATAATCTGTTATTCCACATGTATGTTCTTGTCTCTTATGTTTGTTATGTCTGTATGATTCAATGTGTATTATTAGTAACCCTCTGTGATTTGTGAGATTACGACACATTCCCTCCCCCTTCAAAAGAAGCATTGTCCTCAAGGATAGTGGTGGGAAAATTGTTGTAGAATAGATTTTGGTTTCCATGTGACATATTCTCATTGCATATTTGTCCACTAGATCAAACTCATCAGATTGTGCACTAGCACAATTGATTCTATCTAGAACAAAATGGACCTTTGTTCATTAAGCTCTAGCAAGCTAGTTTTCACCCTACAATTGGATCCCGTTGCCTTCTTTAGACAATACATATGAAATACTAGATGAATATGTTAAGCCCTAAATGTTGGCACATTGTTGATTGCATGGGCAGACCCGAGTTTACTATAATTAATCAACAACACCCCAAACTCACTGGCCCTTTCGGCAACAGACCGCGAAGCGATCTGAAGTCTCACCCGAAGTGAATCTAATGGGTTGGCCAAGACTCAAGTGTCTTGGACCAGGTTCTGGACATCCTACTTCTATCACCTTTTCCTATGCGCCACTAGGTCAACTAGCCCTGTGCATCGCACGTCCCCTTCTACTCGCAGCACTTTCTCCCAAGCGATGCTCTACCCTGCACCATTTGCTCGGATTCCTCTCACGTCGCACAACTTCCACTTACTCGCAGCTTTCCAACCCTTACTACAGTTCTGCGCACCGCGGAACCTCCATCCTGTCCTCAACGCTGAGCCCCCAGCTCGCAGTATTTCGCATCGCAGCTCCTCTGCCGATGCGATATCGCTCCTCTGCGATACCTTACTACTGCGACTCTACGCTCTTAACGTTGATTGAGCCGATGTGCGACCCTACTTCTCAGAAGTCTATTATGAGTAACTGGTAGTTAGTGACGGACGTGAAATAGTCCCTTAAACAACCTACTGCAATACTTCGACTTATCCTTAGCTTATTGCAATCTTATGAACAAACAATACATACATTTGTCTACTGCCACTATCATTACATGCATATTAACTGGTAACGATAATCAAATATAACCGCATTCATTCAACACATAACACGCAGATTTAACGTGGTTCACCCCCGGGCTGGGAGCTACGTCCACCAAACTGTGCTTCTATTATATATCTTGAGGGAAGTTAGCACAGTTTGTTGCACTACCCTTGCAGCGCAAAGTTTCTCCTAGATCTCTGACCTTCTCTTTATATCCCTTCCCTCTCTGTTCTCTCTCTCTGCAAATGATTACATACAAACTCAAATGACTCACAGACGACTATGTGCCTGGATCGTTACAACACAGTCTGTCTGACTGATTTCTGAACTTACAAAACTATCTACTGATCGACTATCTACTGATTGATTAGCTACCCAACCAACCCTTTACAATACAAAAATGAAAGCTTTTATAGGCAGCCCGAAGGTCGTGCCATTACAACACTGTGGGCATGTCCCAACAGTAAACCCATACCCTAAACAGTGACAGTCGGTCCTCTCTGTCCTTGAGGTAGCCGCTTCCCGTCACACCGCAGCTCTCTGCAGTATTCCATGCTTCCCGGTACTGACCATGGGTACTATGCACCGCTTCTCTTTCTGTCCTTCGCCTTCAATGCTTGAGCCTCGTTGCTCCTTCTCCTTTATGAGGGTCGCTGAGCCCTCCTGTCTTCCGCCGTTGCCTTCAATGCAGTGGTTGAGCTTTCTTCTCTCGGCTGCTCTGGTACCGTTGCCTTCTTGACTTTTCTATCCCAAAAGTCATAGTTTCCAGCTCTGCTCTCCAGCTGGAAACGTGCTACACCGTCGTAGCTCTGCCCTGTCCTTTTTCCGCTAAACTTCTCTCTTTCCGCCAAAATTAGCAGCTTCTTCTGTAGCTGCGGGGTCCTGCTCCAACAGTCCCCTAACACTTACTTGTGGCTCGTCCCCGAGCCACTACCAGCAGGTGTTTCCTGTTGTAGCTTCTCCTTCGCCTTCTGCGAAGTTTTCTGCAACTTTTCCTGAAGTTCTGTAACTTCATGCTTCATCACCTCGGCACGCTCTTTCTGGAGTTTCGGTAACGTAGCTTGGTGGGCCCTCTTATGCTTTCTGCCCTTAGTTATGGTGTCGCTTTCTTCGCTCTTTCATCTTTATGAGCGCTCTATTGTTTGAGAAGTGTTCCACAGATGTCCTTGCCTCATTATGTCAATTAGAACTTTTATCACAAGGAAAATCTGTATCTTCCAACCTCCTCAAACCTTTTCTTCCCTCTGGAGCCTTGTGGGTGGAGAAGAAGCAACCCATGAACTCCGCTCCGAGGACAAGCCTTTGCCCTTGTTCTGGGAGTCTTCCCTCCGCTGGGTTTGCAGTCTTCTTCCACTTCTCTTCTCTTCGACGTGGTCCAGGTCCATAGGCTGCCTTGGATCCTCAAGGTGCTGTTTTTCCTTTTCTTGCTCAGCACCCCTCGCGAAGCATGCATGCTGCCTCTGATCTATGACAACCATATGTTGTTTCTTTACCTTAGGAAGCTTTTGTTCTTCGGTTATCTAATCAGATGGGTTAGCGACCTTCTCCCGTTGCTTTCTTTTTCTGATTTTTACCTTCCTTGTAACGGGAGAGTTCTTCTCATCAGTCATCTGCTCTGTTTTCTTATCTTCAGTGGTCGGCTCGGCATTCTTCTTCTTTTCGGCGGGGACCTTAGTGACCACTCCTACTTCTGGCACTTGAATCTTCATTCCTAGCGACTGTCTAACTTGTGCTGTACTTAGTTTCACAACCCTGGGCGACGTCGTCATGGCGGGTCTACGGTTACGAGGACCAGGGTCAAAATGTCTCAACATCTCTGCTCGAGGTCTCAGTGTGCTGAGCGTGCAGTGGGTTTGAACTCTGGAAGTCACTGTACTCTGTAACTGGAGTGGCTAATACTCTACAGGGGATACTCAGGACTGCTCTATAGGGCTCTCGGATGTTTGCAAATGTGACTCTTGTATCTGGGTAGTTCCTCTATTTATGACGAGTCACTCGTCCTGGATGGGGCGGTCATCCCGGTAAAACCCGTCGGCCGTAATTATTACCTGGATGAGACCATGCCCACCATTCCAATCCTCAATAAATGCGGAAATCTGCTCACGTGCTCCTTGAATTGTGCGTGCTCAGGTGCCGGTCTTGTCAGAGATTTTGCCAAATCTAGCAACTTAATGAGGCCTGCCGCCAAATCTACGGAAATGGATACCGGTCATTTCCTCCTTAACTGCCTGTCAGACCGTGACGGGACGGTCCACTGATAGTTCCCAAACTGGATACGTGGCCTGGTGACACGTCTCATTGCTGCGATGTAACCTCCCTGTCACCTGCGCAAAAAAAAAATTGTTTTTTTTGTTTTTTTTTTTGTTTTTTTTTGTTTTTGTTTTTTTTTTTAATCGCGCTGATGCGGTTCCCTCCTGACTAGACTGTCTGCCGGTGTAGACTAGTTCCTGGTGCGATGCCTCCTTTCAACTACACTGGGCATCTGCACTTGTGTCAACTGTTCATGCTAAGACGGAGAGGTGGGGAGGTTGGCACTGTAGGGCTTAAGCCTACTGCCATTAATCCATGTGGGAAGAAGCTCCTCGTTCAGCTGGCTGAGTTGAGCAGCACCTCCTTCTGTGACTTGCTGTATCTGATATGGTCCCAGCCAATGTGTTTTGAACTTCCCTGGAAACTTCAGAAATTTGCTGTCATATAGGAGCACTAGGTCTCCGATCTGAAAAGTCTTATTCTTAATGTGT